>BSBM01001611.1:11200000-11800000 GCA_027924585.1 Larix kaempferi
GAAGGTTTACATGATTTCTTAAAAAAACACGAGTTTTTTTAAAATGTCATTTGTTTTATAAATGGAATAAAAAACGTATTAACATTCTATGTCATAACGACTTTGTATAGTTTGCGCGTGCGCAAGCTATGCACATTCTAGGTAATAACAACTTTCTATAGTTTGCGCATGCGTCCGGAAATAAGAAACGCAAACTTCCCGTCTTTTTTTAAATTCATAGCTTCTAGAAGGTTTACATGATTTCTTAAAAAACACAAGTTTTTAGAAAATATTATTTATTTCATAAATGGAATCAACAAAGTATGCACATTCTACGTCATAACGACTTTCTATAGTTTGCGCATGCGTATGGAAATAACAAAAGCTCACTTCCACCCGTTTTTTAAAATCACAGCTTCTAGAATGTTTACATGATTTTTTAAAAAACACGAGTTTTTAGAAAATGTGATTTACTTCATAAATGGAATCAACAAAGTATGCACCTTCTAAGTCATAACGACATTCTATAGTTTGCATATGCGTCCGGAAATAAGAAAAGCTTACTTCCCCCCGTTTTTTAAAATCACAACATCTAGAAGGTTTACATGATTTCTTAAAAAACACGAGTTTTTAGAAAATGTCATTTATTTCATAAATGGAATCAAATAAGTAGGAACATTCTATGTCATAAGGACTTTGTATAGTTTGCTCGTGCACAAACTGTGCACATTCTAGGTAATAACAACTTTCTATAGTTTGTGCATGCGTCTGAAATTAAGAAAAGCTAACTTCCCCCGTTTTTTTAAATTCATAGCTTCTAGAAGGTTTACATGATTTCTTAAAAAACACAAGTTCTTAGAAAATGTTATTTATTTCATAAATGGAATCAACAAAGTATGCACATTCAAGGTCATAACGACTTTCTATAGTTTGCGCATGCGTCCGGAAATAAGAAAAGCTTACTTCCCCCCGTTTTTTAAAATCACAGCTTCTAGAAGGTTTACATGATTTCTTAAAAAAAACGAGTTTTTAGAAAATGCGATTTATTTCATGAAAGGAGTCAACAAAGTATGCACATTCTACGTCATAACGAATTTCTATAGTTTGCACATGCGTATGGAAAAAAGAAAAACTTACTCCCCCCCGTTTATTAAAATCACAGCTTCTAGAAGGATTACATGATTTCTTAAAAAACATGAGTTTTTAGAAAATGTGATTTATTTCATAAATGGAATCAACAAAGTATGCACATTCTAAGTCATAACGACTTTCTATAGTTTGCGCATGCGTCCGGAAATAAGAAAAGCTTACTTCCCCCCGTTTTTTAAAATCACAGCTTCTAGAAGGATTACAAGATCTCTTAAAAAACATGAGTTTTTTGAAAATGTGATTTATTTCATCAATGGAATCAACAAAGTATGCACATTCTAAGTCATAACGACTTTCTATAGTTTGCGCATGCGTCCGAAAATAAGAAAAGCTTACTTCCCCCCGTTTTTTAAAATCACAGCTTCTAGAGGGATTACACGATTTCTTAAAAAACATGAGTTTTACGAACATGTGATTTATTTCATAATTGGAATCAACAATGTATGCACATTCTATGTCATAACGAATTTCTATTGTTTGCGCATGCGCAAACTAAGCACATTCTACGTACTAACGACTTTCTATAGTTTTCGTATGCGTCCATAAATAAGAAAAGCTCACTTCACCCCTTTTTTTAAAATCACAACTTCTAGAAGGTTTACATGATTTCTTAAAAAATACGAGTTTTTAGAAAAATGTGATTTATTTCATAAATGGAATCAACAAAGTATGCACATTCTATGTCATAACAACTTTGTATGGTTTGCGCATGCGCAAACTATGCACATTCTACGTATAAGGACTTTCTTTAGTTTGCGCATGTGTCCGGAAATAAAAAAAGCTTACTTCCGCCCGTTTTTTAAAATCACAGCTTCTAGAAGTTTTACATGATTTCTTAAAAAACACGTATCGTATGAACAAACTATGTCATAACGACTTTGTATCGTTTGCGCATTCGCAAAGTATGCACATTCTACGTCATAACGACTTTCTAAAGTTTGCTCATGGGTCCGAAAATAAGAAAAGATTACTTCCGCAAGTTTTTTAAAATCACTGCTTCTAGAAGCTTTACATGATTTCATGAAAAACACGAGTTTTTAGAAAATGTGATTTATTTCATAAATTGAATCAACAAAGTATGCAAATTCTACATCATAACGAATTTGTTTGCGAATGCGTCCGGAAATAAGAAAAGCTTACTTCCCCCCGGTTTTTAAAATCACAGCTTCTAGAATGTTTACATGATTTCTTAAGAAACACGAGTTTTTAGAAAATGTCATTTATTTCATAAATGGAATAAAAAACGTATGAACATTCTATGTCATAACGACTTTGTATAGTTTGCGCATGTGCAAACTATGCACATTCTAGGTAATAACGACTTTCTATAGTTTGCGCATGCGTCCGGAAATAAGAAAAGCTTACTTCCCCCCCTTTTTTAAATTCACAGCTTCTAAAAGGTTTACATGATTTCTTAAAAAACATGAGTTTTAGAAAATGTGATTTATTTCATAAATGGAATCAACAAAGTATGCACATTCTACCTCATAACGACTTTCTATAGTTTGCACATGTGTCCGGAAATAAGAAAAGCTTACTTCCCCCCGTTTTTTAAAATCACAGCTTCTAGAAGGTTTACATGATTTGCTAAAAAAAATGAGTTTTTAGAAGATGTGATTTATTTCATAAAAGGAATCAACAAAGTATGCACATTCTACGTCATAACGACTTTCTATAGTTTGCGCATGCGTCCGGAAATAAGAAAAGCTTACTTCCCCCCTTTTTTTAAAATCACAGCTTCTAGAAGGTTTCCATGATTTCTTAAAAAAAAGGAGTTTTTAGAAAATGTGATCTGTTTCATAAATGGAATCAACAAACTATGCACATTCTACGTCATAATGACTTTCTATAGTTTGCGCATGCGTCTGGAAATAAGAAAAGCTTACTTCCCCCCGTTTTTTAAAATCACAGCTTCTAGAAGGATTAAATGATCTCTTAAAAAACATGAGTTTTTTGAAAATGTGATTTATTTCATCAATGGAATCAACAAAGTATGCACATTCTAAGTCATAACGACTTTCTATAGTTTGCGCATGCGTTCGGAAATATGAAAAGCTTACTTCCCCCCGTTTTTTAAAATCACAGCTTCTAGAGGGATTACATGATTTCTTAAAAAACATGAGTTTTACGAACATGTGATTTATTTCATAAATGGAATCAACAAAGTATGCACATTCTATGTCATAACGACTTTCTATAGTTTGCGCATGCGCAAACTAAGCACATTCTACGTACTAACGACTTTCTATAGTTTGCGTATGCGTCCAGAAATAAGAAAAGCTTACTTCACCCCGTTTTTTTAAATCACAACTTCTAGAAGGTTTACATGATTTCTTAAAAAATGAGAGTTTTTAGAAAATGTGATTTATTTCATAAATGGAATCAACAAAGTATGCACATTCTATGTCATAACGACTTTGTATGGTTTGCAAATGCGCAAACTATGCACATTCTACGTAATAAGGCCTTTCTATAGTTTGCGGATGTGTCCGGAAATAAGAAAAGCTTACTTCCGCCAGTTTTTTAAAATCAGAGCTTCTACAAGGTTTACATGATTTCTTAAAAAACACGAGTTTTTAGAAAATGTGATTTATTTCATAAATGGAATCAACAAGGTATGCACATTCTACGTCATAACGACTTTCTAAAGTTTGTGCATGCGTCCGGAAATAAGAAAAGCTTACTTCCGCCAGTTTTTTAAAATCACAGCTTCCAGAAGGTTTACATGATTTCTTAAAAACCACGAGTTTTTAGAAAATGTGATTTATTTCATAAATGAAATCAACAAAGTATGCACATTCTAAGTCATAACGACTTTCTATAGTTTGCGCATGCATCCGGAAATAAGAAAAGCTTACTTCCCGCCATTTTTTAAAATCTCAGCTTCTAGAAGGTTTACATGATTTCTTAATAAACACGAGTTTTTAGAAAATGTGATTTATTTAATCAATGGAATCAACAACCTATGCACATTCTACGTAATAACGACTTTCTATAGTTTGCACATGCGTCCAGAAATAAGAAAAGCTTACTTTCCCCCAATTTTTAAAATCACAGCTTCTAGAAGGTTTACATGATTTCTTAAAAAAACACGAGTTTTTTGAAAATGTCATTTGTTTTATAAATGGAATAAAAAACGTATTAACATTCTATGTCATAACGACTTTGTATAGTTTGCGCGTGCGCAAACTATGCACATTCTAGGTAATAACAACTTTCTATAGTTTGCGCATGCGTCCGGAAATAAGAAAAGCAAACTTCCCGTCTTTTTTTAAATTCATAGCTTCTAGAAGGTTTACATGATTTCTTAAAAAACACAAGTTTTTAGAAAATATTATTTATTTCATAAATGGAATCAACAAAGTATGCACATTCTACGTCATAACGACTTTCTATAGTTTGCGCATGCGTATGGAAATAACAAAAGCTCACTTCCACCCGTTTTTTAAAATCACAGCTTCTAGAATGTTTACATGATTTTTTAAAAAACACGAGTTTTTAGAAAATGTGATTTACTTCATAAATGGAATCAACAAAGTATGCACCTTCTAAGTCATAACGACGTTCTATAGTTTGCATATGCGTCCGGAAATAAGAAAAGCTTACTTCCCCCCGTTTTTTAAAATCACAACATCTAGAAGGTTTACATGATTTCTTAAAAAACACGAGTTTTTAGAAAATGTCATTTATTTCATAAATGGAATCAAATAAGTAGGAACATTCTATGTCATAAGGACTTTGTACAGTTTGCTCGTGCGCAAACTGTGCACATTCTAGGTAATAACAACTTTCTATAGTTTGTGCATGCGTCCGAAATTAAGAAAAGCTAACTTCCCCCCTTTTTTTAAATTCATAGCTTCTAGAAGGTTTACATGATTTCTTAAAAAACACAAGTTCTTAGAAAATGTTATTTATTTCATAAATGGAATCAACAAAGTATGCACATTCAACGTCATAACGACTTTCTATAGTTTGCGCATGCGTCCGGAAATAAGAAAAGCTTACTTCCCCCCGTTTTTTAAAATCACAGCTTCTAGAAGGTTTACATGATTTCTTAAAAAAAATGAGTTTTTAGAAAATGCGATTTATTTCATAAAAGGAATCAACAAAGTATGCACATTCTACGTCATAACGAATTTCTATAGTTTGCACATGCGTATGGAAAAAAGAAAAGCTTACTTCCCCCCGTTTATTAAAATCACAGCTTCTAGAAGGATTACATGATTTCTTAAAAAACATGAGTTTTTGGAAAATGTGATTTATTTCATAAATGGAATCAACAAAGTATGCACATTCTAAGTCATAACGAATTTCTATAGTTTGCGCATGCGTCCGGAAATAAGAAAAGCTTACTTCCCCCCGTTTTTTAAAATCACAGCTTCTAGAAGGATTACAAGATCTCTTAAAAAACATGAGTTTTTTGAAAATGTGATTTATTTCATCAATGGAATCAACAAAGTATGCACATTCTATGTCATAACGACTTTCTATAGTTTGCGCATGCGTCCAGAAATAAGAAAAGCTTACTTCCCCCCGTTTTTTAAAATCACAGCTTCTAGAGGGATTACATGATTTCTTAAAAAACATGAGTTTTACGAACATGTGATTTATTTCATAATTGGAATCAACAAAGTATGCACATTCTATGTCATAACGACTTTCTATTGTTTGCGCATGCGCAAACTAAGCACATTCTACGTACTAACGACTTTCTATAGTTTTCGTATGCGTCCATAAATAAGAAAAGCTCACTTCACCCCTTTTTTTGAAATCACAACTTCTAGAAGGTTTACATGATTTCTTAAAAAATACGAGTTTTTAGAAAATGTGATTTATTTCATAAATGGAATCAACAAAGTATGCACATTCTATGTCATAACAACTTTGTATGGTTTGCGCATGCGCAAACTATGCACATTCTACGTATAACGACTTTCTTTAGTTTGCGCATGTGTCCGGAAATAAAAAAAGCTTACTTCCGCCCGTTTTTTAAAATCACAGCTTCTAGAAGTTTTACATGATTTCTTAAAAAACACGAGTTTTTAGAAAATGTGATTTATTTCATGAATGGAATCAACAAAGTATGCACATTCTACGTCATAACGACTTTCTATAGTTTGCGCATGCGTCTGGAAATAAGAAAAGCTTACTTCCCCCCGTTTTTTAAAATCACAGCTTCTAGAAGGATTACATGATTTTTAAAAAACATGAGTTTTTAGAAAATGTGGTTTATTTCATAAATGGAATCAACAAAGTATGCACATTCTAAGTCATAACAACTTTCTATAGTTTGCACATGCGTCCGGAAATAAGAAAATCTTACTTCCCCTCGTTTTTTAAAATCACAGCTTCTAGAAGGTTTCCATGATTTCTTAAAAAAAAGGAGTTTTTAGAAAATGTGATCTGTTTCATAAATGGAATCAACAAAGTATGCACATTCTATCTCATAACAACTTTGTATAGTTTGCGCATGCGCAAACTAAGCACATTCTACGTACTAACGACTTTCTATAGTTTCTGTATGCGTCCAGAAATAAGAAAAGCTTACTTCACCCCGTTTTTTAAAATCACAACTTCTAGAAGGTTTACATGATTTCTTAAAAAACACGAGTTTTTAGAAAATGTGATTTATTTCATAAATGGAATTAACAAAGTATGCACATTCTATGTCATAACGACTTTGTATGGTTTGCGCATGCGCAAACTATGCACATTCTACGTAATAACGACTTTCTATAGTTTGTGCATGTGTACGGAAATAATAAAAGCTTACTTCCGCGAGTTTTTTAAAATCACAACTTCTAGAAGGTTTACATGATTTCTTAGAAAACACGAGTTTTTAGAAAATGTGATTTATTTCATAAATGGAATCAACAAAGTATACACATTCTACGTCATAACGACTTTCTATAGTTTGCGCATGCGTCCGGAAATAAGAAAAGCTTACTTCCCCCCATTTTTTAAAATATCAGCTTCTAGAAGGTTTACATGATTTCTTAATAAACACGAGTTTTTAGAAAATGTGATTTATTTAATCAATGGAATCAACAAACTATGCACATTCTACATAATGACGACTTTCTATAGTTTGCACATGCGTCCGGAAATAACAAAAGCTTACTTCCCCCCGTTTTTTAAAATCACAGCTTCTAGAAGGTTTACATGATTTCTTAAAAAAACACAAGTTTTTAGAAAATGTCATTTGTGTCATAAATGGAATCAACAAAGTATGAACAAACTATGTCATAACGACTTTGTATCGTTTGCGCATTCGCAAAGTATGCACATTCTACGTAATAACGACTTTCTATAGTTTGCGCATGCGTCCGGAAATAAGAAAAGCTTACTTCCCCCCATTTTTTAAAATCACAGCTTCTAGAAGGTTTACATGATGTCTTAATAAACACGAGTTTTTTGAAAATGTGATTTATTTAATCAATCGAATATACAAACTATGCACATTCTATGTAATAACAACTTTCTATAGTTTGTGCATGCGTCCGGAAATAAGAAAAGCTTACTTCCCCCCTTCTTTTAAATTCACAGCTTCTAGAAGGTTTACATGATTTCTTAAAAAACATGAGTTTTTAGAAAATGTGATTTATTTCATCAATGGAATCAACAAACTATGCACATTCTACGTAATAATGACTTTCTATAGTTTGCGAATGCGTCCGGAAATAAGAAAACCTTACTTCCCCCCAGTTTTTAAAATCACAGCTTCTAGAAGGTTTACATGATTTCTTAAAAAACACGAGTTTTTAGAAAATGTCATTTATTTGATAAATGGAATAAAAAAAGTATGAACATTCTATGTCATAACGACTTTGTATAGTTTGCGCATTTGCAAACTATGCATATTCTAGGTAATAACGACTTTCTATAGTTTGCGCATGCGTCCGGAAATAAGAAAAGCTTACTTCCCCCCTTTTGTTAAATTCGCAGCTTCTAAAAGGTTTACATGATTTCTTAAAAAACACGGGTTTTTAGAAAATGTGATTTATTTCATAAATGGAATCAACAAAGTATGCACATTCTACGTCATAACGACTTTCTATAGTTAGCGCATGCGTCCAGAAATAAGAAAAGCTTACTTCCCCCCGTTTTTTAAAATCACAGCTTCTAGAAGTTTTACATGATTTCTTAAAAAACATGAGTTTTTAGAAAATGTGATTTATTTCATAAGTGGAATCAACAAAGTATGCACATTCTACGTCATAACGACTTTCTAAAGTTTGCTCATGGGTCCGAAAATAAGAAAAGATTACTTCCGCAAGTTTTTTAAAATCACTGCTTCTAGAAGCTTTATATGATTTCATGAAAAACACGAGTTTTTAGAAAATGTGATTTATTTCATAAATTGAATCAACAAAGTATGCAAATTCTACATCATAACGAATTTGTTTGCGAATGCGTCCGGAAATAAGAAAAGCTTACTTCCCCCCGGTTTTTAAAATCACAACTTCTAGAATGTTTACATGATTTCTTAAGAAACACGAGTTTTTAGAAAATGTCATTTATTTCATAAATGGAATAAAAAACGTATGAACATTCTATGTCATAACGACTTTGTATAGTTTGCGCATGTGCAAACTATGCACATTCTAGGTAATAACGACTTTCTATAGTTTGCGCATGCGTCCGGAAATAAGAAAAGCTTACTTCCCCCCCTTTTTTAAATTCACAGCTTCTAGAAGGTTTACATGATTTCTTAAAAAACATGAGTTTTAGAAAATGTGATTTATTTCATAAATGGAATCAACAAAGTATGCACATTCTACCTCATAACGACTTTCTATAGTTTGCACATGTGTCCGGAAATAAGAAAAGCTTACTTCCCCCCGTTTTTTAAAATCACAGCTTCTAGAAGGTTTACATGATTTCCTAAAAAAAATGAGTTTTTAGAAGATGTGATTTATTTCATAAAAGGAATCAACAAAGTATGCACATTCTACGTCATAACTACTTTCTATAGTTTGTGCATGCGTCCGGAAATAAGAAAAGCTTACTTCCCCCCTTTTTTTAAAATCACAGCTTCTAGAAGGTTTCCATGATTTCTTAAAAAAAAGGAGTTTTTAGAAAATGTGATCTGTTTCATAAATGGAATCAACAAACTATGCACATTCTACGTCATAATGAATTTCTATAGTTTGCGCATGCGTCTGGAAATAAGAAAAGCTTACTTCCCCCCGTTTTTTAAAATCACAGCTTCTAGAAGGATTAAATGATCTCTTAAAAAACATGAGTTTTTTTAAAATGTGATTTATTTCATCAATGGAATCAACAAAGTATGCACATTCTAAGTCATAACGACTTTCTATAGTTTGCGCATGCGTTCGGAAATAAGAAAAGATTACTTCCCCCCGTGTTTTAAAATCACAGCTTCTAGAGGGATTACATGATTTCTTAAAAAACATGAGTTTTACGAACATGTGATTTATTTCATAAATGGAATCAACAAAGTATGCACATTCTATGTCATAACGACTTTCTATAGTTTGCGCATGCGCAAACTAAGCACATTCTACGTACTAACGACTTTCTATAGTTTGCGTATGCGTCCAGAAATAAGAAAAGCTTACTTCACCCCGTTTTTTTAAATCACAACTTCTAGAAGGTTTACATGATTTTTTAAAAAATGAGAGTTTTTAGAAAATGTGATTTATTTCATAAATGGAATCAACAAAGTATGCACATTCTATGTCATAACGACTTTGTATGGTTTGCACATGCGCAAACTATGCACATTCTACGTAATAAGGCCTTTCTATAGTTTGCGGATGTTTCCGGAAATAAGAAAAGCTTACTTCCGCCAGTTTTTTAAAATCACAGCTTCTACAAGGTTTACATGATTTCTTAAAAAACACGAGTTTTTAGAAAATGTGATTTATTTCATGAATGGAATCAACAAAGTATGCACATTCTACGTCATAACGACTTTCTATAGTTTGCGCATGCGTCTGGAAATAAGAAAAGCTTACTTCCCCCCGTTTTTTAAAATCACAGCTTCTAGAAGGATTACATGATTTTTAAAAAACATGAGTTTTTAGAAAATGTGATTTATTTCATAAATGGAATCAACAAAGTATGCACATTCTAAGTCATAACAACTTTCTATAGTTTGCACATGCGTCCGGAAATAAGAAAAGCTTACTTCCCCTCGTTTTTTAAAATCACAGCTTCTAGAAGGATTACATTATTTCTTAAAAAACATGAGTTTTACGAACATGTGATTTATTTCATAAATGGAATCAACAAAGTATGCACATTCTATCTCATAACGACTTTGTATAGTTTGCGCATGCGCAAACTAAGCACATTCTACGTACTAACGACTTTCTATAGTTTCTGTATGCGTCCAGAAATAAGAAAAGCTTACTTCACCCCATTTTTTAAAATCACAACTTCTAGAAGGTTTACATGATTTCTTAAAAAACACGAGTTTTTAGAAAATGTGATTTATTTCATAAATGGAATCAACAAAGTATGCACATTCTATGTCATAACGACTTTGTATGGTTTGCGCATGCGCAAACTCTGCACATTCTACGTAATAACGACTTTCTATAGTTTGTGCATGTGTACGGAAATAATAAAAGCTTACTTCCGCTAGTTTTTTAAAATCACAACTTCTAGAAGGTTTACATGATTTCTTAGAAAACACGAGTTTTTAGAAAATGTGATTTATTTCATAAATGGAATCAACAAAGTATACACATTCTACGTCATAACGACTTTCTATAGTTTGCGCATGCGTCCGGAAATAAGAAAAGCTTACTTCCCCCCATTTTTTAAAATATCAGCTTCTAGAAGGTTTACATGATTTCTTAATAAACACAAGTTTTTAGAAAATGTGATTTATTTAATCAATGGAATCAACAAACTATGCACATTCTACATAATAACGACTTTCTATAGTTTGCACATGCGTCCGGAAATAACAAAAGCTTACTTCCCCCCGTTTTTTAAAATCACAGCTTCTAGAAGGTTTACATGATTTCTTAAAAAAACACAATTTTTTAGAAAATGTCATTTGTGTCATAAATGGAATCAACAAAGTATGAACAAACTATGTCATAACGACTTTGTATCGTTTGCGCATTCGCAAAGTATGCACATTCTACGTAATAACGACTTTCTATCGTTTGCGCATGCGTCCGGAAATAAGAAAAGCTTACTTCCCCCCGGTTTTTAAAATCACAGCTTCTAGAAGGTTTACATGATTTCTTAAAAAACACGAGTTTTTAGAAAATGTCATTTATTTGATAAATGGAATAAAAAAGTATGAACATTCTATGTCATAACGACTTTGTATAGTTTGCGCATTTGCAAACTATGTATATTCTAGGTAA
The DNA here is from genome assembly GCA_027924585.1 of Larix kaempferi. Taxonomy (NCBI): domain Eukaryota; kingdom Viridiplantae; phylum Streptophyta; class Pinopsida; order Pinales; family Pinaceae; genus Larix; species Larix kaempferi. Next base: position 11,211,481 of record BSBM01001611.1, read on the forward strand.
TAACAACTTTCTATAGTTTGCGCATGCGTCCTGAAATAAGAAAAACTTACTTCCCCCCTTTTCTTAAATTCGCAGCTTCTAGAAGGTTTACACGATTTCTTAAAAAACACGAGTTTTTAGAAAATGTGATTTATTTCATAAATGGAATCAACAAAGTATTCACATTCTACGTCATAACGACTTTCTATAGTTAGCGCATGCGTCCAGAAAGAAGAAAAGCTTACTTCCCCCCGTTTTTTAAAATCACAGCTTTTAGAAGTTTTACATGATTTCTTTAAAAAAACGAGTTTTTAGAAAATGTGATTTATTTCATAAAAGGAATCAACAAAGTATGCACATTCTACGTCATAACGACTTTGTATAGTTTGCGCATGCGCAAACTATGCACATTCTAGGTAATAACGACTTTCTATAGTTTGCGCATGCGTCCGGAAATAAGAAAAGCTTACTTCCCCCCCTTTTTTAAATTCACAGCTTCTAGAAGGTTTAAATGATTTCTTAAAAAAAATGAGTTTTAGAAAATGTGATTTATTTCATAAATGGAATCAAAAAAGTATGCACATTCTACGTCATAACGACTTTCTATAGTTTGCGCATGTGTCCGGAAATAAGAAAAGCTTACTTCCCCCTGTTTTTTAAAATCAGAGCTTGTAGAAGGTTTACATGATTTCTTAAAAAAAACAAGTTTTTAGAAGATGTGATTTATTTCATAAAAGGAATCAACAAAGTATGCAAATTCTACGTCATAACGACTTTCTATAGTTTGCGCATGCGTCCGGAAATAAGAAAAGCTTACTTCCCCCCTTTTTTTAAAAGCACAGCTTCTAGAAGGTTTCCATGATTTCTTAAAAAAAAGGGGTTTTTAGAAAATGTGATCTGTTTCATAAATGGAATCAACAAACTATGCACATTCTACATCATAATGACTTTCTATAGTTTGCGCATGTGTCAGGAAATAAGAAAAGCTTACTTCCCCCCGTTTTTTAAAATCACAGCTTCTAGAAGGATTACATCATCTCTTAAAAAACATGAGTTTTTTGAAAATGTGATTTATTTCATAAATGGAATCAACAAAGTATGCACATTCTAGTCATAACGACTTTCTATAGTTTGCGCATGCGTCCGGAAATAAGAAAAGCTTACTTCCCCCCGTTTTTTAAAATCACAGCTTCTACTGGGATTACATGATTTCTTAAGAAACATGAGTTTTACGAACATGTGATTTATTTCATAAATGGAATCAACAAAGTATGCACATTCTATGTCATAACTACTTTCTATTGTTTGCGCATGCGCAAACTAAGCACATTCTACGTACTAACGACTTTCTATAGTTTGCGTATGCGTCCATAAATAAGAAAAGCTTACTTCACCCCGTTTTTTAAAATCACAACTTCTAGAAGGTTTACATGATTTCTTAAAAAACGAGAGTTTTTAGAAAATGTGATTTATTTCATAAATGGAATCAACAAAGTCTGCACATTCTATGTCATAACGACTTTGTATGGTTTAAGCATGCACAAACTATGCACATTCTACGTAACAACGACTTTCTATAGTTTGCGCATGTGTCCGGAAATAAGAAAAGCTTACTTCCGCCAGTTTTTTAAAATCACAGCTTCTAGAAGGTTTACATGATTTCTTCAAAAACATGAGTTTTTAGAAAATGTGATTTATTTCATAAATGGAATCAACAAGGTATGCACATTCTACGTCATAACGACTTTCTAAAGTTTACGCATGCGTCCGAAAATAAGAAAAGCTTACTTCTGCCAGTTTTTTCAAATCACAGCTTCTAGAAGGTTTACATGATTTCTTAAAAACCACGAGTTTTTAGAAAATGTGATTTATTTAATAAATGGAATCAACAAAGTATGCACATTCTAAGTCATAACGACTTTCTATAGTTTGCGCATCCATCCGGAAATAAGAAAAGCTTACTTCCCGCCATTTTTTAAAATCTCAGCTTCTGGAAGGTTTACATGATTTCTTAATAAACACGAGTTTTTAGAAAATGTGATTTATTTAATCAATGGAATCAACAACCTATGCACATTCTACGTAATAAAAACTTTCTATAGTTTGCACATGCGTGCGGAAATAAGAAAAGCTTACTTCCCCCCGGTTTTTAAAATCACAGCTTCTAGAAGGTTTACATGATTTCTTAAAAAACACGAGTTTTTAGAAAATGTCATTTATTTCATAAATGGAATCAAAAAAGTATGAACATTCTATGTCATAACGACTTTATATAGTTTGCGCACGTGCAAACTATGCACATTCTACGTAATAACGACTTTCTATAGTTTGCGCATGCGTCCGGAAATAAGAAAAGCTTACTTCCCCCCTTTTTTTAAATTCACAGCTTCTAGAAGGTTTACATGATTTCTTAAAAAACACGAGTTTTTAGAAAATGTGTTTTATTTCATAAATGGAATCAACAAAGTATGCACATTCTACGTGATAACGACTTTCTATAGTTTGCGCATGCATCCCGAAATAAGAAAAGCTTACTTCCCCCCGTTTTTTAAAATCACAGCTTCTAGACGTTTTACATGATTTCTTTAAAAAAGCGAGTTTTTAGAAAATGTGATTTATTTCATAAAAGGAATCAACAAAGTATGCACATTCTACGTCATAATGACTTTGTATAGTTTTCACATGTGAAAACTATGCACATTCTAGGTAATAACGACTTTCTATAGTTTGCGCATGCGTCCGGAAATAAGAAACGCTTACTTCCCCCTCTTTTTTAAATTGACAGCTTCTAGAAGGTTTACATGATTTCTTAAAAAACACGAGTTTTTAGAAAATGTAATTTATTTGATAAATGGAATCAACAGAGTATGCACATTCTACGTCATAACGACTTTCTATAGTTTGCGCACATGTCTGGAAATAAGAAAAGCTTACTTCCCCCCGTTTTTTAAAATGACAGCTTCTAGAAGGTTTACATGATTTCTTAAAAAAAATGAGTTTTTAGAAAATATGATTAATTTCATAAAAGGAATCAAGAAAGTATGCACATTCTACGTCATAATGACTTTCTATAGTTTGCGCATGCTTCCGGAAATAAGAAAAGCTTACTTCCCCCCTTTTTTTAAAATCACAGCTTCTAGAAGGTTTCCATGATTTCTTAAAAAAAAGGGTTTTTAGAAAATGTGATTTATTTCATCAATGGAATCAACAAACTATGCACATTCTACGTAATAACAACTTTCTATAGTTTGCGAATGCGTCCGGAAATAAGAAAAGCTTACTTCCCCCCGTTTTTTAAAATCACAGCTTCTAGAGGGATTACACGATTTCTTAAAAAACATGAGTTTTACGAAATGTGATTTATTTCATAAATGGAATCAACAAAGTATGCACATTCTATGTCATAACGACTTTCTATAGCTTGCGCATGCGCAAACTAAGCACATTCTACGTACTAACGAATTTCTATAGTTTGCGTATGCGTCCAGAAATAAGAAAAGCTTACTTCACCCCGTTTTTTAAAAGCACAACTTCTAGAAGGTTTACATGATTTCTTAAAAAAGGAGAGTTTTTAGAAAATGTGATTTATTTCATAAATGGAATCAACAAAGTATGCACATTCTATGTCATAACGACTTTGTATGGTTTGCGCATGCGCAAACTATGCACATTCTACGTAATAACGACATTCTATAGTTTGCGCATGTGTCTGGAAATAAGAAAAGCTTACTTCCGCCAGTTTTTTAAAATCACAGCTTCTAGAAGGTTTACATGATTTCTTAAAAAACACGAGTTTTTAGAAAATGTGATTTATTTCATAAATGGAATCAACAAGGTATGCACATTCTACGTCATAACGACTTTCTAAAGTTTGCGCATGCGTCCGGAAATAAGAAAAGCTTACTTCCGCCAGTTTTTTAAAATCACAGCTTCTGGAAGGTTTACATGATTTCTTAAAAACCACGATTTTGTGGAAAATGTGATTTATTTCATAAATGGAATCAACAAAGTATGCACATTCTATGTCATAACGACTTTGTATGGTTTGCGCATGCGCAAACTATGCACATTCTACGTAATAACGACTTTCTTTAGTTTGCGCATGTGTCCGGAAATAAGAAAAGCTTAATTCCGCCCGTCTTTTAAAATCACAGCTTCTAGAAGGTTTACATGGTTTCTTAATAAACACCAGTTTTTAGAAAATGTGATTTATTTCATCAATGGAATCAACAAAGTATGGACATTCTACGTCATAACGAATTTCTAAAGTTTGTTCATGGGTCCGAAAATAAGAAAAGCTTACTTCCCCCCGTTTTTTAAAATCACAGCTTCTAGAGGGATTACATGATTTCTTAAAAAACATGAGTTTTACGAACATGTGATTTATTTCATAAATGGAATCAACAAAGTATGCACATTCTATGTCATAACGACTTTTTATAGTTTGCGCATGCGCAAACTAAGCACATTCTACGTACTAACGACTTTCTATAGTTTTCGTATGCGTCCATAAATAAGAAAAGCTCACTTCACCACGTTTTTTAAAATCACAACTTCTAGAAGGTTTACATGATTTCTTAAAAAACGAGAGTTTTTAGAAAATGTGATTTATTTCATAAATGGAATCACTAAAGTATGCACATTCTATGTCATAACGACTTTGTATGGTTTGCGCATGCGCAAACTATGCACATTCTACGTAATAACGACTTTCTATAGTTTGCGCATGTGTCTGGAAATAAGAAAAGCCTACTTCCGCCAGTTTTTTAAAATCACATCTTCTAGAAGGTTTACATGATTTCTTAAAAAACACGAGTTTTTAGAAAATGTGATTTATATCATAAATGGAATCAACAAGGTATGCACATTCTACGTCATAACGACTTTCTAAAGTTTGCCCATGCGTCCAGAAATAAGAAAAGCTTACTTCCGCCAGTTTTTTAAAATCACAACTTCTAGAAGGTTTACATGATTTCTTAAAAACCACGAGTTTTTAGAAAATGTGATTTATTTCATAAATGAAATCAACAAAGTATGCACATTCTAAGTCATAACGACTTTCTATAGTTTGCGCATGCATCCGGAAATAAGAAAAGCTTACTTCCCGCCATTTTTTAAAATCTCAACTTCTAGAAGGTTTACATGATTTCTTAATAAACACGAGTTTTTAGAAAATGTGATTTATTTAATCAATGGAATCAACAACCTATGCACATTCTACGTAATAACGACTTTGTATAGTTTGCACATGCATCCAGAAATAAGAAAAGCTTACTTTCCCCCAATTTTTAAAATCACAGCTTCTAGAAGGTTTACATGATTTCTTAAAAAAACACGAGTTTTTAGAAAATGTCATTTGTTTCATAAATGGAATAAAAAACGTATGAACATTCTATGTCATAACGACTTTGTATAGTTTGCGCGTGCGCAAACTATGCGCATTCTAGGTAATAACAACTTTCTATAATTTGCGCATGCGTCCGGAAATAAGAAAAGCAAAGTTCCCGTCTTTTTTTAAATTCATAGCTTCTACAAGGTTTACATGATTTCTTAAAAAACACAAGTTTTTAGAAAATATTATTTATTTCATAAATGGAATCAACAAAGTATGCACATTCTACGTCATAACGACTTTATATAGTTTGCGCATGCGTCCGGAAATAAGAAAACCTTACTTCCCCCCGTTTTTTAAAATCACAGCTTCTAGAAGGTTTACATGATTTCTTAAAAAAAATGAGTTTTTAGAAAATGTGATTTATTTCATAAAAGGAGTCAACAAAGTATGTACATTCTACGTCATAACGACTTTCTACGTCTTAAAAAACACAAGTTTTTAGAAAATATTATTTATTTCATAAATGGAATCAACAAAGTATGCACCTTCTAAGTCATAACGACTTTCTATAGTTTGCACATGCGTCCGGAAATAAGAAAAGCTTACTTCCCCCCGTTTTTTAAAATCACAGCATCTAGAAGGTTTACATGATTTCTTAAAAAACACGAGTTTTTAGAAAATGTCATTTATTTCATAAATGGAATCAAATAAGTAGGAACATTCTATGTCATAATGACTTTGTATAGTTTGCTCGTGCGCAAACTGTGCACATTCTAGGTAATAACAACTTTCTATAGTTTGCGCATGCGTCCGGAAATAAGAAAAGCTAATTTCCCCCCTTTTTTAAATTCATAGCTTCTAGAAGGTTTACATGATTTCTTAAAAAACACAAGTTCTTAGAAAATGTTATTTATTTCATAAACGGAATCAACAAAGTATGCACATTCAATGTCATAACGACTTTCTATAGTTTGCGCATGCGTCCGGAAATAAGAAAAGCTTATTTCCCCCCGTTTTTTAAAATCACAGCTTCTAGAAGGTTTACATGATTTCTTAAAAAAAACGAGTTTTTAGAAAATGCGATTTATTTCATAAAAGGAATCAACAAAGTATGCACATTCCAAGTCATAACGAATTTCTATAGTTTGCACATGCGTATGGAAAAAAGAAAAGCTTACTTCCCCCCGTTTGTTAAAATCACAGCTTCTAGAAGGATTACATGATTTCTTAAAAAACATGAGTTTTTAGAAAATGTGATTTATTTCATAAATGGAATCAACAAAGTATGCACATTCTAAGTCATAATGACTTTCTATAGTTTGCGCATGCGTCCGGAAATAAGAAAAGCTTACTTCCCCCCGTTTTTTAAAATCATAGCTTCTAGAAGGATTACATGATTTCTTAAAAAACATGAGTTTTATGAACATGTGCTTTATTTCATAAATGGAATCAACAAAGTATGCACATTCTATGTCATAACGAATTTCTATAGTTTGCGCATGCGCAAACTAAGCACATTCTACGTACTAACGACTTTCTATAGTTTTCGTATGCGTCCATAAATAAGAAAAGCTCACTTCACCCCCATTAGAGATATTTTGAGGTCAAAAAAGGGCCTCCTAAGAGATGTACTACAAAAATATGAGATATATTAAAATATTTTGAATTGGGGGTTTTATGGGGTAGGTATATATGACAAGTCACCTCCCACACTATTTTTTATGCACAATATAAATAACCATGGTTGATGTACTTTTCAAAATTCACTAGAAATAAAATTAATAAAATAAGACTACATTGATGTGACTAAGATTCATTGTAAATTCCCAAAAATGTATTTGTCCTTTAACATTTATTTGTCTTGAACTTGCAAATGAAATTAAATAATAATAAAACATTTTTGAGAGCTTTTTTTTAATTTTATGTTGACTTTTTATATTTAGTACTTTTCTCATGAATTTAATAATGTAATTTAATTGAGAATTTATTTACATGTAAAATGTCAATAATATTATTATAATCCACATTGCATTATTATTATTATTATTATTATTATTTATTAAATCTATTATTATTCTATATGAATTAAGAGTACTTCACTTGAAAATGACAATAATATTATTTTATGTGAAAGTGTGAAAAGACATTCATTATGAGTACTTTACTTGAAAATGACAATAATATTATTTTATGAAAAGACTATCATTATGAGTACTTTACTTTATGACTTAAAAGTACTTACACCACTACCTTGGTTAACTATGTGTTTTCATCCACCATAGAAAATTTGACAAATAAGCATTCTTAACTCATGCAATGCCACCTCACGAAGGGGGATGATGTCATTTACTAGAATGTGATTGGTTGTATTTTATAGTACATTTTCTTTGTTTTGAGGCCCTTTTTTGACCTCAAAATTTCTCTAATGGTTTTTTAAAATCACAACTTCTAGAAGGTTTACATGATTTCTTAAAAAACACCAGTTTTTAGAAAATGTGATTTATTTCATAAATGGAATCAACAAAGTATGCACATTCTATGTCATAACGACTTTGTATGGTTTGCGCATGCGCAAACTATGCACATTCTACGTAATAACGACTTTCTTTAGTTTGCGCATGTGTCCGAAAATAAGAAAAGCTTAATTCCGCCCATTTTTTAAAATCACAGCTTCTAGAAGGTTTACATGATTTCTTAAAAAACACGAGTTTTTAGAAAATGTGATTTATTTCATGAATGGAATCAACAAAGTATGCACATTCTATGTCATAACGACCTTCTATAGTTTGCGCATGCGTCCGGAAATAAGAAAAGCTTACTTCCCCCCATTTTTTTAAATCACAGCTTCTAGAAGATTTACATGATTTCTTAATAAACACGAGTTTTTAGAAAATGTGATTTATTTCATCAATGGAATCAATAAAGTATGCACATTCTACGTCATAACGACTTTCTAAAGTTTGCGCATGGGTCCGAAAATAAGAAAAGCTTACTTCCGCAAGTTTTTTAAAATCACTGCTTCTAGAAGGTTTACATGATTTCATGAAAAAAACGAGTTTTTAGAAAATGTGATTTATTTCATAAATTGAATCAACAAAGTATGCACATTCTACGTCATAACAAATTTTTATAGTTTGTGCATGCGTCCGGAAATAAGAAAAGCTTACTTCACCCCGATTTTTGAAAATTACAACTTCTAGAAGGTTTACATGATTTCTTAAAAAAAATGAGCTTTTAGAAAATGTGATTTATTTTATAAAAGGAATCAACAAAGTATGCCTATTCTACGTCATAACGACTTTCTATAGTTTGCGCATGCGTCCGGAAATAAGAAAAGCTTACTTCCCCCCGTTTTTTAAAATCACAGCTTCTAGAAGGTTTCCATGATTTCTTAAAAAACATGTGTTTTTAGAAAATGTGATTTATTTCATCAATTGAATCAACAAACTATGCACATTCTACGTAATAATGACTTTCTATAGTTTGCGAATGCGTCCGGAAAAAAGAAAAGCTTACTTCCCCCCGTTTTTTAAAATCACAGCCTCTAGAATGTTTACATGATTTCTTAAAAAACATGAGTTTTTAGAAAATGTCATTTATTTGATAAATCGAATCAACAAAGTATGGACATTCTATGTCATAACAACTTTGTATATTTTGCACATGTGCAAACTATGCACATTTTATGTAATAAGGACTTTCTATAGTTTGTGCATGTGTCTAGAAACAAGAAAAGCTTACTTCCTCCCTTTTTTTAAATTCACGGCGTCTAGAAGGTTTACATGATTTCTTAAAAAACACGAGTTTTTAGAAAATATGATTTATTTAAAAAATGGAATCAACAAAGTATGCACTTTCTACGTCATAACGACTTTCTATAGTTTTCGCATGCATCCGGAAATAACAAAAGCTTACTTCCCCCCGTTTTTTAAAATCACAGCTTCTAGAAGGTTTACATGATTTCTTAAAAAACACGAGTTTTTAGAAAATGTGATTTATTTAATCAATGGAATCAACAAACTATGCACATTATACGTAATAACGACTTTCTATAGTTTGCGCATGCGTCCGAAAATAAGAAAAGCTTACTTCCCCCCGTTTTTTAAAATCACAGCTTCTAGAAGGTTTACATGATTTCTTAAAAAACACGAGTTTTTAAAAAATGTCATTTGTTTCATAAATGCAATCAACAAAGTATGAACAAACTATGTCATAACAACTTTGTATCGTTTGCGCATGTGCAAACTATGCACATTCTACATAATAACGACTTTCTATAGTTTGCGCATGCATCCGGAAACAAGAAAAGCTTACTTTCCCCCTTTTTTTAAATTCACAGCTTCTTGAAGGTTTACATGATTTCTTAAAAAACATGAGTTTTTAGAAAATGTGATTTATTTCATAAATGGAATCAACAAAGTATGCACATTCTACGTCATAACGACATTCTATAGGTTGCGCATGCATCCGGAAATAAGGAAAGCTTACTTCCCCCCGTTTTTTAAAATCACGGCTTCTAGAAGGATTACATGATTTCTTAAAAAACATGAGTTTCTAGAAAATGTGATTTATTTCATAAATGGAATCAACAAAGTATGCTCATTCTAAGTCATAATGATTTTCTATAGTTTGCTCATGTGTCCGGAAATAAGAGAAGCTTACTTCCCCCTGTTTCTTAAAATCACAGCTTCTAGAAGGATTACATGATTTCTCAAAAAACATGAGTTTTACGAACTTGTGATTTATTTCATAAATGGAATCAACAAAGAATGCACATTCTATGTCATAACGACTTTCTATAGTTTGCGCATGCGCAAACTAAGCACATTCTACGTACTAACGGCTTTCTATAGTTTGTGTATGCGTCCAGAAATAAGAAAAGCTTACTTCACCCCGTTTTTTAAAATCACAACATCTAGAAGGTTTACATGATTTCTTAAAAAACACGAGTTTTTAGAAAATGTGATTTATTTCATAAATGGAATCAACAAAGTATGCACATTCTATGTCATAACGACTTTGTATGGTTTGCGCATGCGCAAACTATGAACATTCTACGTAATGACGACTTTCTATAGTTTTTGCATGTGTCCGGAAATAAAAAAAGCTTACTTCTGCCAGTTTTTTCAAAATCACAGCTTCTAGAAGGTTTACATGATTTCTTTGAAAACACGAGTTTTTAGAAAATGTCATTTATTTCATAAATGGAATCAACAAAGTATGCACATTCTACGTCATAACGACTTTCTATAGTTTGCGCATGCGTTTAGAAATAAGAAAAGCTTACTTCCCCCCATTTTTTAAAATCTCAGCTTCTAGAAGGTTTACATGATTTCTTAATAAACACGAGTTTTTAGAAAATGTGATTTATTTAATCAATGGAATCAACAAACTATGCACATTCTACGTAATAACGACTTTCTATAGTTTGCACACGCGTCCGGAAATAAGAAAAGCTTACTTCCCCCCGTTTTTTAAAATCACAGCTTCTAGAAGGTTTACATGATTTCTTAAAAAAACACGAGTTTTTAGAAAATGTCATTTGTTTCGTAAATGCAATCAAAAAAGTATGAACAAACAATGTCATAACAACTTTGTATCGTTTGCGCATGCGCAAACTATGCACATTCTATGTAATAACGACTTTCTATAGTTTGCGCATACATCCGGAAACAAGAAAAGCTTACTTTCCCCCTTTTTTTATATTCACAGCTTCTTGAAGGTTTACATGATTTCTTAAAAAACATGAGTTTTTAGAAAATGTGATTTATTTCATAAATGGAATCAACAAAGTATGCACATTCTACGTCATAACGACATTCTATAGTTTGCGCATGCATCCGGAAATAAGGAAAGCTTACTTCCCCCCATTTTTTAAAATCACGGCTTCTAGAAGGATTACATGATTTCTTAAAAAACATGAGTTTTTAGAAAATGTGATTTATTTCATAAATGGAATCAACAAAGTATGCACATTCTAATTCATAACGATTTTCTATAGTTTGCGCATGTGTCCGGAAATAAGAGAAGCTTACTTCCCCCTGTTTCTTAAAATCACAGCTTCTAGAAGGATTACATGATTTCTTAAAAAACATGAGTTTTACGAACATGTGATTTATTTCATAAATGGAATCAACAAAGCATGCACATTCTATGTCATAATGACTTTCTATAGTTTGCGCATGCGCAAACTAAGCACATTCTACGTACTAACGACTTTCTATAGATTGCGTATGCGTCCAGAAATAAGAAAAGCTTACTTCACCCCGTTTTTTAAAATCACAACTTCTAGAAGGTTTACATGATTTCTTAAAAAACACGAGTTTTTAGAAAATGTGATTTATTTCATAAATGGAATCAACAAAGTATGCACACTCTATGTCATAACGAATTTGTATGGTTTGCGCATGCGCAAACTATGCACATTCTACGTAATAACGACTTTCTGTAGTTTGCGTATGTGTCCGGAAATAAAAAAAGCTTACTTCTGCCAGTTTTTTAAAATCACAGCTTCTGGAAGGTTTACATGATTTCTTAGAAAACACGAGTTTTTAGAAGATGTCATTTATTTCATAAATGGAATCAACAAAGTATGCACATTCTACGTCATAACAACTTTCTATAGTATGCGCATGCGTCCAGAAATAAGAAAAGCTTACTTCCCCCCTTTTTTTAAAATCTCAGCTTCTAGAAGGTTTACATGATTTCTTAATAAACACGAGTTTTTAGAAAATGTGATTTATTTAATCAATGGAATCAACAAACTATGCACATTCTACGTAATAAGGACTTTCTATAGTTTGCACATGCGTCCGGAAAAAAGAAAAGCTTAATTCCCCCCATTTTTTAAAATCACAGCTTCTAGAAGGTTTACATGATTTCTTAAAAAAACACGAGTTTTTAGAAAATGTCATTTCTTTCATAAATGGAATCAACAAAGTATGAACAAACTATGTCATAATGACTTTGTATCGTTTGTGCATGCGCAAACTATGTACATTCTACGTAATAACGACTTTCTATAGTTTGCACATGCGTCCAGAAATAAGAAAAGCTTACATCCCCCCATTTTTTAAAATCACAGCTTCTAGAAGGTTTACATGATTTCTTAATAAACACGAGTTTTTTGAAAATGTGATTTATTTAATCAATGGAATAAACACACTATGCACATTCTACGTAATAACGACTTTCTATAGTTTGCGCATGCGTCCGGAAATAAGAAAAGCTTACTTCCCCCCTTTTTTTAAATTCACAGCTTCTAGAAGGTTTACATGATTTCTTAAAAAACATGAGTTTTTAGAAAATGTGATTTATCTCATCAATGGAATCAACAAACTATGCACATTCTACGTAATAACGACTTTCTATAGTTTGCGAATGCGTCCGCAAATAAGAAAAGCTTACTTCCCCCCGGTTTTTAAAATCACAGCTTCTAGAAGGTTTACATGATTTCTTAAAAAACACGAGTTTTTAGAAAATGTCATTTATTTCATAAATGCAAACACAAAAGTATGAACATTCTATGTCATAACGGCTTTGTATAGTTTGCGCATGTGCAAACTATGCACATTCTACGTAATAACGACTTTCTATAGTCTGCGCATGCGTCCGGAAATAAGAAAAGCTTACTTCACCACGTTTTTTAAAATCACAGCTTCTAGAAATTTTACATGATTTCTTTAAAAAAACGAGTTTTTAGAAAATGTGATTTATTTCATAAAAGGAATCAACAAAGTATGCACATTCTACGTCATAATGACTTTGTATAGTTTGCACATGTGCAAACTATGCACATTCTAGGTAATAACGCCTTTCTATAGTTTGCGCATGCGTCCGGAAATAAGAAAAGCTTACTTCCCCCCCTTTTTTAAATTCACAGCTTCTAGAAGGTTTACATGATTTCTTAAAAAACACGAGTTTTTAGAAAATGTAATTTATTTCATAAATGGAATCAACAAAGTATGCACATTCTACATCATAACGACTTTCTATAGTTTGCGCATGTGTCCGGAAATAAGAAAAGCTTACTTCCCCCCGTTTTTTAAAATCACAGCTTCTAGAAAGTTTACATGATTTCTTAAAAAAATGAGTTCTTAGAAAATGTGATTTATTTCATAAAAGGAATCAGCAAAGTATGCACATTCTACGTCATAACGACTTTCTATAGTTTGCGCATGCATCCGGAAATAAGAAAAGCTTACTTCCCCCCTTTTTTTAAAATCACGGCTTCTAGAAGGTTTCCATGATTTCTTAAAAAAAAGGGTTTTTAGAAAATGTGATTTATTTCATCAATGGAATCAACAAACTATGCACATTCTATGTAATAACAACTTTCTATAGTTTGTGAATCCGTCCGGAAATAAGAAAAGCTTACTTCCCCCCGGTTTTTAAAATTACAGCTTCTAGAAGGTTTACATGATTTCTTAAAAAACATGAGTGTTTAGAAAATGTAATTTATTTCATAAATGGAATCAACAAAGTATGCACATTCTAAGTCATAACGACTTTCTATAGTTTGCGCATGCGTCCGGAAATAAGAGAAGCTTACTTCCCCCCGTTTTTTAAAATCACAACTTCTAGAGGGATTACATGATTTCTTAAAAAACATGAGTTTTACGAACATGTGATTTATTTCATAAATGGAATCAACAAAGTATGCACATTCTATGTCATAACAACTTTCTATTGTTTGTGCATGCGCAAACTAAGCACATTCTACGTACTAACGACTTTCTATAGTTTGCTTATGCGTCCAGAAATAAGAAAAGCTTACTTCACCCCGTTTTTTAAAATCACAACTTCTAGAAGGTTTACATGATTTCTTAAAAAACGTGAGTTTTCAGAAAATGTGATTTATTTCATAAATGGAATCAACAAAGTATGCACATTCTATGTCATAACGACTTTGTATGGTTTGCGCATGCGTAAACTATGCACATTCTACGTAATAACGAATTTCTATAATTTGCGCATGTGTCCGGAAATAAGAAAAGCTTACTTCCGCCAGTTTTTTAAAATCACAGCTTCTAGAAGGTTTACATGATTTCTTAAAAAACATGAGTTTTTAGAAAATGTGATTTATTTCATAAATGGAATCAACAGGGTATGCACATTCTACGTCAAAATGACTTTCTTAAGTTTGCGCATGCGTCCGGAAATAAGAAAAGCTTACTTCCGCCAGTTTTTTAAAATCACAGCTTCTAGAAGGTTTGCATGATTTCTTAAAAACCACGAGTTTTTAGAAAATGTGATTTATTTCATAAATGAAATCAACAAAGTATGCACATTGTAAGTCATAACGACTTTTTATAGTTTGCTTATGCATCCGGAAATAAGAAAAGCTTACTTCCCGCCATTTTTTAAAATCTCAGCTTCTAGAAGGTTTACATGATTTCTTAATAAATACGAGTTTTTAGAAAATGTGATTTATTTAATCAATGGAATCAACAACCTATGCACATTCTACGTCATAACGACTTTCTATAGTTTGCACATGCATCCAGAAATAAGAAAAGCTTACTTTCCCCCAATTTTTAAAATCACAGCTTCTAGAAGGTTTACATGATTTCTTAAAAAAACACGAGTTTTTAGAAAATGTCATTTGTTTCATAAATGGAATCAACAAAGTATGCACATTCTATGTCATAACGACTTTGTATGGTTTGCGCATGCGCAAACTATGCACATTCTAGGTAATAACAACTTTCTATAGTTTGCGCATGCGTCCGGAAATAAGAAAAGCTTAATTCCGTCCGTTTTTTAAAATCACAGCTTCTAGAAGGTTTACATGATTTCTTAAAAAACACGAGTTTTTAGAAAATGTGATTTATTTCATGAATGGAATCAACAAATTATGCACATTCTATGTCATAATGACCTTCTATAGTTTGCGCATGCGTCCGGAAATAAGAAAAGCTTACTTCCCCCCATTTTTTTAAATCACAGCTTCTAGAAGGTTTACATGATTTCTTAATCAACACGAGTTTTAAGAAAATGTGATTTATTTCATCAATGGAATCAACAAAGTATGCACATTCTACGTCATAACGACTTTCTAAAGTTTGCGCATGGGTCCGAAAATAAGAAAAGCTTACTTCCGCAAGTTTTTTAAAATCACTGCTTCTAGAAGGTTTACATGATTTCATGAAAAAAACGAGTTTTTAGAAAATGTGATTTATTTCATAAATTGAATCAACAAAGTATGCACATTCTACGTCATAACAAATTTTTATAGTTTGTGCATGCGTCCGGAAATAAGAAAAGCTTACTTCACCCCGATTTTTGAAAATTACAGCTTCTAGAAGGTTTACATGATTTCTTAAAAAAATTGAGCTTTTAGAAAATGTGATTTATTTTATAAAAGGAATCAACAAAGTATGCCTATTCTACATCATAACGACTTTCTATATTTTGCGCATGCGTCCGGAAATAAGAAAAGCTTACTTCCCCCCGTTTTTTAAAATCACAGCTTCTAGAAGGTTTCCATGATTTCTGAAAAAACATGTGTTTTTAGAAAATGTGATTTATTTCATCAATTGAATCAACAAACTATGCACATTCTACGTAATAATGACTTTCTATAGATTGCGAATGCGTCCGGAAATAAGAAAAGCTTACTTCCCCCCGTTTTTTAAAATCACAACTTCTAGAATGTTTACATGATTTCTTAAAAAACATGAGTTTTTAGAAAATGTCATTTATTTGATAAATCGAATCAACAAAGTATGGACATTCTATTTCATAACAACTTTGTATATTTTGCACATGCGCAAACTATGCACATTTTATTTAATAAGGACTTTCTATAGTTTGTGCATGTGTCTAGAAACAAGAAAAGCTTACTTCCTCCCTTTTTTTAAATTCACAACGTCTAGAACGTTTACATGATTTCTTAAAAAACACGAGTTTTTAGAAAATATGATTTATTTCAAAAATGGAATCAACAAAGTATGCACTTTCTACGTCATAACGACTTTCTATAGTTTGTGCATGCATCCGGAAATAACAAAAGCTTACTTCCCCCCATTTTTTAAAATCACAGCTTCTAGAAGGTTTACATGATTTCTTAAAAAACACGAGTTTTTAGAAAATGTGATTTATTTAATCAATGGAATCAACAAACTATGCACATTATACGTAATAACGACTTTCTATAGTTTTCGCATGCGTCCGAAAATAAGAAAAGCTTACTTCCCCCCGTTTTTCAAAATCACAGCTTCTAGAAGGTTTACATGATTTCTTAAAAAACACGAGTTTTTAGAACATGTCATTTGTTTCATAAATGCAATCAACAAAGTATGAACAAACTATGTCATAACAACTTTGTATCGTTTGCGCATGCGCAAACTATGCACATTCTACGTAATAACGACTTTCTATGGTTTGCGCATGTGTCCGGAAATAAAAAAAAAAACTTACTTCTGCGAGTTTTTTAAAATCACAGCTTCTAGAAGGTTTACATGATTTATTAGAAAACACGAGTTTTTAGAAAATGTCATTTATTTCATAAATGGAATCAACAAAGTATGCACATTCTACGTCATAACGACTTTCTATAGTTTGCGCATGCGTCCAGAAATAAGAAAAGCTTGCTTCCCCCCATGTTTTAAAATATCGGCTTCTAGAAGGTTTACATGATTTCTTAAAAAAAACGAGTTTTTAGAAAATGTGATTTATTTCATAAAAGGAGTGAACAAAATATGCACATTCTACGTCATAACGACTTTCTACGTCTTAAAAAACACAAGTTTTTAGAAAATATTATTTATTTCATAAATGGAATCAACAAAGTATGCACCTTCTAAGTCATAACGACTTTCTATAGTTTGCACATGCATCCGGAAATAAGAAAAGCTTACTTCCCCCCGTTTTTTAAAATCACAGCATCTAGAAGATTTACATGATTTCTTAAAAAACACGAGTTTTTAGAAAATGTCATTTATTTCATAAATGGAATCAAATAAGTAGGAACATTCTATGTCATAATGACTTTGTATAGTTTGCTCGTGCGCAAACTGTGCACATTCTAGGTAATAACAACTTTCTATAGTTTGCGCATGCGTCTTGAAATAAGAAAAGCTAATTTCCCCCCTTTTTTAAATTCATAGCTTCTAGAAGGTTTACATGATTTCTTAAAAAACACAATTTCTTAGAAAATGTTATTTATTTCATAAACGGAATCAACAAAGTATGCACATTCAATGTCATAACGACTTTCTATAGTTTGCGCATGCGTCCGGAAATAAGAAAAGCTTATTTCCCCCCGTTTTTTAAAATCACAGCTTCTAGAAGGTTTACATGATTTCTTAAAAAAACGAGTTTTTAGAAAATGCGATTTATTTCATAAAAGGAATCAACAAAGTATGCACATTCCAAGTCATAACGAATTTCTATAGTTTGCACATGCGTATGGAAAAAAGAAAAGCTTACTTCCCCCCGTTTGTTAAAATCACAGCTTCTAGAAGGATTACATGATTTCTTAAAAAACATGAGTTTTTAGAAAATGTGATTTATTTCATAAATGGAATCAACAAAGTATGCACATTCTAAGTCATAACGACTTTCTATAGTTTGCGCATGCGTCCGGAAATAAGAAAAGCTTACTTCCCCCCGTTTTTTAAAATCATAGCTTCTAGAAGGATTACATGATTTCTTAAAAAACATGAGTTTTACGAACATGTGATTTATTTCATAAATGGAATCAACAAAGTATGCACATTCTATGTCATAACGACTTTCTATATTTTGCGCATGCGCAAACTAAGCACATTCTACGTACTAACGACTTTCTATAGTTTTCGTATGCGTCCATAAATAAGAAAAGCTCACTTCACCCCCATTAGAGATATTTTGAGGTCAAAAAAGGGCCTCCTAAGAGATGTACTACAAAAATATGAGATATATTAAAATATTATGAATTGGGGGTTTTATGGGGTAGGTATATATGACAAGTCACCTCCCACACTATTTTCTATGCACAATATAAATAACCATGGTTGAGTTACTTTTCAAAATTCACTAGAAATAAAATTATTAAAATAAGACTACATTGATGTGACTAAGATTCATTGTAAATTCCCAAAAATGTGTTTGTCCTTTAACATTTATTTGTCTTGAACTTGCAAATGAAATTAAATAATAAAAAACATTTTTGAGAGCTTTTTTTTAATTTTATGTTGACTTTTTATATTTAGTACTTATCTCATGAATTTAATAATGTAATTTAATTGAGAATTTATTTACATGTAAAATGTCAATAATATTATTATAATCCACATTGCATTATTATTATTATTATTATTATTATTATTTATTAAATCTATTATTATTCTATATGAATTAAGAGTACTTCACTTGAAAATGACAATAATATTATTTTATGTGAAAGTGTGAAAAGACATTCATTATGAGTACTTTACTCGAAAATGACAATAATATTATTTTATGAAAAGACTATCATTATGAGTACTTTACTTTATGACTTAAAAGTACTTACACCACTACCTTGGTTAACTATGTGTTTTCATCCACCATAGAAAATTTGACAAATAAGCATTCTTAACTCATGCAATGCCACCTCACGAATGGGGATGATGTCATTTACTAGAATGTGACTGGTTGTATTTTATAGTACATTTTCTTTGTTTTGAGGCCCTTTTTTGACCTCAAAATTTCTCTAATGGTTTTTTAAAATCACAACTTCTAGAAGGTTTACATGATTTCTTAAAAAACACCAGTTTTTAGAAAATGTGATTTATTTCATAAATGGAATCAACAAAGTATGCACATTCTATGTCATAACAACTTTGTATGGTTTGCGCATGCGCAAACTATGCACATTCTACGTAATAACAACTTTCTTTAGTTTGCGCATGTGTCCGGAAATAAGAAAAGCTTAATTCCGTCCGTTTTTTAAAATCACAGCTTCTAGAAGGTTTACATGATTTCTTAAAAAACACGAGTTTTTAGAAAATGTGATTTATTTCATGAATGGAATCAACAAAGTATGCACATTCTATGTCATAATGACCTTCTATAGTTTGCGCATGCGTCCGGAAATAAGAAAAGCTTACTTCCCCCCATTTTTTTAAATCACAGCTTCTAGAAGGTTTACATGATTTCTTAATCAACACGAGTTTTTAGAAAATGTGATTTATTTCATCAATGGAATCAACAAAGTATGCACATTCTACGTCATAACGACTTTCTAAAGTTTGCGCATGGGTCCGAAAATAAGAAAAGCTTACTTCCGCAAGTTTTTTAAAATCACTGCTTCTAGAAGGTTTACATGATTTCATGAAAAAAACGAGTTTTTAGAAAATGTGATTTATTTCATAAATTGAATCAACAAAGTATGCACATTCTACGTCATAACAAATTTTTATAGTTTGTGCATGCGTCCGGAAATAAGAAAAGCTTACTTCACCCCGATTTTTGAAAATTACAGCTTCTAGAAGGTTTACATGATTTCTTAAAAAAAATGAGCTTTTAGGAAATGTGATTTATTTTATAAAAGGAATCAACAAAGTATGCCTATTCTACGTCATAACGACTTTCTATAGTTTGCGCATGCGTCCGGAAATAAGAAAAGCTTACTTCCCCCCGTTTTTTAAAATCACAGCTTCTAGAAGGTTTCCATGATTTCTGAAAAAACATGTGTTTTTAGAAAATGTGATTTATTTCATCAATTGAATCAACAAACTATGCACATTCTACGTAATAATGACTTTCTATAGATTGCGAATGCGTCCGGAAATAAGAAAAGCTTACTTCCCCCCGTTTTTTAAAATCACAACTTCTAGAATGTTTACATGATTTCTTAAAAAACATGAGTTTTTAGAAAATGTCATTTATTTGATAAATCGAATCAACAAAGTATGGACATTCTATTTCATAACAACTTTGTATATTTTGCACATGCGCAAACTATGCACATTTTATGTAATAAGGACTTTCTATAGTTTGTGCATGTGTCTAGAAACAAGAAAAGCTTACTTCCTCCCTTTTTTTAAATTCACAGCATCTAGAAGGTTTACATGATTTCTTAAAAAACACGAGTTTTTAGAAAATATGATTTATTTCAAAAATGGAATCAACAAAGTATGCACTTTCTACGTCATAACGACTTTCTATAGTTTGTGCATGCATCCGGAAATAACAAAAGCTTACTTCCCCCCGTTTTTTAAAATCACAGCTTCTAGAAGGTTTACATGATTTCTTAAAAAACACGAGTTTTTAGAAAATGTGATTTATTTAATCAATGGAATCAACAAACTATGCACATTATACGTAATAACGACTTTCTATAGTTTGCGCATGCGTCCGAAAATAATCAAAGCTTACTTCCCCCCGTTTTTTAAAATCACAGCTTCTAGAAGGTTTACATGATTTCTTAAAAAACACGAGTTTTTAGAACATGTCATTTGTTTCATAAATGCAATCAACAAAGTATGAACAAACTATGTCATAACAACTTTGTATCGTTTGCGCATGCGCAAACTATGCACATTCTACGTAATAACGACTTTCTATGGTTTGCGCATGTGTCCGGAAATAAAAAAAAAACTTACTTCTGCCAGTTTTTTAAAATCACAGCTTCTAGAAGGTTTACATGATTTCTTAGAAAACACGAGTTTTTAGAAAATGTCATTTATTTCATAAATGGAATCAACAAAGTATGCACATTCTACGTCATAACGACTTTCTAAAGTTTGCGCATGCGTCCAGAAATAAGAAAAGCTTGCTTCCCCCCATGTTTTAAAATATCGGCTTCTAGAAGGTTTACATGATTTCTTAAAAAAAACGAGTTTTTAGAAAATGTGATTTATTTCATAAAAGGAGTGAACAAAATATGCACATTCTACATCATAACGACTTTCTACGTCTTAAAAAACACAAGTTTTGAGAAAATATTATTTATTTCATAAATGGAATCAACAAAGTATGCACCTTCTAAGTCATAACGACTTTCTATAGTTTGCACATGCATCCGGAAATAAGAAAAGCTTACTTCCCCCCGTTTTTTAAAATCACAGCATCTAGAAGATTTACATGATTTCTTAAAAAACACGAGTTTTTAGAAAATGTCATTTATTTCATAAATGGAATCAAATAAGTAGGAACATTCTATGTCATAATGACTTTGTATAGTTTGCTCGTGCGCAAACTGTGCACATTCTAGGTAATAACAACTTTCTATAGTTTGCGCATGCGTCCGGAAATAAGAAAAGCTAATTTCCCCCCTTTTTTAAATTCATAGCTTCTAGAAGGTTTACATGATTTCTTAAAAAACACAAGTTCATAGAAAATGTTATTTATTTCATAAACGGAATCAACAAAGTATGCACATTCAATGTCATAACGACTTTCTATAGTTTGCGCATGCGTCCGGAAATAAGAAAAGCTTATTTCCCCCCGTTTTTTAAAATCACAGCTTCTAGAAGGTTTACATGATTTCTTAAAAAAAACGAGTTTTTAGAAAATGCGATTTATTTCATAAAAGGAATCAACAAAGTATGCACATTCCAAGTCATAACGAATTTCTATAGTTTGCACATGCGTATGGAAAAAAGAAAAGCTTACTTCCCCCCGTTTGTTAAAATCACAGCTTCTAGAAGGATTACATGATTTCTTAAAAAACATGAGTTTTTAGAAAATGTGATTTATTTCATAAATGGAATCAACAAAGTATGCACATTCTAAGTCATAACGACTTTCTATAGTTTGCGCATGCGTCCGGAAATAAGAAAAGCTTACTTCCCCCCGTTTTTTAAAATCATAGCTTCTAGAAGGATTACATGATTTCTTAAAAAACATGAGTTTTACGAACATGTGATTTATTTCATAAATGGAATCAACAAAGTATGCACATTCTATGTCATAACGACTTTCTATATTTTGCGCATGCGCAAACTAAGCACATTCTACGTACTAACGACTTTCTATAGTTTTCGTATGCGTCCATAAATAAGAAAAGCTCACTTCACCCCCATTAGAGATATTTTGAGGTCAAAAAAGGGCCTCCTAAGAGATGTACTACAAAAATATGAGATATATTAAAATATTATGAATTGGGGGTTTTATGGGGTAGGTATATATGACAAGTCACCTCCCACACTATTTTCTATGCACAATATAAATAACCATGGTTGAGTTACTTTTCAAAATTCACTAGAAATAAAATTATTAAAATAAGACTACATTGATGTGACTAAGATTCATTGTAAATTCCCAAAAATGTGTTTGTCCTTTAACATTTATTTGTCTTGAACTTGCAAATGAAATTAAATAATAAAAAACATTTTTGAGAGCTTTTTTTTAATTTTATGTTGACTTTTTATATTTAGTACTTATCTCATGAATTTAATAATGTAATTTAATTGAGAATTTATTTACATGTAAAATGTCAATAATATTATTATAATCCACATTGCATTATTATTATTATTATTATTATTATTATTTATTAAATCTATTATTATTCTATATGAATTAAGAGTACTTCACTTGAAAATGACAATAATATTATTTTATGTGAAAGTGTGAAAAGACATTCATTATGAGTACTTTACTCGAAAATGACAATAATATTATTTTATGAAAAGACTATCATTATGAGTACTTTACTTTATGACTTAAAAGTACTTACACCACTACCTTGGTTAACTATGTGTTTTCATCCACCATAGAAAATTTGACAAATAAGCATTCTTAACTCATGCAATGCCACCTCACGAATGGGGATGATGTCATTTACTAGAATGTGATTGGTTGTATTTTATAGTACATTTTCTTTGTTTTGAGGCCCTTTTTTGACCTCAAAATTTCTCTAATGGTTTTTTAAAATCACAACTTCTAGAAGGTTTACATGATTTCTTAAAAAACACCAGTTTTTAGAAAATGTGATTTATTTCATAAATGGAATCAACAAAGTATGCACATTCTATGTCATAACGACTTTGTATGGTTTGCGCATGCGCAAACTATGCACATTCTACGTAATAACGACTTTCTTTAGTTTGCGCATGTGTCCGGAAATAAGAAAAACTTAATTCCGTCCGTTTTTTAAAATCACAGCTTCTAGAAGGTTTACATGATTTCTTAAAAAACACGAGTTTTTAGAAAATGTGATTTATTTCATGAATGGAATCAACAAAGTATGCACATTCTATGTCATAATGACCTTCTATAGTTTGCGCATGCGTCCGGAAATAAGAAAAGCTTACTTCCCCCCATTTTTTTAAATCACAGCTTCTAGAAGGTTTACATGATTTCTTAATCAACACGAGTTTTTAGAAAATGTGATTTATTTCATCAATGGAATCAACAAAGTATGCACATTCTACGTCATAACGACTTTCTAAAGTTTGCGCATGGGTCCGAAAATAAGAAAAGCTTACTTCCGCAAGTTTTTTAAAATCACTGCTTCTAGAAGGTTTACATGATTTCATGAAAAAAACGAGTTTTTAGAAAATGTGATTTATTTCATAAATTGAATCAACAAAGTATGCACATTCTACGTCATAACAAATTTTTATAGTTTGTGCATGCGTCCGGAAATAAGAAAAGCTTACTTCACCCCGATTTTTGAAAATTACAGCTTCTAGAAGGTTTACATGATTTCTTAAAAAAAATGAGCTTTTAGAAAATGTGATTTATTTTATAAAAGGAATCAACAAAGTATGCCTATTCTACGTCATAACGACTTTCTATAGTTTGCGCATGCGTCCGGAAATAAGAAAAGCTTACTTCCCCCCGTTTTTTAAAATCACAGCTTCTAGAAGGTTTCCATGATTTCTGAAAAAACATGTGTTTTTAGAAAATGTGATTTATTTCATCAATTGAATCAACAAACTATGCACATTCTACGTAATAATGACTTTCTATAGATTGCGAATGCGTCCGGAAATAAGAAAAGCTTACTTCCCCCCGTTTTTTAAAATCACAACTTCTAGAATGTTTACATGATTTCTTAAAAAACATGAGTTTTTAGAAAATGTCAATTATTTGATAAATCGAATCAACAAAGTATGGACATTCTATTTCATAACAACTTTGTATATTTTGCACATGCGCAAACTATGCACATTTTATGTAATAAGGACTTTCTATAGTTTGTGCATGTGTCTAGAAACAAGAAAAGCTTACTTCCTCCCTTTTTTTAAATTCACAGCGTCTAGAAGGTTTACATGATTTCTTAAAAAACACGAGTTTTTAGAAAATATGATTTATTTCAAAAATGGAATCAACAAAGTATGCACTTTCTACGTCATAACGACTTTCTATAGTTTGTGCATGCATCCGGAAATAACAAAAGCTTACTTCCCCCCATTTTTTAAAATCACAGCTTCTAGAAGGTTTACATGATTTCTTAAAAAACACGAGTTTTTAGAAAATGTGATTTATTTAATCAATGGAATCAACAAACTATGCACATTATACGTAATAACGACTTTCTATAGTTTGCGCATGCGTCCGAAAATAAGAAAAGCTTACTTCCCCCCGTTTTTTAAAATCACAGCTTCTAGAAGGTTTACATGATTTCTTAAAGAGTTTTTAGAACATGTCATTTGTTTCATAAATGCAATCAACAAAGTATGAACAAACTATGTCATAACAACTTTGTATCGTTTGCGCATGCGCAAACTATGCACATTCTACGTAATAACGACTTTCTATGGTTTGCGCATGTGTCCGGAAATAAAAAAAAAACTTACTTCTGCCAGTTTTTTAAAATCACAGCTTCTAGAAGGTTTACATGATTTCTTAGAAAACACGAGTTTTTAGAAAATGTCATTTATTTCATAAATGGAATCAACAAAGTATGCACATTCTACGTCATAACGACTTTCTATAGTTTGCGCATGCGTCCAGAAATAAGAAAAGCTTGCTTCCCCCCATGTTTTAAAATATCGGCTTCTAGAAGGTTTACATGATTTCTTAAAAAAAACGAGTTTTTAGAAAATGTGATTTATTTCATAAAAGGAGTGAACAAAATATGCACATTCTACGTCATAACGACTTTCTACGTCTTAAAAAACACAAGTTTTGAGAAAATATTATTTATTTCATAAATGGAATCAACAAAGTATGCACCTTCTAAGTCATAACGACTTTCTATAGTTTGCACATGCATCCGGAAATAAGAAAAGCTTACTTCCCCCCGTTTTTTAAAATCACAGCATCTAGAAGATTTACATGATTTCTTAAAAAACATGAGTTTTTAGAAAATGTGATTTATTTCATAAATGGAATCAACAAAGTATGCACATTCTAAGTCATAACGACTTTCTATAGTTTGCGCATGCGTCCGGAAATAAGAAAAGCTTACTTCCCCCCGTTTTTTAAAATCATAGCTTCTAGAAGGATTACATGATTTCTTAAAAAACATGAGTTTTACGAACATGTGATTTATTTCATAAATGGAATCAACAAAGTATGCACATTCTATGTCATAACGACTTTCTATATTTTGCGCATGCGCAAACTAAGCACATTCTACGTACTAACGACTTTCTATAGTTTTCGTATGCGTCCATAAATAAGAAAAGCTCACTTCACCCCCATTAGAGATATTTTGAGGTCAAAAAAGGGCCTCCTAAGAGATGTACTACAAAAATATGAGATATATTAAAATATTATGAATTGGGGGTTTTATGGGGTAGGTATATATGACAAGTCACCTCCCACACTATTTTCTATGCACAATATAAATAACCATGGTTGAGTTACTTTTCAAAATTCACTAGAAATAAAATTATTAAAATAAGACTACATTGATGTGACTAAGATTCATTGTAAATTCCCAAAAATGTGTTTGTCCTTTAACATTTATTTGTCTTGAACTTGCAAATGAAATTAAATAATAAAAAACATTTTTGAGAGCTTTTTTTTAATTTTATGTTGACTTTTTATATTTAGTACTTATCTCATGAATTTAATAATGTAATTTAATTGAGAATTTATTTACATGTAAAATGTCAATAATATTATTATAATCCACATTGCATTATTATTATTATTATTATTATTATTATTATTTATTAAATCTATTATTATTCTATATGAATTAAGAGTACTTCACTTGAAAATGACAATAATATTATTTTATGTGAAAGTGTGAAAAGACATTCATTATGAGTACTTTACTCGAAAATGACAATAATATTATTTTATGAAAAGACTATCATTATGAGTACTTTACTTTATGACTTAAAAGTACTTACACCACTACCTTGGTTAACTATGTGTTTTCATCCACCATAGAAAATTTGACAAATAAGCATTCTTAACTCATGCAATGCCACCTCACGAATGGGGATGATGTCATTTACTAGAATGTGATTGGTTGTATTTTATAGTACATTTTCTTTGTTTTGAGGCCCTTTTTTGACCTCAAAATTTCTCTAATGGTTTTTTAAAATCACAACTTCTAGAAGGTTTACATGATTTCTTAAAAAACACCAGTTTTTAGAAAATGTGATTTATTTCATAAATGGAATCAACAAAGTATGCACATTCTATGTCATAACGACTTTGTATGGTTTGCGCATGCGCAAACTATGCACATTCTACGTAATAACGACTTTCTTTAGTTTGCGCATGTGTCCGGAAATAAGAAAAACTTAATTCCGTCCGTTTTTTAAAATCACAGCTTCTAGAAGGTTTACATGATTTCTTAAAAAACACGAGTTTTTAGAAAATGTGATTTATTTCATGAATGGAATCAACAAAGTATGCACATTCTATGTCATAATGACCTTCTATAGTTTGCGCATGCGTCCGGAAATAAGAAAAGCTTACTTCCCCCCATTTTTTTAAATCACAGCTTCTAGAAGGTTTACATGATTTCTTAATCAACACGAGTTTTTAGAAAATGTGATTTATTTCATCAATGGAATCAACAAAGTATGCACATTCTACGTCATAACGACTTTCTAAAGTTTGCGCATGGGTCCGAAAATAAGAAAAGCTTACTTCCGCAAGTTTTTTAAAATCACTGCTTCTAGAAGGTTTACATGATTTCATGAAAAAAACGAGTTTTTAGAAAATGTGATTTATTTCATAAATTGAATCAACAAAGTATGCACATTCTACGTCATAACAAATTTTTATAGTTTGTGCATGCGTCCGGAAATAAGAAAAGCTTACTTCACCCCGATTTTTGAAAATTACAGCTTCTAGAAGGTTTACATGATTTCTTAAAAAAAATGAGCTTTTAGAAAATGTGATTTATTTTATAAAAGGAATCAACAAAGTATGCCTATTCTACGTCATAACGACTTTCTATAGTTTGCGCATGCGTCCGGAAATAAGAAAAGCTTACTTCCCCCCGTTTTTTAAAATCACAGCTTCTAGAAGGTTTCCATGATTTCTGAAAAAACATGTGTTTTTAGAAAATGTGATTTATTTCATCAATTGAATCAACAAACTATGCACATTCTACGTAATAATGACTTTCTATAGATTGCGAATGCGTCCGGAAATAAGAAAAGCTTACTTCCCCCCGTTTTTTAAAATCACAACTTCTAGAATGTTTACATGATTTCTTAAAAAACATGAGTTTTTAGAAAATGTCAATTATTTGATAAATCGAATCAACAAAGTATGGACATTCTATTTCATAACAACTTTGTATATTTTGCACATGCGCAAACTATGCACATTTTATGTAATAAGGACTTTCTATAGTTTGTGCATGTGTCTAGAAACAAGAAAAGCTTACTTCCTCCCTTTTTTTAAATTCACAGCGTCTAGAAGGTTTACATGATTTCTTAAAAAACACGAGTTTTTAGAAAATATGATTTATTTCAAAAATGGAATCAACAAAGTATGCACTTTCTACGTCATAACGACTTTCTATAGTTTGTGCATGCATCCGGAAATAACAAAAGCTTACTTCCCCCCATTTTTTAAAATCACAGCTTCTAGAAGGTTTACATGATTTCTTAAAAAACACGAGTTTTTAGAAAATGTGATTTATTTAATCAATGGAATCAACAAACTATGCACATTATACGTAATAACGACTTTCTATAGTTTGCGCATGCGTCCGAAAATAAGAAAAGCTTACTTCCCCCCGTTTTTTAAAATCACAGCTTCTAGAAGGTTTACATGATTTCTTAAAGAGTTTTTAGAACATGTCATTTGTTTCATAAATGCAATCAACAAAGTATGAACAAACTATGTCATAACAACTTTGTATCGTTTGCGCATGCGCAAACTATGCACATTCTACGTAATAACGACTTTCTATGGTTTGCGCATGTGTCCGGAAATAAAAAAAAAACTTACTTCTGCCAGTTTTTTAAAATCACAGCTTCTAGAAGGTTTACATGATTTCTTAGAAAACACGAGTTTTTAGAAAATGTCATTTATTTCATAAATGGAATCAACAAAGTATGCACATTCTACGTCATAACGACTTTCTAAAGTTTGCGCATGCGTCCAGAAATAAGAAAAGCTTGCTTCCCCCCATGTTTTAAAATATCGGCTTCTAGAAGGTTTACATGATTTCTTAAAAAAAACGAGTTTTTAGAAAATGTGATTTATTTCATAAAAGGAGTGAACAAAATATGCACATTCTACGTCATAACGACTTTCTACGTCTTAAAAAACACAAGTTTTGAGAAAATATTATTTATTTCATAAATGGAATCAACAAAGTATGCACCTTCTAAGTCATAACGACTTTCTATAGTTTGCACATGCATCCGGAAATAAGAAAAGCTTACTTCCCCCCGTTTTTTAAAATCACAACATCTAGAAGATTTACATGATTTCTTAAAAAACACGAGTTTTTAGAAAATGTCATTTATTTCATAAATGGAATCAAATAAGTAGGAACATTCTATGTCATAATGACTTTGTATAGTTTGCTCGTGCGCAAACTGTGCACATTCTAGGTAATAACAACTTTCTATAGTTTGCGCATGCGTCCGGAAATAAGAAAAGCTAATTTCCCCCCTTTTTTAAATTCATAGCTTCTAGAAGGTTTACATGATTTCTTAAAAAACACAAGTTCATAGAAAATGTTATTTATTTCATAAACGGAATCAACAAAGTATGCACATTCAATGTCATAACGACTTTCTATAGTTTGCGCATGCGTCCGGAAATAAGAAAAGCTTATTTCCCCCCGTTTTTTAAAATCACAGCTTCTAGAAGGTTTACATGATTTCTTAAAAAAAACGAGTTTTTAGAAAATGCGATTTATTTCATAAAAGGAATCAACAAAGTATGCACATTCCAAGTCATAACGAATTTCTATAGTTTGCACATGCGTATGGAAAAAAGAAAAGCTTACTTCCCCCCGTTTGTTAAAATCACAGCTTCTAGAAGGATTACATGATTTCTTAAAAAACATGAGTTTTTAGAAAATGTGATTTATTTCATAAATGGAATCAACAAAGTATGCACATTCTAAGTCATAACGACTTTCTATAGTTTGCGCATGCGTCCGGAAATAAGAAAAGCTTACTTCCCCCCGTTTTTTAAAATCATAGCTTCTAGAAGGATTACATGATTTCTTAAAAAACATGAGTTTTACGAACATGTGATTTATTTCATAAATGGAATCAACAAAGTATGCACATTCTATGTCATAACGACTTTCTATATTTTGCGCATGCGCAAACTAAGCACATTCTACGTACTAACGACTTTCTATAGTTTTCGTATGCGTCCATAAATAAGAAAAGCTCACTTCACCCCCATTAGAGATATTTTGAGGTCAAAAAAGGGCCTCCTAAGAGATGTACTACAAAAATATGAGATATATTAAAATATTATGAATTGGGGGTTTTATGGGGTAGGTATATATGACAAGTCACCTCCCACACTATTTTCTATGCACAATATAAATAACCATGGTTGAGTTACTTTTCAAAATTCACTAGAAATAAAATTATTAAAATAAGACTACATTGATGTGACTAAGATTCATTGTAAATTCCCAAAAATGTGTTTGTCCTTTAACATTTATTTGTCTTGAACTTGCAAATGAAATTAAATAATAAAAAACATTTTTGAGAGCTTTTTTTTAATTTTATGTTGACTTTTTATATTTAGTACTTATCTCATGAATTTAATAATGTAATTTAATTGAGAATTTATTTACATGTAAAATGTCAATAATATTATTATAATCCACATTGCATTATTATTATTATTATTATTATTATTTATTAAATCTATTATTATTCTATATGAATTAAGAGTACTTCACTTGAAAATGACAATAATATTATTTTATGTGAAAGTGTGAAAAGACATTCATTATGAGTACTTTACTCGAAAATGACAATAATATTATTTTATGAAAAGACTATCATTATGAGTACTTTACTTTATGACTTAAAAGTACTTACACCACTACCTTGGTTAACTATGTGTTTTCATCCACCATAGAAAATTTGACAAATAAGCATTCTTAACTCATGCAATGCCACCTCACGAATGGGGATGATGTCATTTACTAGAATGTGATTGGTTGTATTTTATAGTACATTTTCTTTGTTTTGAGGCCCTTTTTTGACCTCAAAATTTCTCTAATGGTTTTTTAAAATCACAACTTCTAGAAGGTTTACATGATTTCTTAAAAAACACCAGTTTTTAGAAAATGTGATTTATTTCATAAATGGAATCAACAAAGTATGCACATTCTATGTCATAACGACTTTGTATGGTTTGCGCATGCGCAAACTATGCACATTCTACGTAATAACGACTTTCTTTAGTTTGCGCATGTGTCCGGAAATAAGAAAAACTTAATTCCGTCCGTTTTTTAAAATCACAGCTTCTAGAAGGTTTACATGATTTCTTAAAAAACACGAGTTTTTAGAAAATGTGATTTATTTCATGAATGGAATCAACAAAGTATGCACATTCTATGTCATAATGACCTTCTATAGTTTGCGCATGCGTCCGGAAATAAGAAAAGCTTACTTCCCCCCATTTTTTTAAATCACAGCTTCTAGAAGGTTTACATGATTTCTTAATCAACACGAGTTTTTAGAAAATGTGATTTATTTCATCAATGGAATCAACAAAGTATGCACATTCTACGTCATAACGACTTTCTAAAGTTTGCGCATGGGTCCGAAAATAAGAAAAGCTTACTTCCGCAAGTTTTTTAAAATCACTGCTTCTAGAAGGTTTACATGATTTCATGAAAAAAACGAGTTTTTAGAAAATGTGATTTATTTCATAAATTGAATCAACAAAGTATGCACATTCTACGTCATAACAAATTTTTATAGTTTGTGCATGCGTCCGGAAATAAGAAAAGCTTACTTCACCCCGATTTTTGAAAATTACAGCTTCTAGAAGGTTTACATGATTTCTTAAAAAAAATGAGCTTTTAGAAAATGTGATTTATTTTATAAAAGGAATCAACAAAGTATGCCTATTCTACGTCATAACGACTTTCTATAGTTTGCGCATGCGTCCGGAAATAAGAAAAGCTTACTTCCCCCCGTTTTTTAAAATCACAGCTTCTAGAAGGTTTCCATGATTTCTGAAAAAACATGTGTTTTTAGAAAATGTGATTTATTTCATCAATTGAATCAACAAACTATGCACATTCTACGTAATAATGACTTTCTATAGATTGCGAATGCGTCCGGAAATAAGAAAAGCTTACTTCCCCCCGTTTTTTAAAATCACAACTTCTAGAATGTTTACATGATTTCTTAAAAAACATGAGTTTTTAGAAAATGTCAATTATTTGATAAATCGAATCAACAAAGTATGGACATTCTATTTCATAACAACTTTGTATATTTTGCACATGCGCAAACTATGCACATTTTATTTAATAAGGACTTTCTATAGTTTGTGCATGTGTCTAGAAACAAGAAAAGCTTACTTCCTCCCTTTTTTTAAATTCACAGCGTCTAGAAGGTTTACATGATTTCTTAAAAAACACGAGTTTTTAGAAAATATGATTTATTTCAAAAATGGAATCAACAAAGTATGCACTTTCTACGTCATAACGACTTTCTATAGTTTGTGCATGCATCCGGAAATAACAAAAGCTTACTTCCCCCCATTTTTTAAAATCACAGCTTCTAGAAGGTTTACATGATTTCTTAAAAAACACGAGTTTTTAGAAAATGTGATTTATTTAATCAATGGAATCAACAAACTATGCACATTATACGTAATAACGACTTTCTATAGTTTGCGCATGCGTCCGAAAATAAGAAAAGCTTACTTCCCCCCGTTTTTTAAAATCACAGCTTCTAGAAGGTTTACATGATTTCTTAAAGAGTTTTTAGAACATGTCATTTGTTTCATAAATGCAATCAACAAAGTATGAACAAACTATGTCATAACAACTTTGTATCGTTTGCGCATGCGCAAACTATGCACATTCTACGTAATAACGACTTTCTATGGTTTGCGCATGTGTCCGGAAATAAAAAAAAAACTTACTTCTGCCAGTTTTTTAAAATCACAGCTTCTAGAAGGTTTACATGATTTCTTAGAAAACACGAGTTTTTAGAAAATGTCATTTATTTCATAAATGGAATCAACAAAGTATGCACATTCTACGTCATAACGACTTTCTATAGTTTGCGCATGCGTCCAGAAATAAGAAAAGCTTGCTTCCCCCCATGTTTTAAAATATCGGCTTCTAGAAGGTTTACATGATTTCTTAAAAAAAACGAGTTTTTAGAAAATGTGATTTATTTCATAAAAGGAGTGAACAAAATATGCACATTCTACGTCATAACGACTTTCTACGTCTTAAAAAACACAAGTTTTGAGAAAATATTATTTATTTCATAAATGGAATCAACAAAGTATGCACCTTCTAAGTCATAACGACTTTCTATAGTTTGCACATGCATCCGGAAATAAGAAAAGCTTACTTCCCCCCGTTTTTTAAAATCACAGCATCTAGAAGATTTACATGATTTCTTAAAAAACACGAGTTTTTAGAAAATGTCATTTATTTCATAAATGGAATCAAATAAGTAGGAACATTCTATGTCATAATGACTTTGTATAGTTTGCTCGTGCGCAAACTGTGCACATTCTAGGTAATAACAACTTTCTATAGTTTGCGCATGCGTCCGGAAATAAGAAAAGCTAATTTCCCCCCTTTTTTAAATTCATAGCTTCTAGAAGGTTTACATGATTTCTTAAAAAACACAAGTTCTTAGAAAATGTTATTTATTTCATAAACGGAATCAACAAAGTATGCACATTCAATGTCATAACGACTTTCTATAGTTTGCGCATGCGTCCGGAAATAAGAAAAGCTTATTTCCCCCCGTTTTTTAAAATCACAGCTTCTAGAAGGTTTACATGATTTCTTAAAAAAAAAGAGTTTTTAGAAAATGCGATTTATTTCATAAAAGGAATCAACAAAGTATGCACATTCCAAGTCATAACGAATTTCTATAGTTTGCACATGCGTATGGAAAAAAGAAAAGCTTACTTCCCCCCGTTTGTTAAAATCACAGCTTCTAGAAGGATTACATGATTTCTTAAAAAACATGAGTTTTTAGAAAATGTGATTTATTTCATAAATGGAATCAACAAAGTATGCACATTCTAAGTCATAACGACTTTCTATAGTTTGCGCATGCGTCCGGAAATAAGAAAAGCTTACTTCCCCCCGTTTTTTAAAATCATAGCTTCTAGAAGGATTACATGATTTCTTAAAAAACATGAGTTTTACGAACATGTGATTTATTTCATAAATGGAATCAACAAAGTATGCACATTCTATGTCATAACGACTTTCTATATTTTGCGCATGCGCAAACTAAGCACATTCTACGTACTAACGACTTTCTATAGTTTTCGTATGCGTCCATAAATAAGAAAAGCTCACTTCACCCCCATTAGAGATATTTTGAGGTCAAAAAAGGGCCTCCTAAGAGATGTACTACAAAAATATGAGATATATTAAAATATTATGAATTGGGGGTTTTATGGGGTAGGTATATATGACAAGTCACCTCCCACACTATTTTCTATGCACAATATAAATAACCATGGTTGAGTTACTTTTCAAAATTCACTAGAAATAAAATTATTAAAATAAGACTACATTGATGTGACTAAGATTCATTGTAAATTCCCAAAAATGTGTTTGTCCTTTAACATTTATTTGTCTTGAACTTGCAAATGAAATTAAATAATAAAAAACATTTTTGAGAGCTTTTTTTTAATTTTATGTTGACTTTTTATATTTAGTACTTATCTCATGAATTTAATAATGTAATTTAATTGAGAATTTATTTACATGTAAAATGTCAATAATATTATTATAATCCACATTGCATTATTATTATTATTATTATTATTATTATTTATTAAATCTATTATTATTCTATATGAATTAAGAGTACTTCACTTGAAAATGACAATAATATTATTTTATGTGAAAGTGTGAAAAGACATTCATTATGAGTACTTTACTCGAAAATGACAATAATATTATTTTATGAAAAGACTATCATTATGAGTACTTTACTTTATGACTTAAAAGTACTTACACCACTACCTTGGTTAACTATGTGTTTTCATCCACCATAGAAAATTTGACAAATAAGCATTCTTAACTCATGCAATGCCACCTCACGAATGGGGATGATGTCATTTACTAGAATGTGATTGGTTGTATTTTATAGTACATTTTCTTTGTTTTGAGGCCCTTTTTTGACCTCAAAATTTCTCTAATGGTTTTTTAAAATCACAACTTCTAGAAGGTTTACATGATTTCTTAAAAAACACCAGTTTTTAGAAAATGTGATTTATTTCATAAATGGAATCAACAAAGTATGCACATTCTATGTCATAACGACTTTGTATGGTTTGCGCATGCGCAAACTATGCACATTCTACGTAATAACGACTTTCTTTAGTTTGCGCATGTGTCCGGAAATAAGAAAAACTTAATTCCGTCCGTTTTTTAAAATCACAGCTTCTAGAAGGTTTACATGATTTCTTAAAAAACACGAGTTTTTAGAAAATGTGATTTATTTCATGAATGGAATCAACAAAGTATGCACATTCTATGTCATAATGACCTTCTATAGTTTGCGCATGCGTCCGGAAATAAGAAAAGCTTACTTCCCCCCATTTTTTTAAATCACAGCTTCTAGAAGGTTTACATGATTTCTTAATCAACACGAGTTTTTAGAAAATGTGATTTATTTCATCAATGGAATCAACAAAGTATGCACATTCTACGTCATAACGACTTTCTAAAGTTTGCGCATGGGTCCGAAAATAAGAAAAGCTTACTTCCGCAAGTTTTTTAAAATCACTGCTTCTAGAAGGTTTACATGATTTCATGAAAAAAACGAGTTTTTAGAAAATGTGATTTATTTCATAAATTGAATCAACAAAGTATGCACATTCTACGTCATAACAAATTTTTATAGTTTGTGCATGCGTCCGGAAATAAGAAAAGCTTACTTCACCCCGATTTTTGAAAATTACAGCTTCTAGAAGGTTTACATGATTTCTTAAAAAAAATGAGCTTTTAGAAAATGTGATTTATTTTATAAAAGGAATCAACAAAGTATGCCTATTCTACGTCATAACGACTTTCTATAGTTTGCGCATGCGTCCGGAAATAAGAAAAGCTTACTTCCCCCCGTTTTTTAAAATCACAGCTTCTAGAAGGTTTCCATGATTTCTGAAAAAACATGTGTTTTTAGAAAATGTGATTTATTTCATCAATTGAATCAACAAACTATGCACATTCTACGTAATAATGACTTTCTATAGATTGCGAATGCGTCCGGAAATAAGAAAAGCTTACTTCCCCCCGTTTTTTAAAATCACAACTTCTAGAATGTTTACATGATTTCTTAAAAAACATGAGTTTTTAGAAAATGTCAATTATTTGATAAATCGAATCAACAAAGTATGGACATTCTATTTCATAACAACTTTGTATATTTTGCACATGCGCAAACTATGCACATTTTATGTAATAAGGACTTTCTATAGTTTGTGCATGTGTCTAGAAACAAGAAAAGCTTACTTCCTCCCTTTTTTTAAATTCACAGCGTCTAGAAGGTTTACATGATTTCTTAAAAAACACGAGTTTTTAGAAAATATGATTTATTTCAAAAATGGAATCAACAAAGTATGCACTTTCTACGTCATAACGACTTTCTATAGTTTGTGCATGCATCCGGAAATAACAAAAGCTTACTTCCCCCCATTTTTTAAAATCACAGCTTCTAGAAGGTTTACATGATTTCTTAAAAAACACGAGTTTTTAGAAAATGTGATTTATTTAATCAATGGAATCAACAAACTATGCACATTATACGTAATAACGACTTTCTATAGTTTGCGCATGCGTCCGAAAATAAGAAAAGCTTACTTCCCCCCGTTTTTTAAAATCACAGCTTCTAGAAGGTTTACATGATTTCTTAAAGAGTTTTTAGAACATGTCATTTGTTTCATAAATGCAATCAACAAAGTATGAACAAACTATGTCATAACAACTTTGTATCGTTTGCGCATGCGCAAACTATGCACATTCTACGTAATAACGACTTTCTATGGTTTGCGCATGTGTCCGGAAATAAAAAAAAAACTTACTTCTGCCAGTTTTTTAAAATCACAGCTTCTAGAAGGTTTACATGATTTCTTAGAAAACACGAGTTTTTAGAAAATGTCATTTATTTCATAAATGGAATCAACAAAGTATGCACATTCTACGTCATAACGACTTTCTATAGTTTGCGCATGCGTCCAGAAATAAGAAAAGCTTGCTTCCCCCCATGTTTTAAAATATCGGCTTCTAGAAGGTTTACATGATTTCTTAAAAAAAACGAGTTTTTAGAAAATGTGATTTATTTCATAAAAGGAGTGAACAAAATATGCACATTCTACGTCATAACGACTTTCTACGTCTTAAAAAACACAAGTTTTGAGAAAATATTATTTATTTCATAAATGGAATCAACAAAGTATGCACCTTCTAAGTCATAACGACTTTCTATAGTTTGCACATGCATCCGGAAATAAGAAAAGCTTACTTCCCCCCGTTTTTTAAAATCACAGCATCTAGAAGATTTACATGATTTCTTAAAAAACACGAGTTTTTAGAAAATGTCATTTATTTCATAAATGGAATCAAATAAGTAGGAACATTCTATGTCATAATGACTTTGTATAGTTTGCTCGTGCGCAAACTGTGCACATTCTAGGTAATAACAACTTTCTATAGTTTGCGCATGCGTCCGGAAATAAGAAAAGCTAATTTCCCCCCTTTTTTAAATTCATAGCTTCTAGAAGGTTTACATGATTTCTTAAAAAACACAAGTTCTTAGAAAATGTTATTTATTTCATAAACGGAATCAACAAAGTATGCACATTCAATGTCATAACGACTTTCTATAGTTTGCGCATGCGTCCGGAAATAAGAAAAGCTTATTTCCCCCCGTTTTTTAAAATCACAGCTTCTAGAAGGTTTACATGATTTCTTAAAAAAAAAGAGTTTTTAGAAAATGCGATTTATTTCATAAAAGGAATCAACAAAGTATGCACATTCCAAGTCATAACGAATTTCTATAGTTTGCACATGCGTATGGAAAAAATAAAAGCTTACTTCCCCCCGTTTGTTAAAATCACAGCTTCTAGAAGGATTACATGATTTCTTAAAAAACATGAGTTTTTAGAAAATGTGATTTATTTCATAAATGGAATCAACAAAGTATGCACATTCTAAGTCATAACGACTTTCTATAGTTTGCGCATGCGTCCGGAAATAAGAAAAGCTTACTTCCCCCCGTTTTTTAAAATCATAGCTTCTAGAAGGATTACATGATTTCTTAAAAAACATGAGTTTTACGAACATGTGATTTATTTCATAAATGGAATCAACAAAGTATGCACATTCTATGTCATAACGACTTTCTATAGTTTGCGCATGCGCAAACTAAGCACATTCTACGTACTAACGACTTTCTATAGTTTTCGTATGCGTCCATAAATAAGAAAAGCTCACTTCACCCCCATTAGAGATATTTTGAGGTCAAAAAAGGGCCTCCTAAGAGATGTACTACAAAAATATGAGATATATTAAAATATTATGAATTGGGGGTTTTATGGGGTAGGTATATATGACAAGTCACCTCCCACACTATTTTCTATGCACAATATAAATAACCATGGTTGAGTTACTTTTCAAAATTCACTAGAAATAAAATTATTAAAATAAGACTACATTGATGTGACTAAGATTCATTGTAAATTCCCAAAAATGTGTTTGTCCTTTAACATTTATTTGTCTTGAACTTGCAAATGAAATTAAATAATAAAAAACATTTTTGAGAGCTTTTTTTTAATTTTATGTTGACTTTTTATATTTAGTACTTATCTCATGAATTTAATAATGTAATTTAATTGAGAATTTATTTACATGTAAAATGTCAATAATATTATTATAATCCACATTGCATTATTATTATTATTATTATTATTATTATTATTTATTAAATCTATTATTATTCTATATGAATTAAGAGTACTTCACTTGAAAATGACAATAATATTATTTTATGTGAAAGTGTGAAAAGACATTCATTATGAGTACTTTACTCGAAAATGACAATAATATTATTTTATGAAAAGACTATCATTATGAGTACTTTACTTTATGACTTAAAAGTACTTACACCACTACCTTGGTTAACTATGTGTTTTCATCCACCATAGAAAATTTGACAAATAAGCATTCTTAACTCATGCAATGCCACCTCACGAATGGGGATGATGTCATTTACTAGAATGTGATTGGTTGTATTTTATAGTACATTTTCTTTGTTTTGAGGCCCTTTTTTGACCTCAAAATTTCTCTAATGGTTTTTTAAAATCACAACTTCTAGAAGGTTTACATGATTTCTTAAAAAACACCAGTTTTAGAAAATGTGATTTATTTCATAAATGGAATCAACAAAGTATGCACATTCTATGTCATAACGACTTTGTATGGTTTGCGCATGCGCAAACTATGCACATTCTACGTAATAACGACTTTCTTTAGTTTGCGCATGTGTCCGGAAATAAGAAAAGCTTAATTCCATCCGTTTTTTAAAATCACAGCTTCTAGAAGGTTTACATGATTTCTTAAAAAACACGAGTTTTTAGAAAATGTGATTTATTTCATGAATGGAATCAACAAAGTATGCACATTCTATGTCATAATGACCTTCTATAGTTTGCGCATGCGTCCGGAAATAAGAAAAGCTTACTTCCCCCCATTTTTTTAAATCACAGCTT
Source organism: Larix kaempferi (assembly GCA_027924585.1). Classification (NCBI taxonomy): domain Eukaryota; kingdom Viridiplantae; phylum Streptophyta; class Pinopsida; order Pinales; family Pinaceae; genus Larix; species Larix kaempferi. The sequence continues at coordinate 11,251,064 of BSBM01001611.1, forward strand.
CTAGAAGGTTTACATGATTTCTTAATCAACACGAGTTTTTAGAAAATGTGATTTATTTCATCAATGGAATCAACAAAGTATGCACATTCTACGTCATAACGACTTTCTAAAGTTTGCGCATGGGTCCGAAAATAAGAAAAGCTTACTTCCGCAAGTTTTTTAAAATCACTGCTTCTAGAAGGTTTACATGATTTCATGAAAAAAACGAGTTTTTAGAAAATGTGATTTATTTCATAAATTGAATCAACAAAGTATGCACATTCTACGTCATAACAAATTTTTATAGTTTGTGCATGCGTCCGGAAATAAGAAAAGCTTACTTCACCCCGATTTTTGAAAATTACAGCTTCTAGAAGGTTTACATGATTTCTTAAAAAAAATGAGCTTTTAGAAAATGTGATTTATTTTATAAAAGGAATCAACAAAGTATGCCTATTCTACGTCATAACGACTTTCTATAGTTTAAGCATGCGTCCGGAAATAAGAAAAGCTTACTTCCCCCCGTTTTTTAAAATCACAGCTTCTAGACGGTTTCCATGATTTCTGAAAAAACATGTGTTTTTAGAAAATGTGATTTATTTCATCAATTGAATCAACAAACTATGCACATTCTACGTAATAATGAGTTTCTATAGATTGCGAATGCGTCCGGAAATAAGAAAAGCTTACTTCCCCCCGTTTTTTAAAATCACAACTTCTAGAATGTTTACATGATTTCTTAAAAAACATGAGTTTTTAGAAAATGTCATTTATTTGATAAATCGAATCAACAAAGTATGGACATTCTATTTCATAACAACTTTGTATATTTTGCACATGCGCAAACTATGCACATTTTATGTAATAAGGACTTTCTATAGTTTGTGCATGTGTCTAGAAACAAGAAAAGCTTACTTCCTCCCTTTTTTTAAATTCACAGCGTCTAGAAGGTTTACATGATTTCTTAAAAAACACGAGTTTTTAGAAAATATGATTTATTTCAAAAATGGAATCAACAAAGTATGCACTTTCTACGTCATAACGACTTTCTATAGTTTGTGCATGCATCCGGAAATAACAAAAGCTTACTTCCCCCCGTTTTTTAAAATCACAGCTTCTAGAAGGTTTACATGATTTCTTAAAAAACACGAGTTTTTAGAAAATGTGATTTATTTAATGAATGGAATCAACAAACTATGCACATTATACGTAATAACGACTTTCTATAGTTTGCGCATGCGTCCGAAAATAAGAAAAGCTTACTTCCCCCCGTTTTTTAAAATCACAGCTTCTAGAAGGTTTACATGATTTCTTAAAAAACACGAGTTTTTAGAACATGTCATTTGTTTCATAAATGCAATCAACAAAGTATGAACAAACTATGTCATAACAACTTTGTATTGTTTGCGCATGCGCAAACTATGCACATTCTACGTAATAACGACTTTCTATGGTTTGCGCATGTGTCCAGAAATAAAAAAAAAAACTTACTTCTGCCAGTTTTTTAAAATCACAGCTTCTAGAAGGTTTACATGATTTCTTAGAAAACACGAGTTTTTAGAAAATGTCATTTATTTCATAAATGGAATCAACAAAGTATGCACATTCTACGTCATAACGACTTTCTATAGTTTGCGCATGCGTCCAGAAATAAGAAAAGCTTGCTTCCCCCCATGTTTTAAAATATCGGCTTCTAGAAGGTTTACATGATTTCTTAATAAACACGAGTTTTTAGAAAATGTGATTTATTTAATCAATGGAATCAACAACCTATGCACATTCTACGTAATAACGACTTTCTAAAGTTTGCACATGCATCCGGAAATAAGAAAAGCTTACTTCCCCCATTTTTTAAAATCACAGCTTCTAGAAGGATTACATGATTTCTTAAAAAACATGAGTTTTACGAACATGTGATTTATTTCATAAATGGAATCAACAAAGCATGCACATTCTATGTCATAACGAATTTCTATAGTTTTCGCATGCGCAAACTAAGCACATTCTACGTACTAAGGGCTTTCTATAGTTTGCGTATGCGTCCAGAAATAAGAAAAGCTTACTTCACCCCGTTTTTTAAAATCACAACTTCTAGAAGGTTTACATGATTTCTTAAAAAACACGAGTTTTTAGAAAATGTGATTTATTTCATAAATGGAATCAACAAAGTATGCACATTCTATGTCATAACGACTTTGTATGGTTTGCGCATGCGCAAACTATGCACATTCTACCTAATAATGACTTTCTATAGTTTGCGCATGTGTCCGGAAATAAAAAAAGCTTACTTCTACCAGTTTTTTAAAATCACAGCTTCTAGAAGGTTTACATGATTTCTTAGAAAACACGAGTTTTTAGAAAATGTTATTTATTTCATAAATGGAATCAACAAAGTATGCACATTCTACGTCATAACGACTTTCTATAGTTTGCGCAAGCGTTTAGAAATAAGAAAAGCTTACTTCCCCCCATTTTTTAAAATCTCAGCTTCTAGAAGGTTTACATGATTTCTTAATAAACACGAGTTTTTAGAAAATGTGATTTATTTAATCAATGGAATCAACAAACTATGCACATTCTACGTAATAACGACTTTCTATAGTTTGCACATGCGTCCAGAAGGTTTATATGATTTCTTAAAAAACACGAGTTTTTAGAAAATGTGATTTATTTCATAAATGGAATCAACAAAGTATGCACATTCTATGTCATAACGACTTTGTATGGTTTGCGTATGTGTCCGGAAATAAAAAAAGCTTACTTCTGCCAGTTTTTTAAAATCACAGCTTCTAGAAGGTTTACATGATTTCTTAGAAAACACGAGTTTTTAGAAAATGTCATTTATTTCATAAATGGAATCAACAAAGTATGGACATTCTACGTCATAACGACTTTCTATAGTATGTGCATGCGTCCAGAAATTAGAAAAGCTTACTTCCCCCCATTTTTTAAAATCTCAGCTTCTAGAAGGTTTACATGATTTCTTAATAAACACGAGTTTTTAAAAAATGTGATTTATTTAATCAATGGAATCAACAAACTATGCACATTCTACGTAATAAGGACTTTCTATAGTTTGCACATGCGTCCGGAAATAAGAAAAGCTTACTTCCCCCCATTTTTTAAAATCACAGCTTCTAGAAGGTTTACCTGATTTCTTAAAAAAACACGAGTTTTTAGAAAATGTCATTTGTTTCATAAATGGAATCAACAAAGTATGAACAAACTATGTCATAACGACTTTGTATCGTTTGTGCATTTTCAAACTATGCACATTCTACGTAATAACGACTTTCTATAGTTTGCGCATGCGTCCGGAAATAAGAAAAGCTTACTTCCCCCCATTTTTTAAAATCACAGCTTCTAGAAGATTTACATGATTTCTTAATAAACACGAGTTTTTTGAAAATGTGATTTATTTAATCAATGGAATAAACACACTATGCACATTCTACGTAATAACCAATTTCTATAGTTTGCGCATGCGTCCAGAAATAAGAAAAGCTTACTTCCCCCCTTTTTTTAAATTCACAGCTTCTAGAAGGTTTACATGATTTCATAAAAAACATGAGTTTTTAGAAAATGTGATTTATTTCATCAATGGAATCAACAAACTATGCACATTCTACGTAATAACGACTTTCTATAGTTTGCGAATGCGTCCACAAATAAGAAAAGCTTACTTCCCCCCGGTTTTTAAAATCACAGCTTCGAGAAGGTTTACATGATTTCTTAAAAAACACGAGTTTTTAGAAAATGTCATTTATTTCATAAATGCAATCACAAAAGTATGAACATTCTATGTCATAACGACTTTGTATAGTTTGCGCATGTGCAAACTATGCACATTCTACGTAATAACGACTTTCTATAGTTTGCGCATGCGTCCGGAAATAAGAAAAGCTTACTTCCCCCCGTTTTTTAAAATCACAGCTTCTAGAAGTTTTACATGATTTCTTTAAAAAAACGAGTTTTTAGAAAATGTGATTTATTTCATAAAAGGAATCAACAAAGTATGCACATTCTACGTCATAATGACTTTGTATAGTTTGCACATGTGCAAACTATGCACATTCTAGGTAATAACGACTTTCTATAGTTTGCGCATGCGTCCGGAAATAAGAAAAGCTTACTTCCCCCCCTTTTTTAAATTCACAGCTTCTAGAAGGTTTACATGATTTCTTAAAAAACACGAGTTTTTAGAAAATGTAATTTATTTCATAAATGGAATCAACAAAGTATGCACATTCTACATCATAACGACTTTCTATAGTTTGTGCATGTGTCCGGAAATAAGAAAAGCTTACTTCTCCCCGTTTTTTAAAATCACAGCTTCTAGAAAGTTTACATGATTTCTAAAAAAAATGAGTTCTTAGAAAATGTGATTTATTTCATAAAAGGAATCAACAAAGTATGCACATTCTACGTCATAATGACTTTCTATAGTTTGCGCATGCATCCGGAAATAAGAAAAGCTTAATTCCCCCGTTTTTTTAAAATCACGGCTTCTAGAAGGTTTCCATGATTTCTTAAAAAAAAGGGTTTTTAGAAAATGTGATTTATTTCATCAATGGAATCAACAAACTATGCACATTCTATGTAATAACGACTTTCTATAGTTTGTGAATCCGTCCAGAAAAAAGAAAAGCTTACTTCCCCCCGGTTTTTAAAATTACAGCTTCTAGAAGGTTTACATGATTTCTTAAAAAACATGAGTGTTTAGAAAATGTGATTTATTTCATAAATGGAATCAACAAAGTATGCACATTCTAAGTCATAACGACTTTCTATAGTTTGCGCATGCGTCCGGAAATAAGAGAAGCTTACTTCCCCCCGTTTTTTAAAATCACAACTTCTAGAGGGATTACATGATTTCTTAAAAAACATGAGTTTTACGAACATGTGATTTATTTCATAAATGGAATCAACAAAGTATGCACATTCTATGTCATAACAACTTTCTATTGTTTGCGCATGCGCAAACTAAGCACATTCTACGTACTAACGACTTTCTATAGTTTGCGTATGCGTCCAGAAATAAGAAAAGCTTACTTCACCCCGTTTTTTAAAATCACAACTTCTAGAAGGTTTACATGATTTCTTGAAAAACGTGAGTTTTCAGAAAATGTGATTTATTTCATAAAAGGAATCAACAAAGTATGCACATTCTATGTCATAACGACTTTGTATGGTTTGCGCATGTGTAAACTATGCACATTCTACGTAATAACGACTTTCTATAGTTTGCGCATGTGTCCGGAAATAAGAAAAGCTTACTTCCGCCAGTTTTTTAAAATCACAGCTTCTAGAAGGTTTACATGATTTCTTAAAAAACATGAGTTTTTAGAAAATGTGATTTATTTCGTAAATGGAATCAACAAGGTATGCACATTCTACGTCATAACGACTTTCTTAAGTTTGCGCATGCGTCCGAAAATAAGAAAAGCTTACTTCCGCCAGTTTTTTAAAATCACAGCTTCTAGAGGATTTACATGATTTCTTAAAAACCACGAGTTTTTAGAAAATGTGATTTATTTCATAAATGAAATCAACAAAGTATGCACATTCTAAGTCATAACGACTTTCTATAGTTTGCTTATGCATCCGGAAATAAGAAAAGCTTACTTCCCGCCATTTTTTAAAATCTCAGCTTCTAGAAGGTTTACATGATTTCTTAATAAATACGAGTTTTTAGAAAATGTGATTTATTTAATCAATGGAATCAACAACCTATGCACATTCTACGTCATAACGACTTTCTATAGTTTGCACATGCATCCAGAAATAAGAAAAGCTTACTTTCCCCCAATTTTTAAAATCACAGCTTCTAGAAGGTTTACATGATTTCTTAAAAAAACACGAGTTTTTAGAAAATGTCATTTGTTTCATAAATGGAATAAAAAAAGCTTACTTCCCGCCATTTTTTAAAATCTCGGCTTCTAGAAGGTTTACATGATTTCTTAATAAATACGAGTTTTTAGAAAATATGATTTATTTAATCAATGGAATCAACAATCTATGCACATTCTAAGTCATAACGACTTTCTATAGTTTGCTTATGCATCCGGAAATAAGAAAAGCTTACTTCCCGCCATTTTTTAAAATCTCAGCTTCTAGAAGGTTTACATGATTTCTTAATAAATACGAGTTTTTAGAAAATGTGATTTATTTAATCAATGGAATCAACAACCTATGCACATTCTACGTCATAACGACTTTCTATAGTTTGCACATGCAACCAGAAATAAGAAAAGCTTACTTTCCCCCAATTTTTAAAATCACAGCTTCTAGAAGGTTTACATGATTTCTTAAAAAAACACGAGTTTTTAGAAAATGTCATTTGTTTCTATAGTTTGCGCATGCATCCGGAAATAAGAAAAGCAAACTTCCCGTCTTTTTTTAAATTCATAGCTTCTAGAAGGTTTACATGATTTCTTAAAAAACACAAGTTTTTAGAAAATATTATTTATTTCATAAATGGAATCAACAAAGTATGCACATTCTACGTCATAACGACTTTCTATAGTTTGTGCATGCGTCCGGAAATAAGAAAAGCTTACTTCCCCCCGTTTTTTAAAATCACAGCATCTAGAAGGTTTACATTATTTCTTAAAAAACATGAGTTTTTAGAAAATGTCATTTATTTCATAAATGGAATCAAATAAGTAGGAACATTCTATGTCATAACGAATTTGAATAGTTTGCTCGTGCGCAAACTGTGCACATTCTAGGCAATAACAACTTTCTATAGTTTGCGCATGCGTCCGGAAATAAGAAAAACTTACTTCCTCCCATTTTTTAAAATCACAGCTTCTAGAAGGTTTACATGATGTCTTAATAAACATGATTTTTTCGAAAATGTGATTTATTTAATCAATGGAATAAACAAACTATGCACATTCTACGTAATAACGACTTTCTATAGTTTGCGCATGCGTCCGGAAATAAGAAAAGCTTACTTCCCCCCTTTTTTTAAATTCACAGCTTCTAGAAGGTTTACATGATTTCTTAAAAACATGAGTTTTAAGAAAATGTAATTTATTTCATCAATGGAATCAACAAACTATGCACATTCTACGTAATAACGACTTTCTATAGTTTGCGAATGTGTCCGGAAATAAGAAAAGCTTACTTCCCCCCGGTTTTTAAAATCACAGCTTCTAGAAGGTTTACATGATTTCTTAAAAAACACGAGTATTTAGAAAATGTCATTTATTTCATAAATGGAATCAAAAAAGTATGAACATTCTATGTCATAACGACTTTGTATAGTTTGCGCATGTGCAAACTATGCATATTCTAGGTAATAACGACTTTCTATAGTTTGTGCATGCGTCCGGAAATAAGAAAAGCTTACTTCCCCCCTTTTTTTAAATTCACAGCTTCTAGAAGATTTACATGATTTCCTAAAAAAAACGAGTTGTTAGAAAATGTTATTTATTTCATAAATGGAATCAGAAAAGTATGCACATTCTACGTCATAACGACTTTCTATAGTTTGCGCATGCGTCCGGAAATAAGAAAAGCTTACTTCCCCCCGTTTTTTAAAATCACAGCTTCTAGAAGGATTACATGATTTTTAAAAAACATGAGTCTTTAGAAAATGTGATTTATTTCATAAATGGAATCAACAAAGTATGCACATTCTAAGTCATAAGAACTTTCTATAGTTTGCACATCCGTCCGGAAATAAGAAAAGCTTACTTCCCCCCGTTCTTTAAAATCACAGCTTCTAGAAGGATTACATTATTTCTTAAAAAACATGAGTTTTACGAACATGTGATTTATTTCATAAATGGAATCAACAAAGTATGCACATTCTATGTCATAACGACCTTGTATAGTTTGCGCATGCGCAAACTAAACACATTCTACGTACTAACGACTTTCTATAGTTTATGTATGTGTCCAGAAATAAGAAAAGCTTACTCCACCCCGTTTTTTAAAATCACAACTTCTAGAAGGTTTACATGATTTCTTAAAAAACACGACTTTTTAGAAAATGTGATTTATTTCATAAATGGAATCAACAAAGTATGCACATTCTATGTCATAACGACTTTGTATGGTTTGCGCATGCGCAAACTATGCACATTCTACGTAATAACGACTTTCTATAGTTTGTGCATGTGTCCGGAAATAATAAAAGCTTACTTCCGCCAGTTTTTTAAAATCACAGCTTCTAGAAGGTTTACATGATTTCTTAGAAAACACGAGTTTTTAGAAAATGTGATTTATTTCATAAATGGAATCAACAAAGTATGCACATTCTACGTCATAACGACTTTCTATAGTTTGTGCATGCGTCCCGAAATAAGAAAAGCTTACTTCCCCCCATTTTTTAAAATCTCAGCTTCTAGAAGGTTTACATGATTTCTTAATAAACACGAGTTTTTAGAAAATGTGATTTATTTAATCAATGGAATCAACAAACTATGCACATTCTATGTAATAACGACTTTCTATAGTTTGCACATGCGTCCGGAAATAAGAAAAGCTTACTTCCCCCCGTTTTTTAAAATCACAGCTTCTAGAAGGTTTACATGATTTCTTAAAAAAACACGAGTTTTTAGAAAATGTCATTTGTTTCATAAATGTAATCAACAAAGTATGAACAAACTATGTCATAACGACTTTGTATTGTTTGCGCATTCGCAAACTATGGACATTCGACGTCATAACGACTTTCTATAGTTTGCGCATGCGTCCGGAAATAAGAAAAGCTTACTTCCCCCCATTTTTTAAAATCACAGCTTCTAGAAGGTTTACATGATGTCTTAATAAACACGATTTTTTTGAAAATGTGATTTATTTAATAAATGGAATCAACAAAGTATGCACATTCTACGTCATAACGACTTTCTAAAGTTTGCGCATGGGTCCGAAAATAAGAAAAGCTTACTTCCGCAAGTTTTTTTAAATCACTGCTTCTAGAAGGTTTACATGATTTCATGAAAAAAATGAGTTTTTAGAAAATGTGATTTATTTCATAAATTGAATCAACAAAGTATGCACATTCTACGTCATAACGATTTTTTATAGTTTGTGCATGCGTCCGGAAATAAGAAAAGCTTACTTCACCACGATTTTTGAAAATTACAGCTTCTAGAAGGTTTACATGATTTCTTAAAAAAAATGAGTTTTTAGAAAATGTGATTTATTTTATAAAAGGAATCAACAAAGTATGCATATTCTACGTCATAACGACTTTCTATAGTTTGCAAATGCGTCCGAAAATAAGAAAAGCTTACTTCCCCTCGTTTTTTAAAATCACAGCTTCCAGAAGGTTTCCATGATTTCTTAAAAAACATGTGTTTTTAGAAAATGTGATTTATTTCATCAATTGAATCAACAAACTATGCACATTCTACGTAATAACGACTTTCTATAGTTTGCGAATGCGTCTGGAAATAAGAAAAGCTTACTTCCCCCCGTTTTTTGAAATCACAGCTTCTAGAATGTTTACATGATTTCTTAAAAAACATGAGTTTTTAGAAAATGTCATTTATTTGATTAATCGAATCAACAAAGTATGGACATTCTATGTCATAACAACTTTGTATATTTTGCACATGCGCAAACTATGCAAATTTTATGTAATAACGACTTTCTATAGTTTGTGCATGTGTCTAGAAACAAGAAAAGCTTACTATAGTTTGCACTTTCTACGTCATAACGACTTTCTATAGTTTGCGCATGCATCCGGAAATAACAAAAGCTTACTTTCCCCCGTTTTTTAAAATCACAGCTTCTAGAAGGTTTACATGATTTCTTAAAAAACACGAGTTTTTAGAAAATGTGATTTATTTAATCAATGGAATCAACAAACTATGCACATTATACGTAATAACGACTTTTTATAGTTTGCGCATGCGTCCGAAAATAAGAAAAGCTTACTTCCCCTCGTTTTTTAAAATCACAGCTTCTAGAAGGTTTACATGATTTCTTAAAAAAAATGAGTTTTTAGAAAATGTGATTTATTTCATAAAAGGAATCAACAAAGTATGCACATTCTAAGTCATAACTATTTTCTATAGTTTGCGCATGCGTCCGAAAATAAGAAAAGCTTACTTCACCCCGTTTTTTAAAATCACAACTTCTAGAAGGTTTACATGATTTCTTAAAAAACCTGAGTTTTTAGAAAATGTGATTTATTTCATAAATGGAATCAACAAAGTATGCACATTCTATGTCATAACGAATTTGTATGGTCTGCGCATGCGCAAACTATGCACATTCTACGTAATAACGACTTTCTATAGTTTGCGCATGTGTCCGGAAATAAAAAAGCTTACTTCCCCCAGTTTTTTAAAATCACAGCTTCTAGAAGGTTTACATGGTTTCTTAGAAAACACGAGTTTTTAAAAAATGTGATTTATTTCATAAATGGAATCAACAAAGTATGCACATTCTACGTCATAACGACTTTCTATAGTTTGCGCATGCGTCCGGAAATAAGAAAAGCTTACTTCTCCCCATTTTTTAAAATCACAGCTTCTAGAAGGTTTACATCATTTCTTAAAAAGACACGAGTTTTTAGAAAATGTCATTTGTTTCATAAATGGAATCAACAAAGTATGAACAAACTATGTCATAACGACTTTGTATCATTTGTGCATGCGCAAACTATGCACATTCTATGTAATAACGACTTTCTATAGTTTGCGCATGCGTCCGGAAATAAGAAAAGCTTACTTCCCCCCATTTTTTAAAATCACAGCTTCTAGAAGGTTTACATGATTTCTTAATAAACATGAGTTTTTTGAAAATGTGATTTATTTAATGAATGGAATAAACAAACTATACACATTCTAAGTAATAACGACTTTCTATAGTTTGCGCATGCGTCCGGAAATAAGAAAAGCTTACTTTCCCCTTTTTTTAAATTCACAGCTTCTAGAAGGTTTACATGATTTCTTAAAAAACATGAGTTTTTAGAAAATGTGATATTTTTCGTCAATGGAATCAACAAACTATGCACATTCTACGAAATAACGACTTTCTATAGTTTGCGAATGCGTCCGGAAATAAGAAAAGCTTACTTCCCCCCGGTTTTTAAAATCACAGCTTCTAGAAGGTTTACATGATTTCTTAGAAAACATGAGTTTTTAGAAAATGTCATTTATTTCATAAATGGAATAAAAAAAGTATGAAGATTCTATGTCATAACGACTTTGTATAGTTTGCGCATGTGCAAACTATGCACATTCTACGTAATAACGACTTTCTATAGTTTGCGCATGCGTCCGGAAATAAGAAAAGCTTACTTCCCCCCTTTTTTTAAATTCACAGCTTCTAGAAGGTTTACATGATTTCTTAAAAAACACGAGTTTTTAGAAAATGTTTTTTATTTCATAAATCGAATCAACAAAGTATGCACATTCTACGTCATAACGATTTTCTATAGTTTGCGCATGCGTCCCGAAATAAGAAAAGCTTACTTCCCCCCATTTTTTAAAATCACAGCTTCTAGACGTTTTACATGAATTCTTTAAAAAAACGAGTTTTTAGAAAATGTGATTTATTTTATAAAAGGAATCAACAAAGTATGCACATTCTACGTCATAATGACTTTGTATAGTTTGCACAGGTGCAAACTATGCACATTCTATGTAATAACGACTTTCTATAGTTTGCGCATGCGTCCGGAAATAAGAAACGCTTACATCCCCCTCTTTTTTAAATTCACAGCTTCTAGAAGGTTTACATGATTTCTTATAAAACACGAGTTTTTAGAAAATCTAATTTATTTCATGAATGGAATCAACAAAGTATGCACATTCTACGTCATAACAACTTTCTATAGTTTGCGCATGTGTCCGGAAATAAGAAAAGTTTACTTCCCCCCATTTTTTAAAATCACAGTTTCTAGAAGGTTTACATGATTTCTTAAAAAAATGAGTTTTTAGAAAATGTGATTTATTTCATAAAAGGAATCAACAAAGTGTGCACATTCTACGTCATAACGACTTTCTATAGTTTGCGCATGCGTCCGGAAATAAGAAAAGCTTACTTCCCCCCTTTTTTTAAAATCACATCTTCTAGAAGGTTTCCATGATTTCTTAAAAAAAAGGGTTTTTAGAAAATGTGATTTATTTCATCAATGGAATCAACAAACTATGCACATTCTACGTAATAAGGACTTTCTATAGTTTGCGAATGCGTCCGGAAATTAGAAAAGCTTACTTCCCCCCATTTTTTAAAATCACAGCTTCTAGAGGGATTACATGATTTCTTAAAAAACATGAGTGTTTAGAAAATGTGATTTATTTCATAAATGGAATCAACAAAGTATGCACATTCTAATTCATAACGACTTTCAATAGTTTGCGCATGCATCCGGAAATAAGAAAAGCTTACTTCCCCCCGTTTTTTAAAATCACAACTTCTAGAGGGATTACATGATTTCTTAAAAAACATGAGTTTTACGAACATGTGATTTATTTCATAAATGGAATCAACAAAGTATGCACATTCTATGTCATAACGACTTTCTATAGTTTGCGCATGCTCAAACTAAGCACATTCTAAGTACTAACGACTTTCTATAGTTTGCGTATGAGTCCAGAAATAAGAAAAGCTTACTTCACCCCGTTTTTTAAAATCACAACTTCTAGAAGGTTTACATGATTTCTTAAAAAACGAGAGTTTTTAGAAAATGTGATTTATTTCATAAATGGAATCAACAAAGTATGCACATTCTATGTCATAACGACTTTGTATGGTTTGCGCATGCGCAAACTATGCACATTATATGTAATAACGACTATCTATAGTTTGCGCATGTGTCCGGAAATAAGAAAAGCTTACTTCCGCCAGTTTTTTAAAATCACAGCTTCTAGAAGGTTTACATGATTTCTTAAAAAACACGAGTTTTTAGAAAATGTGATTTATTTCATAAATGGAATGAAGAAGGTATGCACATTCTACGTCATAACAAATTCTAAAGTTTGCGCATGCGTCCGAAAATAAGAAAAGCTTACTTCTGCCAGTTTTTTAAAATCACAGCTTCTAGAAGGTTTACATGATTTCTTAAAAACCATGAGTTTTTAGAAAATGTGATTTATTTCATTAATGGAATAAACAAAGTATGCACATTCTAATTCATAATGACTTTCTATAGTTTGCGCATGCATCCGGAAATAAGAAAAGCTTACTTCCCACCATTTTTTAAAATCTCAGCTCCTAGAAGGTTTACATGATTTCTTAATAAACACGAGTTTTTAGAAAATGTGATTTATTTAATCAATGGAATCAACAACCTATGCACATTCTACATAATAACAACTTTCTATAGTTTGCACATGCGTCCGGAAATAAGAAAAGCTTACTTTCCCCCGATTTTTAAAATCACAGCTTGTAGAAGGTTTACATGATTTCTTAAAAAAACACGAGTTTTTAGAAAATGTCATTTGTTTCATAAATGGAATACAAAACGTATGAACATTCTATGTCATAATGAATTTGTATAGTTTGCGCGTGCGCAAACTATGCACATTCTAGGTAATAACAACTTTCTATAGTTTGCGCATGCATCCGGAAATAAGAAAAGCAAACTTCTCGTCTTTTTTTAAATTCATAGCTTCTATAAGGTTTACATGATTTCTTAAAAAACACGAGTTTTTAGAAAATATTATTTATTTCATAAATGGAATCAACAAAGTATGCACATTCTACGTCATAACGACTTTCTATAGTTTGCACATGCGTCCGGAAATAAGAAAAGCTTACTTGCCCCCGTTTTTTAAAATCAGGGCTTTTAGAAGGTTTACATGATTTCTTAAAAAAAACGAGTTTTTAGAAAATGTGATTTATTTCATAAAAGGAATCAACAAAGTATGCACATTCTACGTCATAACGACTTTCTATAGTTTGCGCATGCGTATGGAAATAACAAAAGCTCACTTCCCCCCATTTTTTAAAATCACAGCTTCTAGAAGGTTTACATGATTTCTTAAAAAACTCAAGTTTTTAGAAAATGTCATTTATTTCAAATATGGAATCAAAAAAGTATGAACATTCTACGTCATAACGACTTTGTATAGTTTGCGCATGCGCAAACTATGCACATTCTATGTAATATCGACTTTCTATAGTTTGTAATATCGAAGGTTTATATGATTTCTTAAAAAACATGAGTTTTTAGAAAATGTGATTTATTTCATAAATGGAATCAACAAAGTATGCACATTCTACGTCATAACGACATTCTATAGTTTGCGCATGCATCCGGAAATAAGGAAAGCTTACTTCCCCCCGTTTTTTAAAATCACGGCTTCTAGAAGGATTACATGCTTTCTTAAAAAACATGAGTTTTTAGAAAATGTGATTTATTTCATAAATGGAATCAACAAAGTATGCACATTCTAAGTAATAACGATTTTCTATAGTTTGCGCATGTCTCTGGAAATAAGAGAAGCTTACTTCCCCCCGTTTCTTAAAAGCACAGCTTCTAGAAGGATTACATGATTTCTTGAAAAACATGAGTTTTACGAACATGTGATTTATTTCATAAATTGAATCAACAAAGCATGCACATTCTATGTCATAACGACTTTCTATAGTTTGCGCATGCGCAAACTAAGCACATTCTACGTACTAACGACTTTCTATAGTTTGCGTATGCGTCCAGAAATAAGAAAAGGTTACTTCACCCCGCTTTTTAAAATCACAACTTCTAGAAGGTTTACATGATTTCTTAAAAAACACGAATTTTTAGAAAATGTGATTTATTTCATAAATGGAATCAACAAAGTATGCACATTCTATGTCATAACGAGTTTGTATGGTTTTCGCATGCGCAAACTATGCACATTCTACGTAATAACAACTTTCTATAGTTTGCACATGTGTCCGGAAATAAAAAAACCTTACTTCCCCCAGTTTTTTAAAATCACAGCTTCTAGAAGGTTTACATGGTTTCTTAGAAAACATGAGTTTTTAGAAAATGTGATTTATTTCATAAATGGAATCAACAAAGTATGCACATTCTACATCATAACGACTTTCTATAGTTTGCGCATGCGTCCGGAAATAAGAAAAGCTTACTTCCCCCCATTTTTTAAAATCTCAGCTTCTAGAAGGTTTACATGGTTTCTTAATAAACACGAGTTTTTAGAAAATGTGATTTATTTAATCAATGGAATCAACAAACTATGCACATCCTACATAATAACGACTTTCTGTAGTTTGCACATGCGTCCGGAAATAAGAAAAGCTTACTTCCCCCCATTTTTTAAAATCACAGCTTCTAGAAAGTTTACATGATTTCTTAAAAAAACACGAGTTTTTAGAAAATGTCATTTGTTTCATAAATGGAATCAAGAAAGTATGAACAAACTATGTCATAAAAACTTTGTATCGTTTGTGCATGCGCAAACTATGCACATTCTACGTAATAACGACTTTCTATAGTTTGCGCATGCGTCCGGAAATAAGAAAAGCTTACTTCCCCCCGTTTATTAAAATCACAGCTTCTAGAAGTATGACATGATTTCTTAAAAAACATGAGTTTTTAGAAAATGTGATTTATTTCATAAATGGAATCAACAAAGTATTCACCTTCTACGTCATATCGACTCTCCAAAGTTTGCGCATGGTTCCGAAAATAAGAAAAGCTTACTTCCGCAAGATTTTTAAAATCACTGCTTCTAGAAGGTTTACATGATTTCTTGAAAAAAACTAGTTTTTAGAAAATGTGATTTATTTCATAAAAGGAATCAACAAAGTATGGATATTCTACGTCATAACGACTTTCTATAGTTTGTGCATGCGTCCGGAAATAAGAAAAGCTTACTTCACCCCGATTTTTAAAAATCACAGCTTCTAGAAGGTTTACATGACTTCTTAAAAAAAACTAGTTTTTAGAAAATGTGATTTATTTCATAAAAGGAATCAACAAAGTATGCACATTCTAAGTCATAACGACTTTCTATAGTTTGCGAATGCGTCCGGAAATAAGAAAAGCTTACTTCCCCACGTTTTTTAAAATCACAGCTTCTAGAGGGATTACATGATTTCTTAAAAAACATGAGTGTTTAGAAAATGTGATTTATTTCATAAATGGAATCAACAAAGTATGCACATTCTAAGTCAGATCGACTTTCAATAGTTTGCGCATGCATCCGGAAATAAAAAAAGCTTACTTCCCCCCGTTTTTTAAAATCACAACTTCTAGAGGGATTACATGATTTCTTAAAAAACATGAGTTTTACGAACATGTGATTTATTTCATAAATGGAATCAACAAAGTACGCACATTCTATGTCATAACGACTTTCTATAGTTTGCGCATGCTCAAACTAAGCACATTCTAAGTACTAACGACTTTTTATAGTTTGCATATGAGTCCAGAAATAAGAAAAGCTTACTTCACCCCGTTTTTTAAAATCACAACTTCTAGAAGGTTTACATGATTTCTTAAAAAACGAGAGTTTTTAGAAAATGTGACTTATTTCATAAATGGAATCAACAAAGTATGCACATTCTATGTCATAACGACTTTGTATGGTTTGCGCATGCGCAAACTATGCACATTCTACGTAATAACGACTTTCTATAGTTTGCGAATGTGTCCGGAAATAAGAAAAGCTTACTTCCGCCAGTTTTTTAAAATCACAGCTTCTAGAAGGTTTACATGATTTCTTAAAAAACACGAGATTTTAGAAAATGTGATTTATTTCATAAATGGAATCAAGAAGGTATGCACATTCTACGTCATAACAAATTTCTAAAGTTTGCGCATGCGTCCGGAAATAAGAAAAGCTTACTTCCGCCAGTTTTTTAAAATCACAGCTTCTAGAAAGTTTACATGATTTCTTAAAAACCACGAGTTTTTAGAAAATGTGATTTATTTCATTAATGGAATCAACAAAGTATGCACATTCTAAGTCATAACGACTTTCTATAGTTTACGCATGCATCCGGAAATAAGAAAAGCTTACTTCCCACCATTTTTTAAAATCTCAGCTCCTAGAAGGTTTACATGATTTCTTAATAAACACGAGTTTTTACAAAATGTGATTTATTTAATCAATGGAATCAACAACCTATGCACATTCTACGTAATAACGACTTTCTATAATTTGTAGATGCGTCCAGAAATAAGAAAAGCTTACTTTCCCCCGATTTTTAAAATCACAGCTTCTAGAAGGTTTACATGATTTCTTAAAAAAACACGAGTTTTTAGAAAATGTCATTTGTTTCATAAATGGAATAAAAAACGTATGAACATTCTATGTCATAACGACTTTGTATAGTTTGCGCGTGCGCAAACTATGCACATTCTAGGTAATAACAACTTTCTATAGTTTGCGCATGCGTCCGGAAATAAGAAAAGCAAACTTCCCGTCTTTTTTTAAATTCATAGCTTCTAGAAGGTTTACATGATTTCTTAAAAAACACAAGTTTTTAGAAAATATTATTTATTTCATAAATGGAATCAACAAAGTATGCACATTCTACGTCATAATGACTTTCTATAGTTTGCACATGCGTCCGGAAATAAGAAAAGCTTACTTGCCCCCGTTTTTTAAAATCACAGCTTCTAGAAGGTTTACATGATTTCTTAAAAAAAATGAGTTTTTAGAAAATGTGATTTATTTCATAAAAGGAATCAACAAAGTATGCACATTCTACGTCATAACGACTTTCTATAGTTTGCGCATGCGTATGGAAATAACAAAAGCTCACTTCCCCCTGTTTTTTAAAATCACAGCTTCTAGAAGGTTTACATGATTTCTTAAAAAACACGAGTTTTTAGAAAATGTCATTTATTTCATAAATGGAATCAAAAAAGTATGAACATTCTATGTCATAACGACTTTGTATCGTTTGCGCATGCGCAAACTATGCACATTCTAGGTAATAACGACTTTCTATAGTTAGCGCATGCATCCGGAAATAAGAAAAGCTTACTTCCCCGCTTTTTTTAAATTCACAGCTTCTAGAAGGTTTACATGATTTCTTAAAAAACATGAGTTTTTAGAAAATGTGATTTATTTCATAAATGGATTCAACAAAGTATGCACATTCTATGTCATAATGACTTTCTATAGTTTGCGCATGCGTCCGGAAATAAGAAAAGCTTACTTCCCCCCGTTTTTTAAAATCACAGCTTCAAGAAGGATTACATGATTTCTTAAAAAACATGAGTTTTATGAACATTTGATTTATTTCATAAATGGAAGCAACAAAGTATGCACATTCTATGTCATAACGAATTTCTATAGTATGCGCATGCGCAAACTAAGCACATTCTACATACTAACGACTTTCTATAGTTTGCGTATGCGTCCAGAAATTAGAAAAGCTTACTTCACCCCGTTTTTTAAATCACAACTTCTAGATGGTTTACACGATTTCTTAAAAAACACAAGTTTTTAGAAAATGTGATTTATTTCATAAATGGAATCAACAAAGTATGCACATTCTATGTCATAAGGACTTTGTATGGTTTGCGCATGCGCAAACTATGCACATTCTACGTAATAACGACTTTCTATAGTTTGCGCATGTGTCCGGAAATAAGAAAAGCTTACTTCCGCTAGTTTTTTAAAATCACAGCTTCTAGAAGGTTTACATGATTTCTTAAAAAACACGAGTTTTTTAGAAAATGTGATGTATTTAATAAATGGAATCAACAAAGTATGCACATTCTACGTCATAACGACTTTCTAAAGTTTGCGCATGCGTCCGGAAATAAGAAAAGCTTACTTCCGCCAGTTTTTTAAAATCACAGCTTCTAGAAGGTTTACATGATTTCTTAAAAACCACAAGTTTTTAGAAAATGTGATTTATTTAATCAATGGAATCAACAAACTATGTACATTATACGTAATAACAACTTTCTATAGTTTGCGCATGCGTGCGGAAATAAGAAAAGCTAACTTCCCCCCTTTTTTTAAATTCATAGCTTCTAGAAGGTTTACATGATTTCTTAAAAAACACAAGTTATTAGAAAATGTTATTTATTTCATAAATGGAATCAACAAAGCATGCACATTCAATGTCATAACGACTTTCTATAGTTTGCGCATGCATCCGGAAATAAGAAAAGCTTACTTCCCCCCGTTTTTTAAAATCACAGCTTCTAGAAGGTTTACATGATTTCTTAAAAAAAACGAGTTTTTAGAAAATGCGATTTATTTCATAAAATGAATCAACAAAGTATGCACATTCTACGTCATAACAACTTTCTATAGTTTGCGCATGCGTATGGAAATAAGAAAAGTTTACTTCCCCTCTTTTTTTAAAATCACAGCTTCTAGAAGGTTTACATGATTTCTTAAAAAACACGAGTTTTTAGAAAATGTCATTTATTTAATAAATGGAATCAACAAAGAATGCACATTCTATGTAATAAGGACTTTCTATAGTTTGCCCATGCGTCCAGAAAAAAGAAAAGCTTTCTTTCCCTTGTTTGTTAAAACCATAGCTTCTAAAAGGTTTACATGATTTCTTAACAAACACGAGTTTTTAGAAAATGTCATTTATTTCATAAATGGAATCAACAAAGTATGCACATTCTATGTCATAATGAGTTTCTATAGTTTTCGCATGCGCAAACTATCCACATTCTACGTACTAACGACCTTCTATAGTTTGCGTACTCGTCCGGAAATAAGAAAAGCTTACTTCACCCCGTTTTTTAAAATCACAACTTCTAGAAGGTTTACATGATTTCTTAAAAAACACGAGTTTTTAGAAAATGTGATTTATTTCATAAATGGAATCAAAAAAGTATGCACATTCTATGTCATAACGACTTTGTATGGTTTGGGCATGCACAAACTATGCACATTCTACGTACTAACGACTTTCTATAGTTTGCGTATTCATCCGGAAATAAGAAAAGCTTACTTCACCCCATTTTTTAAAATTACAACTTCTAGAAGGTTTACATGATTTCTTAAAAAACACTTGTTTTTAGAAAATTTGATTTATTTCATAAATGTAATCAGCAAAGTATGCACATTTTACGTCATATCGTCTTTCCAAAGTTTGCGCATGGTTCCGGAAATAAGAAAAGCATACTTCCGCAAGTTTTTTAAAATCACTGCTTCTAGAAGGTTTACATGATTTCTTGAAAAAAATGAGTTTTTAGAAAATGTGATTTATTTCATAAATTGAATCAACAAAGTATGCACATTCTACGTCATAACGAATTTCTATAGTTTGTGCATGCATCCGGAAATAAGAAAAGCTTACCTCACCCCGATTTTTTAAAATCACAGCTTCTAGAAGGTTTACATGACTTCTTAAAAAAAACTAGTTTTTAGAAAATGTGATTTATTTCATAAAAGGAATCAACAAAGTATGGATATTCTACGTCATAACGACTTTCTATAGTTTGCGCATGCGTCCGGAAATAAGAAAAGCTTACTTCCCCCCGTTTTTTAAAATCACAGCTTCTAGAAGGTTTCCATGATTTCTTAAAAAACACGAGTTTTTAGAAAATGAGATATATTTCATCAATGGAATCAACAAACTATGCACATTCTACGTAATAATGACTTTCTATAGTTTGTGAATGCGTTCGGAAATAAGAAAAGCTTACTTCCCCCCGTTTTTTAAAATCACAGCTTCTAGAATGTTTACATGATTCTTAAAAAACATGAGTTTTTAGAAAATGTCATTTATTTCATAAATTGAATCAACAAATGTCATTTACTTCCTCACTTTTTTTAGAAAATGTGATCTTTTTCATAAATGGAATCAACAAAGTATGCACATTCTACGTCATAATGACTTTCTATAGTTTGCGCATGCGTCCGGAAGTAAGAAAAGCTTACTTTCCCCCGTTTTTTAAAATCACAGCTTCTAGAAGGATTACATGATCTCTTAAAAAACATGAGTTTTTTGAAAATGTGATTTATTTCATAAATGGAATCAACAAAGTATGCACATTCTAAGTCATAACGACTTTCTATAGTTTGCGCATGCGTCCGGAAATAAGAAAAGCTTACTTCCCCCCGTTTTTTAAAATCACAGCTTCTAGAGGGATTACATGATTTCTTAAGAAACATGAGTTTTACGAACATGTGATTTATTCCATAAATGGAATCAACAAAGTATGCACATTCTATGTCATAAAGACTTTATATAGTTTGCGCATGCGCAAACTAAGCACATTCTACGTACTAACGACTTTCTATAGTTTGCGTATGCATCCATAAATAAGAAAAGCTTACTTCACCCCGTTTTTTAAAATCACAACTTCGAGAAGGTTTAAATGATTTCTTAAAAAACACGAGTTTTTAGAAAATGTGATTTATTTCATAAATGGAATCAACAAAGTATGCACATTCTACGTCATAACGACTTTCTAAACTTTGCGCATGCGTCCGGAAAATAGAAAAGCTTACTTCCGCCAGTTTTTTAAAATCACAGCTTCTAGAAGGTTTACATGATTTCTTAAAATCCACGACTATTTAGAAAATGTGATATATTTCATAAATGGAATCAACAAAGTATGCACATTCTAAGCCATAACGATTTTCTATAGTTTGCGCATGCGTCCAGAAATAAAAAAAGCTTACTTCCTCCCGTTTTTTAAAATCACAGCTTCTAGTAGGATTACATGATTTCTTAAAAAACATGTGTTTTTTGAAAATGTGATTTATTTCATAAATGGAATCAACAAAGTATGCACATTCTAAGTCATAACGACTTTCTATAGTTTGCGAATGCGTCCGGAAATAAGAAAAGCTTACTTCCCCCCGTTTTTAAAATCACAGCTTCTAGAAGGATTACATGATTTCTTAAAAAACATGAGTTTTACGAACATGTGATTTATTTCATAAATGGAATCAACAAAGTATGCACATTCTATGTCATAACGACTTTGTATGGTTTGCGCATGCCCAAACTAAGCACATTCTACGTAATAACGACTTTCTATAGTTTGCGCATTTGTCTGGAAATAAGAAAAGATTTCTTCCGCCCGTTTTTTAAAATCACAGCTTCTAGAAGGTTTACATGATTTCTTAAAAAACATGAGTTTTTAGAAAATGTGATTTATTTCATCAATGGAATCAACAAAGTATGCACATTCTACGTCATAACGACTTTCTAAAGTTTGCGCATGCGTCCAGAAATAAGAAAAGCTTACTTCCGCCACTTTTTTAAAATCACAGCTTCTAGAAGGTTTACATGATTTCTTAAAATCCACGAGTATTTAGAAAATGTGATTTATTTCATAAATGGAATCAACAAAGTATGCACATTCTAAGCCATAACGACTTTCTATAGTTTGCGCATGCGTCCGGAAATAAGAAAAGCTTACTTCCCCCCGTTTTTTAAAGTCACAGCTTCTAGAAGGTTTACATGATTTCTTAAAAAACATGAGTTTTTAGAAAATGTGATTTATTTCATCAATGGAATGAACAAACTATGCACATTCTGCGTAATAACGACTTTCTATAGTTTGCGAAGGCGTCCGGAAATAAGGAAAGCTTACTTTCCCCTATTTGTTAAAATCACAGCTTCTAGAAGGTTTATATGATTTCCTAACAAACACGAGTTTTTAGAAAATGTCATTTATTTCATAAATGGAATCAACAAAGTATGCACATTCTATGTCATAACGAGTTTCTATAGTTTGCGCATGCGCAAACTATGCACATTCTACGTACTAACGAATTTCTATAGTTTGCGTAATCGTCCGGAAATAAAAAAGCTTACTTCACCCCGTTTTTTAAAATCACAACTTCTAGAAGGTTTACATGATTTCTTAAAAAACACGAGTTTTTAGAAAATGTGATTTATTTCATAAATGGAATCAACAAAGTATGCCATTCTATGTCATAACGACTTTGTATGGTTTGGGCATGCGCCAACTATGCACATTCTACGTACTAACGACTTTCTATAGTTTGCGTATTCATCCGGGAATAAGAAAAGCTTACTTCACCCCGTTTTTTAAAATCACAACTTCTAGAAGGTTTACATGATTTTTTTAAAAACATTTGTTTTTAGAAAATGTGATTTATTTCATAAATGGAATCAACAAAGTATGCACATTCTATGTCATAACGTTTTTGTATGGTTTGCGCATGCGCAAACTATGCACATTCTGTGTAATAACGACTTTCTATAGTTTGAGCATGCATCCAGAAATTAGAAAAGCTTACTTCCGCCAGTTTTTTAAAATCACAACTTCTAGAAGGTTTACATGATTTCTTAATAAACACGAGTTTTTAGAAAATGTGATTTATTTAATCAATGGAATCAACAAACTATGCACATTCTACGTCATAATGACTTTTTATAGTTTGCACATGCGTCCGGAAATAAGAAAAGCTTACTTCACCCCGTTTTTTAAAATCACAGCTTCTAGAAGGTTTACATGATTTCTTAAAAAACACGAGTTTTTAGAAAATGTGATTTATTTAATCAATGGAATCAACAAAGTATGCACATTCTACGTCATAACGACTTTCTATAGTTTGCGCATGCGTCCGAAAATAAGAAAATCTTACTTCCCCTCGTTTTTTAAAATCACAGCTTCTAGAAGGTTTACATGATTTCTTAAAAAACACGAGTTTTTAGAAAATGTCATTTGTTTCATAAATGGAATCAAAAAAGTATGAACTAACTATGTCATAACGACTTTGTATCGTCTGTGCATGCGCAAACTATGCACATTCTAGGTAATAACGAATTTCTTTAGTTTGCGCATGCATCCGGAAATAAGAAAAACTTACTTTTCCCTTTTTTTTAAATTCACAGCTTCTAGAAGGTTTACATGATTTCTTAAAAAACACAAGTTTTTAGAAAATGTGATTTATTTCATAAATGGAATCAACAAAGTATGCACATTCTACGTCATAATGACTTTCTATACTTTGAACATGCGTCCGAAAATAAGAAAAGCTTACTTCCCCCCGTTTATTAAAATCACAGCTTCTCGAAGTATTACATGATTTCTTAAAAAACATGAGTTTTTAGAAAATGTGATTTATTTCATAAATGGAATCAACAAAGTATGCACATTCTACGTCATATCGACTTTCCAAAGTTTCCGCATGGTTCGGGAAATAAGAAAAGCTTACTTCCGCAAGATTTTTAAAATCACTGCTTCTAGAAGGATTACATGATTTCTTGAAAAAAACTAGTTTTTAGAAAATGTGATTTATTTCATAAAAGGAATCAACAAAGTATGGATATTCTACGTCATAACGACTTTCTATAGTTTGCGCATGCTTCCGGAAATAAGAAAAGCTTACTTCCCCCCGTTTTTTAAAATCACAGCTTCTAGAAGGTTTCCATGATTTCTTAAAAAACATGAGTTTTTAGAAAATGTGATTTATTTCATCAATGGAATCAACAAACTATGCACAGTCTACGTAATAACGACTTTCTATAGTTTGCGAATGCGTTCGGAAATAATAAAAGCTTACTTCCCCCCGTTTTTTAAAATCACAGCTTCTAGAAGGTTTACATGATTTCTTAAAAAACATGAGTTTTTAGAAAATGTCATTTATTTCATAAATTGAATCAACGAAGTATTAACATTCTATGTCATAACAACTTTGTATAGTTTGCGCATCCGCAAACTATGCACATTCTATGTAATAACGACTTTCTATAGTTTGCGCATGTGTCTGGAAATAAGAAAAGCTTACTTCCTCACTTTTTTTAGAAAATGTGATCTGTTTCATAAATGGAATCAACAAAGTATGCACATTCTACATCATAATGACTTTCTATAGTTTGCGTATGCGTCCATAAATAAGAAAAGCTTACTTCACCCCGTTTTTTAAAATCACAACTTCTAGAAGGTTTAAATGATTTCTTAAAAAACACGAGTTTTTAGAAAATGTGATTTATTTCATAAATGGAATCAACAAAGTATGCACATTCTACGTCATAACGACTTTCTAAACTTTGCGCATGCGTCCGGAAATAAGAAAAGCTTACTTCCGCCAGTTTTTTAAAATCACGGCTTCTAGAAGGTTTACATGATTTCTTAAAATCCACGAGTATTTAGAAAATGTGATTTATTTCATAAATGGAATCAACAAAGTATGCACATTCTAAGCCATAACGACTTTCTATAGTTTGCGCATGTGTCCAGAAATAAGAAAAGCTTACTTCCCCCCGTTTTTTAAAATCACAGCTTCTAGTACGATTACATGATTTCTTAACAAACATGAGTTTTTTGAAAATGTGATTTATTTCATAAATGGAATCAACAAAGTATGCACATTCTAAGTCATAACGACTTTCTATAGTTTGCGAGTGCGTCCTGAAATAAGAAAAGCTTACTTCCCCCCGTTTTTAAAATCACAGCTTCTAGAAGGATTACATGATTTCTTAAAAAACATGAGTTTTACGAACATGTGATTTATTTCATAAATGGAATCAACAAAGTATGCACATTCTATGTCATAACGACTTTGTATGGTTTGCGCATGCGCAAACTATGCACATTCTACATAATAACGACTTTCTATAGTTTGCGCATTTGTCTGGAAATAAGAAAAGCTTTCTTCCGCCCGTTTTTTAAAATCACAGCTTCTAGAAGGTTTACATGATTTCTTAAAAAACACGAGTTTTTAGAAAATGTGATTTATTTCATCAATGGAATCAACAAAGTATGCACATTCTACGTAATAACGACTTTCTAAAGTTTGCGCATGCGTTCGGAAATAAGAAAAGCTTACTTCCGCCACTTTTTTAAAATCACAGCTTCTAGAAGGTTTACATGATTTCTTAAAATCCACGAGTATTTCAAAAATGTGATTTATTTCATAAATGGAATCAACAAAGTATGCACCTAAGCCATAACGACTTTCTATAGTTTGCGCATGCGTCCGGAAATAAGAAAAGCGTACTTCCCCCCGTTTTTTAAAGTCACAGCTTCTAGAATGTTTACATGATTTCTTAAAAACCACGAGTCTTTAGAAAATGTGATTTATTTCATCAATGGAATGAAAAAACTATGCACATTCTGCGTAATAACGACTTTCTATAGTTTGCGAAGGCGTCCGGAAATAAGAAAAGCTTACTTTCCCCTATTTGTTAAAATCACAGCTTCTAGAAGGTTTACATGATTTCCTAACAAACACGAGTTTTTAGAAAATGTCATTTATTTCATAAATGGAATCAACAAGGTATGCACATTCTATGTCATAACGAGTTTCTATAGTTTGCGCATGCGCAAACTATGCACATTCTACGTACTAACGACTTTCTATAGTTTGCGTATTCGTCCGGAAATAAGAAAAGCTTACTTCACCCCGTTTTTTTAAATCACAACTTCTAGAAGGTTTACATGATTTCTTAAAAAACACGAGTTTTTAGAAAATGTGATTTATTTCATAAATGGAATCAACAAAGTATGCCATTCTATGTCATAACGACTTTGTATGGTTTGGGCATGCGCCAACTATGCACATTCTACGTACTAACGACTTTCTATAGTTTGTGTATTGATCCGGGAATAAGAAAAGCTTACTTCACCCCGTTTTTTAAAATCACAACTTCTAGAAGGTTTACATGATTTCTTAAAAAACATGAGTTTTTAGAAAATGTGATTTATTTCATAAATGGAATCAACAAAGTATGCACATTCTATGTCATAACGTTTTTGTATGGTTTGCGCATCCGCAAACTATGCACATTCTATGTAATAACGACTTTCTATAGTTTGAGCATGCATCCAGAAATTAGAAAAGCTTACTTCTGCCAGTTTTTTAAAATCACAACTTCTAGAAGGTTTACATGATTTCTTAATAAACACAAGTTTTTAGAAAATGTGATTTATTTAATCAATGGAATCAACAAACTATGCACATTCTACGTAATAACGACTTTCTATAGTTTGCACATGCGTCCGGAAATAAGAAAAGCTTACTTCCCCCCGTTTTTTAAAATCACAGCTTCTAGAAGGTTTACATGATTTCTTAAAAAACACGAGTTTTTAGAAAATGTGATTTATTTAATCAATGGAATCAACAAACTATGTACATTATACGTAATAACAACTTTCTATAGTTTGTGCATGCGTGCGGAAATAAGAAAAGCTAACTTCCCCCCTTTTTTTAAATTCATAACTTCTAGAAAGTTTACATGATTTCTTAAAAAACACAAGTTCTTGGAAAATGTTATTTATTTCATAAATGGAATCAACAAAGTATGCACATTCAACGTCATAATGACTTTCTATAGTTTGCACATGCATCCGGAAATAAGAAAAGCTTACTTCCGCCCGTTTTTTAAAATCACAGCTTCTAGAAGGTTTACATTATTTCTTTAAAAAAATGAGTTTTTAGAAAATGCGATTTATTTCATAAAAGGAATCAACAAAGTATGCACATTCTACGTCATAACGACTTTCTATAGTTTGCGCATGCGTCCGAAAATAAGAAAAGCTTACTTCCCTCCGTTTTTTAAAATCACAGCTTCTAGAAGGTTTACATGACTTCTTAAAAAAAACTAGTTTTTAGAAAATGTGATTTATTTCATAAAAGGAATCAACAAAGTATGCACATTCTAAGTCATAACGACTTTCTATAGTTTGCTCATGCGTTCGGAAATAAGAAAAGCTTACTTCCCCCCGTTTTTTAAAATCACAGCTTCTAGAAGGATTACATGATTTCTTAAAAAACATGAGTTTTACGAACATGTGATTTATTTCATAAATGGAATCAACAAAGTATGCACATTCTATGTCATAACGACTTTGTATGGTTTGCGCATGTGTCTAGAAATAAGAAAAGCTTACTTCCTCACTTTTTTTAGAAAATGTGATCTGTTTCATAAATGGAATCAACAAAGTATGCACATTCTAAGTCATAATGACTTTCTATAGTTTGCGCATGCGTCCGGAAATAAGAAAAGCTTACTTCCCACCGTTTTTTAAAATCACAGCTTCTAGAAGGATTACATGATTTCTTAAAAAACATGAGTTTTTTGAAAATGTGATTTATTTCATAAATGGAATCAACAAAGTATGCACATTCTAAGTCATAACGACTTTCTATAGTTTGCGCATGCGTCCGGAAATAAGAAAAGCTTACTTCCCCCCGTTTTTTAAAATCACAGCTTCTAGAAGGATTACATGATTTCTTAAAAAACATGAGTTTTACAAACATGTCATTTATTTCATAAATTGAATCAACAAAGTATGCACATTCTATGTCATAATGACTTTCTATAGTTTGCGCATGCACAAACTAAGCAGATTCTACGTACTAACGACTTTCAATAGTTTGCATATGCGTCCATAAATAAGAAAAGCTTACTTCACCCCGTTTTTTAAAATCACAACTTCTAGGAGGTTTAAATGATTTCTTAAAAAACATGAGTTTTTAGAAAATGTGATTTATTTCATAAATGGAATCAACAAAGTATGCACATTCTACGTCATAACGACTTTCTAAACTTTGCGCATGCGTCCGGAAATAAGAAAAGCTTACTTCCGCCAGTTTTTTAAAATCCCAGCTTCTAGAAGGTTTACATGATTTCTTAAAATCCACGAGTATTTAGAAAATGTGATTTATTTCATAAATGGAATCAACAAAGTATGCACATTATAAGCCATAACGACTTTCTATAGTTTGCGCATGTGTCCAGAAATAAGAAAAGCTTACTTCCCCCCGTTTTTTAAAATCACAGCTTCTAGTAGGATTACATGATTTCTTAAAAAACATGAGTTTTTTGAAAATGTGATTTATTTCATAAATGGAATCAACAAAGTATGCACATTCTAAGTCATAACGACTTTCTATAGTTTGCGAATGCGTCCGGAAATAAGAAAAGCTTCCTTCCCCCCGTTTTTAAAATCACAACTTCTAGAAGGATTACATGATTTCTTAAAAAACATGAGTTTTACGAACATGTGATTTATTTCATAAATGGAATCAACAAAGTATGCACATTCTATGTCATAAAGACTTTTTATGGTTTGCGCATGCACAAACTATGCACATTCTACCTAATAACGACTTTCTATAGTTTGCGCATTTGTCCAGAAATAAGAAAAGCTTTCTTCTGCCCGTTTTTTAAAATCACAGCTTCTAGAAGGTTTAAATGATTTCTTAAAAAACACGAGTTTTTAGAAAATGTGAGTTATTTCATCAATGGAGTCAACAAAGTATGCACATTCTACGCCATAACGAGTTTCTAAAATGTCCGCATGCGTCCGGAAATAAGAAAAGCTTACTTCCGCCAGTTTTTTAAAATCACAGCTCCTAGAAGGTTTACATGATTTCTTAAAATCCACGAGTATTTAGAAAATGTGATTTATTTCAGAAATGGAATCAACAAAGTATGCACATTCTAAGCCATAACGACATTCTATAGTTTGCGCATGCGTCCAAAAATAAGAAAAGCTTACTTCCCCCCGTTTTTTAAAGTCACAGCTTCTAGAAGGTTTACATGATTTCTTAAAAAACACGAGTTTTTAGAAAATGTGATTTATTTCATCAATGGAATGAACAAACTATGCACATTCTGCGTAATAACGACTTTGTATAGTTTGCGAAGGCGTCCGGAAATAAGAAAAGCTTACTTTCCCCTATTTGTTAAAATAACAGCTTCTAGAAGGTTTACATGATTTCCTAACAAACACGAGTTTTTAGAAAATGTCATTTATTTCATAAATGGAATCAACAAAGTATGCACATTCTATGTCATAACGAGTTTCTATAGTTTCCGCATGCGCAAACTATGCACATTCTACGTACTAACGACTTTCTATAGTTTGCGTATTCGTCCGGAAATAAGAAAAGCTTGCTTCACCCCGTTTTTTAAAATCACAACTTCTAGAAGGTTTACATGATTTCTTAAAAAAAATGAGTTTTTAGAAAATGTGATTTATTTCATAAATGGAATCAACAAAGTATGCACATTCTATGTCATAACGTTTTTGTATGGTTTGCGCATGCGCAAACTATGCACATTCTATGTAATAACGACTTTCTATAGTTTGAGCATGCATCCAGAAATTAGAAAAGCTTACTTCCGCCAGTTTTTTAAAATCACAACTTCTAGAAGGTTTACATGATTTCTTAATAAACACGAGTTTTTAGAAAATGTGATTTATTTCATCAATGGAATCAACAAACTATGCACATTCTACGTAATAACGACTTTCTATAGTTTGCGCATGCGTCCGGAAATAAGAAAATCTTACTTCCCCCCCTTTTTTAAAATCACAGCTTCTAGAAGGTTTACATGATTTCTTAAAAAAAATGAGTTTTTAGAAAATGTGATTTATTTCATCAATGGAATCAACAAACTATGCACATTCTACGTAATAACGACTTTCTATAGTTTGCGCATGCGTCCGGAAATAAGAAAAGCTTACTTCCCCCCATTTTTTAAATTCACAGCTTCTAGAAGGTTTACATGATTTCTTAAAAAACACGAATTTTTATAAAATGTCATTTATTTCATAAATGGAATCAAAAAAGTATGCACATTCTACGTCATAACGACTTTCTATAGTTTGTGCATGTGTCCGGAAATAAGAAAAGCTTACTTCCCCCCGTTTTTTAAAATCACAGCTTCTAAAAGGTTTACATGATTTCTTAAAAAACATGAGTTTTTAGAAAATGTGATTTATTTCATCAATGGAATCAACAAACTATGCACATTCTACGTAATAACAAATTTCTATAGTTTGCGCATGCGTCCGGAAAACAGAAAAGCTTAATTCCGCCAGTTTTTTAAAATCACAGCTTCCAGAAGGTTTACATGATTTCTTAAAAAACATGATTTTTTAGAAAATGTGATTTATTTCATAAGTGGAATCAACAAAGTATGCACATTCTACGTCATAACGCCTTTCTATAGTTTGCGCATGTTTCCGGAAATAAAAAAAGTTTACTTCCCATTGTTTTTTAAAATCACAGCTTCTAGAAGGTTTACATGATTTCTTAAAAAACACGAGTTTTTAGAAAATGTGATTTATTTAAAAAATGCAATCAACAAAGTATGCACATTCTACGTCATAATGACTTTTTATAGTTTGCGCATGCGTCCGGAAATAAAAAATCTTACTGCCCTCCGTTTTTTAAAATCACAGCTTCTAGAAGGTTTACATGAGTTCTTAAAAAAAACGAGTTTGTAGAAAATGTGATTTAATTCATCAATGGAATCAACAAAGTATGCACATTCTACGTAATAGCCACTTTCTATAGTTTGCGCATGCGTCCGGAAATAAGAAAACCTTGATTCCGCCAGTTTTTTAAAATCACAGCTTCTAGAAGGTTTACATGATTTCTTAAAAAACACAATTTTTAGAAAATGTGATTTATTTAATCAATGGAATCAACAAACTATGCACATTCTATGTAATAAATATTTTCTATAGTTTGCGCATGCGTCCGGAAATAAGAAAAGCTTACTTCCCTTCGTTTTTTAAAATCAAAGCTTCTAGAAGGTTTACATGATTTCTTAAAAAACACAAGTTTTTAGAAAATGTCATTTATTTCATATATGGAATAAACAAAGTATGAACATTCTATGTAATAACGACTTTGTATAGTTTGCGCACGCGTCCGGAAATAAGAAAAGATTAGTTCTCCCCTTTTTTAAATTCACAGCTTCGAGAAGGTTTACATGATTTCCTAAAAAACACGAGTTTTTAGAAAATGTGATTTATTTAATAAATGGAATCAAAAAAGTATGCACATTCTACGTCATAATGACTTTCTATAATTTGCGCATGCATGCGGAAATAAGAAAAGCTTACTTCCCCCCGTTTTTTAAATTCAAAGCTTCTAGAAGGTTTACATGATTTCTTAAAAACCACGAGTATTTAGAAAATGTGATTTATTTCATAAATGGAATAAAAAACGTATGCAATTTCTACGTAATAACGACTTTCTATTGTTTGCGCATGCGTCCGGAAATAAGAAAAGCTTAATTCCGCCAGTTTTTTGAAATCACAGCTTCTAGAAGGTTTACACAATTTTTTAAAAAACACGAATTTTTAGAAAATGTGATTTAATTTATCAATGGAATCAACAAAGTATGCACATTCTACGTAATAACCACTTTCTATAGTTTGCGCATCCGTCCGGAAATAAGAAAAGCTTGCTTCCGATAGTTTTTTAAAATCACGGCTTCTAGAAGGCTTACATGATTTCTTAAAAAACACGAGTTTTTAGAAAATGTCATTTATTTCATAAATGGAATCAACAAAGTATGAACATTATATGTCATAACGACTTTGTATAGTTTGTGCATGCGCAAACTATGCACATTCTAGGTAATAACAACTTTCTATAGTTTGCGCATGCGTCTGGAAATAAGAAAAGCTTACTTCCCTCCGTTTTTTAATATTACAGCTTCTAGAAGGTTTACATGATTTCTTAAAAAAAATGAGTTTGTAGAAAATGTGATTTAATTCATCAATGGAATCAACAAAGTATGCACATTCTACGTAATAACCACTTTCTATAGTTTGTGCATGCGTCCGGAAATAAGAAAAGCCTGCTTCCGCCAGTTTTTTAAAATCGGAGCTTCTAGAAGGTTTACATGATTTCTTGAAAAACACAAGTTTTTAGAAAATGTCATTTATTTCATAAATGGAATAAACAAAGTATGAAAATTCTATGTCATAACTACTTTGTATAGTTTGTGCATGCGCAAACTATGCAGATTCTATGTAATAACGACTTTCTATAGTTTGCGCTTGCGTCCGGAAATAAGAAAAGATTAGTTCTCCCCTTTTTTAAATTCACGGCTTCTAGAAGGTTTACATGATTTCTTAAAAAACACGAGTTTTTAGAAAATGTGATTTATTTCATAAATGGAAACAAAAAAGTATGCACATTCTACGTCATAACGACTTTCTATAATTTGCGCATGCGTCCGGAAATAAGAAAAGCTTACTTTCCCCCGTTTTTTAAAATCACAGCTTCTAGAAGGTTTACATGATTTCTTAAAAAACACGATTATTTAGAAAATATGATTTATTTCATAAATGGAATAAAAAATGTATGCACATTCTACGTAATAACGACTTTCTATAGTTTGCGCATGCGTCCGGAAATAAGAAAAGCTTAATTCCGCCAGTTTTTTAAAATCACAGCTTCTAGAAGGTTTACATGATTTCTTAAAAAACACGAGTTTTTGGAAAATGTGATTTATTTCATAAATGGAATCAACAAAGTATGCACATTCTACGTCATAACGACTTTCTATAGTTTGCGCATGCGTCCGGAAATAAGAGAAGCTTACTTCCCCCCCTTTTTTAAAATCACAGCTTCTAGAAGGTTTACATGATTTCTTAAAAAAAATGAGTTTTTAGAAAATGTGATTTATTTCATCAATGGAATCAACAAACTATGCACATTCTATGTAATAACGACTTTCTATAGTTTGCGCATGCGTCCGGAAATAAGAAAACCTTACTTCCCCCCGTTTTTTAAAATCACAGCTTCTAGAAGGTTTACATGATTTCTTAAAAAAAATGAGTTTGTAGAAAATGTGATTTAATTCATCAATGGAATCAACAAAGTATGCACATTCTACATAATAACGACTTTCTATAGTTTGCACATGCGTCCGGAAATAAGAAAAGCTTACTTCCCCCCGTTTTTTAAAATCACAGCTTCTAGAAGGTTTACATGATTTCTTAAAAAAAACGAGTTTGTAGAAAATGTGATTTAATTCATCAATGGAATCAAAAAAGTATGCACATTCTACGTAATAACCACTTTCTTTAGTTTGCGCATGCATTCGGAAATAAGAAAAGCTTGCTTCCGCCAGTTTTTTAAAATCACAGCTTTTAGAAGGTTTACATGATTTCTTAAAAAACACGAGTTTTTAGAAAAAGTCATTTATTTCATATATGGAATCAACAAAGTATGAACATTCTAGGTCAAAACGACTTTGTATAGTTTGTGCATGCGCAAACTATGCACATTCTATGTAATAACGACTTTCTATAGTTTGCGCATGCGTCCGGAATAAGAAAAGCTTAATTCCGCCAGTTTTTTAAAATCACAACTTCTAGAAGGTTTAGATGATTTCTTAAAAAACATGAGTTTTTAGAAAATGTGATTTATTTAATCAATGGAATCAACAACCTATGCACATTCTACGTCAGAACGCTTTTCTATAGTTTGCGCATGCGTCCGGAAATAAGAAAAGCTTACTTCCGCCCGTTTTTTAAAATCACAGCTTCTAGAAGGTTTACATGATTTCTTAAAAAACACGATTTTTTAGAAAATGTGATTTATTTCATCAATGGAATCAACAAACTATGCACATTCTACGTAATAACGAATTTCTATAGTTTGCGCATGTGTCCGGAAATAAGAAAAGCTTACTTCCCTCCGTTTTTTAAAATCACAACTTCTAGAAGGTTTACATGATTTCTTTAAAAACACGAGTTTTTAGAAAATGTCATTTATTTCATAAATGGAATCAACAAACTATGAACATTCTATTTCATAACGACTTTCTATAGTTTGCGCATGCGCAAATTATGCACATTATACGTAATAACGACTTTCTATAGTTTACGCATACGTCCGGAAATAAGAAAAGCTTACTTCCCCCCATTTTTTAAAATCACAGCTTCTAGAAGGTTTACATGATTTCTTAAAAAAAATGAGTTTGTAGAAAATGTGATTTAATTTATCAATGGAATCAACAAACTATGCACATTCTACGTAATAGCCACTTTCTATAGTTTGCGAATGCGTCCGGAAATAAGAAAAGCTTGCTTCCGCCAGTTTTTTAAAATCACAGCTTCTAGAAGGTTTACATGATTTCTTAAAAAACACAAGTTTTTAGAAAATGTCATTTATTTCATAAATGGAATAACCAAAGTATGAAACATTCTATGTCATAACAACTTTTTATAGTTTGTGCATGCGCAAACTATGCACATTATACGTAATAACGACTTTCTATAGTTTGCGTACGCGTCCGGAAATAAGAAAAGCTTACTTCCCCCCATTTTTTAAATTCACAGCTTCTAGCAGGTTTACATGATTTGTTAAAAAACATGAGTTTTTATAAATTGTGATTTATTTCATAAATGGAATCAACAAAGTATGCACATTCTACGTCATAACGACTTTCGATAGTTTGCGCATGTGTCCGGAAATAAGAAAAGCTTACTTCCCCTCGTTTTTTAAAATCACAGCTTCCAGAAGGTTTCCATGATTTCTTAAAAAACATGTGTTTTTAGAAAATGTGATTTATTTCATCAATGGAATCAACAAACTATGCAAATTCTACGTAATAACGACTTTCTATAGTTTGCGCATGCGTCCGGAAATAGGAAAAGCTTAATTCCACCAGTTTTTTAAACTAACAGCTTCTAGAAGGTTTACATGATTTCTTAAAAAACATGAGTTTTTAGAAAATGTGATTTATTTAATCAATGGAATCAACAACCTATGCACATTCTACGTCAGAACGCCTTTCTATAGTTTGCGCATGCGTCCGGAAATAAGAAAGGCTTACTTCCCCCTGTTTTTTAAAATCACAGCTTCTAGAAGGTTTACATGATTTCTTAAAAAACACGATTTTTTAGAAAATGTGATTTATTTCATAAATGGAATCAACAAAATGTCCACATTCTACGTCATAACTCCTTTCTATAGTTTGCGCATGCGTCCGGAAATAAGAAAAGCTTACTTCCCCCCGTTTTTTAAGATCACAGCTTCTAGAAGGTTTACATGATTTCTTAAAAAAAATGAGTTTGTAGAAAATGTGATTGAATTCATCAATGGAATCAACAAAGTATGCACATTCTACGTAATAACCACTTTCTATAGTTTGCGTATGCGTCCGGAAATAAGAAAAGCTTGCTTCCGCGAGTTTTTTAATACCACAGCTTCTAGAAGGTTTACATGATTTCTTAAAAAACACGAGTTTTTAGAAAATGTCATTTATTTCATAAATGGAATAAACAGAGTATGAACATTCTATGTCATAACGACTTTGTATAGTTTGCGCATGCGCAAACTATGCACATTCTATGTAATAACACCTTTCTATAGTTTGCGCATGCGTCCGGAAATAAGAAAAGCTTACTTCCCCCCGTTTTTTAAAATCACAGCTTCTAGAAGGTTTACATGATTTCTTAAAAAACACGAGTTTTTAGAAAATGTGATTTATTTCATAAATGGAATCAAAAAAGTATGCACATTCTACGTCATAACGACTTTCTATAGTTTGCGGATGCGTCTGGAAATAAGAAAAGCTTACTTCCCCCCCTTTTTTAAAATAACAGCGTCTAGAAGGTTTACATGATTTCTTAAAAAAAACGAGTTTTTAGAAAATGTGATTTATTTCATCAATGGAATCAACAATCTATGCACATTCTGCGTAATAACCACTTTCTATAGTTTGTGCATGCGTCCGGAAATAAGAAAAGCTTACTTCCCTCCATTTTTTAAAATCACAGCTTCTAGAAGTTTTACATGATTTCTTTAAAAAAACGAGTTTGTAGAAAATGTGATTTAATTCTTCAATGGAATCAACAAAGTATGCACATTCTAAGTAATAACCACTTTCTATAGTTTGCGCATGCGTCTAGAAATAAGAAAAGCTTGCTTCCGCCAATTTTTTAAAATCACAGCTTCTAGAAGGTTTACATGATTTCTTAAAAAACACAAGTTTTTAGAAAATGTCATTTATTTCATAAATGGAATCAACAAAGTATGAACATTCTATGTCATAACGACTTTGTATAGTTTGTGCCTGCGCAAACTATGCACATTCTACTTAATAACGACTTTCTATAGTTTGCGCATGCGTCCGGAAATAAGAAAAGATTAGTTCCCCCCTTTTTTAAAATTCACAGTTTCTAGAAGGTTTACATGATTTCTTAAAAAACATGTGTTTTTATAAAATGTGATATTTTTCATAAATGGAATCAACAAAGTATGCACATTCTACGTGGTAACGACTTTCTATAGTTTGCGCATGCATCCGGAAATAAGAAAAGCTTACTTCCCCCCGTTTTTTAAAATCACAGCTTCTAGAATGTTTACATGATTTCTTCAAAAACACGAATTTTTAGAAAATGTGATTTATTTCATAAATGGAATCAAAAAAGTATGCACATTCTACGTCATAACGACTTTCTATAGTTTGCGCATGCGTCCGGAAATAAGAAAAGCTTACTTCACCCCGTTTTTTAAAATCACAGCTTCTAGAAGGTTTACATGATTTCTTAAAAAAACAAGTTTGTACAAAATGTGATTTAATTCATCAATGGAATCAACAAAGTATGCACATTCTATGTAATAACCACTTTCTATAGTTTGCGCATGCGTCCAGAAATAAGAAAAGCTTGCTTCCGCCAGTTTTTTAAAATCACAGCTTCTAGAAGGTTTACATGATTTCTTAAAAAACACGAGTTTTTAGAAAATGTCATTTATTTAATAAATGGAATCAACAAAGTATGCACATTCTACGTCATAACGACTTTCTGTAGTTTGCGCATGTGTTCGGAAATTAGAAAAGCTTACTTCCGCCCGTTTTTTAAAATCACAGCTTGTAGAAGGTTTACATGATTTCCTAAAAAACGGGATTTTTTAGAAAATGTGATTTATTTCATCAATGGAATCAACAAACTATGCACATTCTAGGTAATAACGACTTTCTATAGTTTGCGCATGTGTTCGGAAATAAGAAAAGCTTACTTCCCTCCGTTTTTTAAAATCACAGCTTCTAGAAGGTTTACATGAATTCTTAAAAAAAACGAGTTTGTAGAAAATGTGATTTAATTCATCAATAGAATCAACAAAGTATGCACATTCTATGTAATAACCACTTTCTATAGTTTGTGCATGCGTCCGGAAATAAGAAAAGGTTACTTCCCCCCGTTTTTTAAAATCACAGCATCTAGAAGGTTTACTTGATTTCTTAAAAAACACAAGTTTTTAGAAAATGTCATTTATTTCATAAATGGAATCAACAAAGTATGAACATTCTATGTCATAACGACTTTGTATAGTTTGTGCATGCGCAAACTATGCACATTCTATGTAATAACGATTTTCTATAGTTTGCGCACGGATCCGGAAATAAGAAAAGATTAGCTCCCCCCTTTTTTTAAATTCACAGCTTCTAGAAGGTTTACATGATTTCTTAAAAAACACGAGTTTTTAGAAAATGTGATTTATTTCATAAATGGAATAAAAAAAGTATGCACATTCTACGTCATAACGACTTTCTATAATTTGCGCATGTGTTAGGAAATAAGAAAAGCTTACTTCCCCCCGTTTTTTAAAATCACAGCTTCTAGAAGGTTTACATGATTTCTTAAAAAAAATAAGTTTTTAGAAAATGTGATTTATTTCATCAATGGAATCAACAAACTATGCACATTCTACGTAATAACGAGTTTCTATAGTTTGTGCATGCGTCCGGAAATAAGAAAAGCTTACTTCCCCCCATTTTTTCAATTCACAGCTTCTAGAAGGTTTACATGATTTCTTAAAAAAAACGAGTTTTTAGAAAATGTGATTTATTTCATGAATGGAATCAACAAAGTATGCAAATTCTACGTCATAATGACTTTCTATAGTTTGCGCATGCGTCCGGAAATAAGAAAGCTTACTTCCCCCCCTTTTTTAAAATAACAGCTTCTAGAAGGTTTACATGATTTCTTAAAAATAATAAGTTTTTAGAAAATGTGATTTATTTCATCAATGGAATCAACAAACTATGCACATTCTACGTAATAAGCACTTTCTATAGTTTGCGCATGCGTCCGGAAATAAGAAAAGCTTGCTTCCGCAAGTTTTTTAAAATCACAGGTTCTAGAAGGTTTACATGATTTCTTAAAAAACACGAGTTTTTAGAAAATGTGATTTATTTCATCAATGGAATCAACAAACTATGCACATTATACGTAATAACGACTTTCTATAGTTTGCGTACGCGTCCGGAAATAAGAAAAGCTTACTTCCCCCCATTTTTTAAATTCACAGCTTCTAGCAGGTTTACATGATTTGTTAAAAAACATGAGTTTTTATAAATTGTGATTTATTTCATAAATGGAATCAACAAAGTATGCACATTCTACGTCATAACGACTTTCGATAGTTTGCGCATGTGTCCGGAAATAAGAAAAGCTTACTTCCCCTCGTTTTTTAAAATCACAGCTTCCAGAAGGTTTCCATGATTTCTTAAAAAACATGTGTTTTTAGAAAATGTGATTTATTTCATCAATGGAATCAACAAACTATGCAAGTTCTACGTAATAACGACTTTCTATAGTTTGCACATGCGTGCGGAAATAGGAAAAGCTTAATTCCGCCAGTTTTTTAAACTAACAGCTTCTAGAAGGTTTACATGATTTCTTAAAAAACATGAGTTTTTAGAAAATGTGATTTATTTAATCAATGGAATCAACAACCTATGCACATTCTACGTCAGAATGCCTTTCTATAGTTTGCGCATGCGTCCGGAAATAAGAAAAGCTCACTTCCCCTTGTTTTTTAAAATCACAACTTCTAGAAGGTTTACATGATTTCTTAAAAAACACGATTTTTTAGAAAACGTGATTTATTTCATAAATGGAATCAACAAAGTATGCACATTCTACGTCATAACTCCTTTCTATAGTTTGCGCATGCATCCGGAAATAAGAAAAGCTTACTTCCCCCTGTTTTTTAAAATCATAGGTTCTAGAAGGTTTACATGATTTCTTAAAAACCATGAGTTTTTAGAAAATGTGATTTATTTCATCAATGGAATCAAAAAAGTATGCACATTCTATGTCATAACAACTTTCTATAGTTTGCGCATGCGTCCGGAAATAAGAAAAGCTTACTTCCCTGGGTTTTTTAAAATCACAGCTTCTAGAAGCTTTACATGATTTCTTAAAAAAAATGAGTTTTTAGAAAATATGATTTATTTCATCAATGGAATCAACAAAGTATGCACATTCTACGTAATAACCACTTTCTATAGTTTGCGTATGCGTCCGGAAATAAGAAAAGCTTGCTTCCTCCAGTTTTTTAAAATCACAGCTTCTAGAAGGTTTACATGATTTCTTAAAAAACATGAGTTTTTAGAAAATATCATTTATTTCATAAATGGAATAAACAAAGTATGAACATTCTATGTCATAACGACTCTGTATAGTTTGCGCATGCGCAAACTATGCACATTCTACGTAATAACACCTTTCTATAGTTTGCGCATGCGTCCGGAAATAAGAAAAGCTTACTTCCCCCCGTTTTTTAAATTCACAGCTTCTAGAAGGTTTACATGATTTCTTAAAAAACATGACTTTTTAGAAAATGTGATTTATTTCATCAATGGAATCAACAAAGTATGCACATTCTACGTCATAACGCCTTTCTATAGTTCTCGCATGCGTCCAGAAATAAGAAAAGCTTAGTTCCCCCTTTTTTTTAAAATCACAGCTTCTAGAAGGTTTACATGATTTCTTAAAAAACACGACTTTTTAGAAAATGTGATTTATTTCATAAATGGAATCAACAAAGTATGCACATTCTACGTCATAACGACTTTCTATGGTTTGCGCATGCGTACGGAAATAAGAAAAGCTTACTTCCCCCCCTTTTTTAAAATAACAGCTTCTAGAAGGTTTACATGATTTCTTAAAAAAAACGAGTTTTTAGAAAATGAGATTTATTTCATCAATGGAATCAACAATCTATGCACATTCTACGTAATAACCACTTTCTATAGTTTGTGCATGCGTCCAGAAATAAGAAAAGCTTACTTCCCTCCATTTTTTAAAATCACAGCTTCTAGAAGGTTTACATGATTTCTATAAAAAAATGAGTTTGTAGAAAATGTGATTTAATTCATCAATGGAATCAACAAAGTATGCACATTCTACATAATAACCACTTTCTATAGTTTGCGCATGCGTCTGGAAATAAGAAAAGCTTGCTTCCGCCGGTTTTTTAAAATCACAGCTTCTAGAAGGTTTACATGATTTCTTAAAAAACACGAGTTTTTAGAAAATGTCATTTATTTCATGAATGGAATCAACAAAGTATGAACATTCTATGTCATAACGACTTTGTATAGTTTCCGCATGCGAAAACTATGCACATTCTACTTAATAACTACTTTCTATAGTTTGCGCATGCGTCCAGAAATAAGAAAAGATTAGTTCCCCCCTTTTTTAAAATTCACAGCTTCTAGAAGGTTTACATGATTTCCTAAAAAACACTAGTTTTTATAAAATGTGATTTATTTCATAAATGGAATCAACAAAGTATGCACATTCCATGTGGTAACGACTTTCTATAGTTTGCGCATGCGTCCGGAAATAAGAAAAGCTTAGTTACCCCCGTTTTTTAAAATCACGGCTTCTAGAATGTTTACATGATTTCTTAAAAAACACGAGTTTTTAGAAAATGTGATTTATTTCATAAATGGAATCAAAAAAGTATGCACATTCTACGTCATAACGACTTTCTATAGTTTGCGCATGCGTCCGGAAATAAGAAGAGCTTACTTCCCCCCGTTTTTTAAAATCACAGCTTCTAGAAAGTTTACATGATTTCTTAAAAAAACGAGTTTGTAGAAAATGTGATTTAATTCATCAATGGAATCAATAAAGTATGCACATTCTATGTAATAACCACTTTCTATAGTTTGCGCATGCGTCAGGAAATAAGAAAAGCTTGCTTCCGCCAGTTTTTTAAAATGACAGCTTCTAGAAGGTTTACATGATTTCTTAAAAAACACGAGTTTTTAGAAAATGTCATTTATTTCATAAATGGAATCAACAAAGTATGCACATTCTACGTCATAACGACTTCCTATAGTTTGCGCATGTGTTCGGAAATTAGAAAAGCTTACTTCCGCCCGTTTTTTAAAATCACAGCTTCTAGAAGGTTTACATGATTTCCTAAAAAACGGGATTTTTATAAAATGTGATTTATTTCATCAATGGAATCAACAAACTATGCACATTCTACGTAATAACGACTTTCTATAGTTTGCGCATGTGTCCGAAATTAAGAAAAGCTTACTCCCCTCCGTTTTTTAAAATCACAACTTCTAGAAGGTTTACATGAATTCTTAAAAAAAACGAGTTTGTAGAAAATGTGATTTAATTCATCAATGGAATCAACAAAGTATGCACATTCTATGTAATAACCACTTTCTATAGTTTGTGCATGTGTCCGGAAATAAGAAAAGGTTACTTCCCCCCGTTTTTTAAAATCACAGCATCTAGAAGGTTTACTTGATTTCTTAAAAAACACAAGTTTTTAGAAAATGTCATTTATTCCATAAATGGAATAAACAAAGTATGAACATTATATGTCATAACGACTTTTTATAGTTTGTGCATGCACAAACTATGCACATTCTATGTAATAACGACTTTCTATACTTTGCGCACGCATCCGGAAATAAGAAAAGATTAGTTCCCCCCTTTTTTTAAATTCACAACTTCTAGAAGGTTTACATGATTTCTTAAAAAACACGAGTTTTTAGAAAATGTGATTTATTTCATAAATGGAATCAAAAAATTATGCACATTCTACATCATAACGACTTTCTATAATTTGCGCATGCGTTAGGAAATAAGAAAAGCTTACTTCCCCCCGTTTTTTAAAATCACAGCTTCTAGAAGGTTTACATGATTTCTTAAAAAAATGAGTTTATAGAAAATGTGATTTATTTCATCAATGGAATCAACAAACTATGAACATTCTACGTAATAACGACTTTCTATAGTTTGCACATGCGTCCAGAAATAAAAAAAGCTTACTTCCCCCCATTTTTTCAATTCACAGCTTCTAGAAGGTTTACATGATTTCTTAAAAAAAATGAGTTTTTAGAAAATGTGATTTATTTCATGAATGGAATCAACAAAGTATGCAAATTCTACGTCATAATGACTTTCTATAGTTTGTGCATGCGTCCGGAAATAACAAAAGCTTACTTTCCCCCCTTTTTTAAAATAACAGCTTCTAGAAGGTTTACATGATTTCTTAAAAAAAAATGAGTTTTTAGAAAATGTGATTTATTTCATCAATGGAATCAACAAACTACGCACATTCTACGTAATAACCACTTTCTATAGTTTGCGCATGCGTCCGGAAATAAGAAAAGCTTACTTCCCTCAATTTTTTAAAATCACAGCTTCTAGAAGGTTTACATGATTTCTTTAAAAAAATGAGTTTGTAGAAAATGTGATTTAATTCATCAATGGAATCAAGAAAGTATGCACATTCTACGTAATAACCACTTTCTATAGTTTGCGCATGCGTCCGGAAATAAGAAAAGTTTGCTTCCGCCAGTTTTTTAAAATCACAGCTTCTAGAAGGTTTACATGATTTCTTAAGAAACACGAGTTTTTAGAAAATGTCATTTATTTCATAAATGGAATCAACAAAGTATGAACATTCTATTTCATAACGACTTTCTATAGTTTGCGCATGCGCAAATTATGCACATTCTACGTATTAACGACTTTCTATAGTTTGCGCATGCGTCCGGAAATAAGAAAAGCTTACTTCGCCCCGTTTTTTAAAATCACACCTTCTAGAAGGTTTACATGATTTCTTTAAAAAAACGAGTTTGTAGAAAATGTG
This sequence comes from Larix kaempferi, assembly GCA_027924585.1. Lineage (NCBI taxonomy): Eukaryota > Viridiplantae > Streptophyta > Pinopsida > Pinales > Pinaceae > Larix > Larix kaempferi. The sequence continues at coordinate 11,294,569 of BSBM01001611.1, forward strand.
ATTTAATTCATCAATGGAATCAACAAAGTATGCACATTCTACGTAATAGCCACTTTCTATAGTTTGCGCATGCGTCCGGAAATAAGAAAAGCTTGCTTCCGCCAGTTTTTTAAAATCACAACTTCTAGAAGGTTTACATGATTTCTTAAAAAACACGAGTTTTTAGAAAATGTCATTTATTTCATAAATGGAATAACCAAAGTATGAACATTCTATGTCATAACGACTTTGTATAGTTTGTGCATGCGCAAACTATGCACATTATACGTAATAACGACTTTATATAGTTTGCGCATGCGTCCGGAAATAAGAAAAGCTTACTTCCCCCCATTTTTTAAATTCACAGCTTCTAGAAGATTTACATGATTTCTTAAAAAACATGAGTTTTTATAAAATGTGATTTATTTCATAAATGGAATCAACAAAGTATGCACATTCTATGTCGTAACGACTTTCGATAGTTTGCGCATGTGTCCGGAAATAAGAAAAGCTTACTTCCCCCCCGTTTTTTAAAATCACAGCTTCTAGAAGGTTTACATGATTTCTTAAAAACACGAGTTTTTAGAAAATGTGATTTATTTTATTAATCTAATCAACAAACTATGCACATTCTACGTAATAACGACTTTCTATAGTTTGCGCATGCGTCTGGAAATAAGAAAAGCTTAATTCCGCCAGTTTTTTAAAATAACAGCTTCTAGAAGGTTTACATGATTTCTTAAAAAACATGAGTTTTTAGAAAATGTGATTTATTTAATCAATGGAATCAACAACCTATGCACATTCTACGTCAGAACGTCTTTCTATAGTTTGCGCATGCGTCCGGAAATAAGAAAAGCTTACTTCCCCCTGTTTTTTAAAATCACAGCTTCTAGAAGGTTTACATGATTTCTTAAAAAACATGATTTTTTAGAAAATGTGATTTATTTCATAAATGGAATCAACAAAGTATGCACATTCTATGTAATAAATCCTTTCTATAGTTTGTGCATGCGTCCGGAAATAAGAAAAGCTTACTTCCCCCTGTTTTTTAAAATCATAGGTTCTAGAAGGTTTACATGATTTCATAAAAAACACGAGTTTTTAGAAAATGTGATTTATTTCATAAATGGAATCAACAAAGTATGCACATTCTATGTCATAACGACTTTCTATAGTTTGCGCATGCGTCCGGAAATAAGAAAAGCTTACTTCCCCCCCTTTTTTAAAATCACAGCTTCTAGAAGGTTTACATGATTTCTTAAAAAAAATGAGTTTTTAGAAAATATGATTTATTTCATCAATGGAATCAACAAACTATTCACATTCTACGTAATAACGACTTTTTATAGTTTGCGCATGCGTCCGGAAATAAGAAAAGCTTACTTCCCTCCATTTTTTAAAATCACAACTTCTAGAAGGTTTACATGATTTCTTAAAAAAAACGAGTTTGTAGATAATGTGATTGAATTCATCAATGGAATCAACAAAGTATGCACATTCTACGTAATAACCACTTTCTATAGTTTGCGTATGCGTCCAGAAATAAGAAAAGCTTGCTTCCGCCAGTTTTTTAAACTCACAACTTCTAGAAGGTTTACATGATTTCTTAAAAAACACGAGTTTTTAGAAAATGTCATTTATTTAATAAATGGAATAAACAAAGTATGAACATTCTATGTCATAACGACTTTGTATAGTTTGCGCATGCGCAAACTATGCACATTCTATGTAATAACACCTTTCTATAGTTTGCGCATGCGTCCGGAAATAAGAAAAGCTTACTTGCCGCCGTTTTTTAAATTCACAGCTTCTAGAAGGCTTACATGATTTCTTAAAAAACATGACTTTTTAGAAAATGTGATTTATTTCATAAATGGAATCAACAAAGTATGCACATTCTACGTCATAACGCCTTTCTATAGTTTGCGCATGCATTCGGAAATAAGAAAAGTTTAATTCCGCCAGTTTTTTAAAATCACAGCTTCTAGAATGTTTACATGATTTCTTAAAAAACATGAGTTTTTAGAAAATGTGAATTATTTCATCAATGGAATCAACAAAGTATGCACATTCTACGTCATAACAACTTTGTATAGATTGTGCATGCGCAAACTATGCACATTCTATGTAATAACGACTTTCTATAGTTTGCGCATGCGTCCGGAAATAAGAAAAGATTAGTTCCCCCCTTTTTTAAAATTCACAGCTTCTAGAAGGTTTACATGATTTCTTAAAAAACACGAGTTTTTATAAAATGTGATTTATTTCATAATGGAATCAACAAAGTATGCACATTCTACGTAATAACGACTTTCTATAGTTTGCGCATGCGTCCGAAAATAAGAAAAGCTTACTTCCCCCCTTTTTTTAAATTCACCGCTTCTAGAAGGTTTACATGATTTCTTAAAAAACACAAGTTTTTAGAAATGTCATTTATTTCATAAATGGAATCAACAAAGTATGAACATTCTATGTCATAACGACTCTATATAGTTTGTGCATGCGCAAACTATGCACATTCTATGTAATAACGACTTTCTATAGTTTGTGTATGCATCCGGAAAGAAGAAAAGATTAGTTCCCCCCTTTTTTTAAATTCACAGCTTCTAGAAGGTTTACATGATTTCTTAAAAAACACGATATTTTAGAAAATATGATTTATTTCATAAATGGAATCAAAAACGTATGCACATTCTACGTAATAACAATTTCTATAGTTTGTGCATGCGTTCGAAAATATGAAAAGCTTAATTCCGCCAGTTTTTTAAAATCACAACTTCTAGAAGGTTTACATGATATCTTAAAAAACATGAGTTTTTAGAAAATTTGATTTATTTCATAAATGGAATCAACAAAGTATGCACATTCTACGTCATAACGACTTTCTATAGTTTGCGCATGCGTCCGGAAATAAAAAAAGCTTACTTCCCCCCCTTTTTTAAAATCACAACTTCTAGAAGGTTTACATGATTTCTTAAAAAAAATGAGTTTTTAGAAAATGTTATTTATTTCATCAATGGAATCAACAAACTATGCACATTCTACGTAATAACGACTTTCTATAGTTTGCGCATGCGTCCGGAAATGAGAAAAGCTTACCTCCCCCCGTTTTTTAAAATCACATCTTCTAGAAGGTCTACATGATTTCTTAAAAAAAATGAATTTGTAGAAAATGTGATTTAATTCATCAATGGAATCAACAAAGTATGCACATTCTATGTAATAACCACTTTCTATAGTTTGCGAATGCTTCTGGAAATAAGAAAAGCTTGCTTCCGCCAGTTTTTTAAAATCACAGATTCTAGAAGGTTTACATGACTTCTTAAAAAACACGAGTTTTTAGAAAATGTCATTTATTTCATAAATGGAATCAAAAAAGTATGAACATTCTATGTCATAACTACTTTGTATAGTTTGCGCATGCGCAAACTATGCACATTCTACGTAATAACGACTTTCTATACTTTGTGCATGCATCCGGAAATAAGAAAAGCTTCCTTCTCCTCCGTTCTTTAAAATCACAGCTTCTAGAAGGTTTACATGATTTCTTAGAAAACACAAGATTTTATAAAATGTGATTTATTTCATAAATGGAATCAACAAAGTATGCACATTCTGAGTCATAACGCCTTTCTATAGTTTGTGCATGCGTCCGGAAATAAGAAAAGCTTACTTCCCCCTGTTTTTTAAAATCACAGCTTCTAGAAGGTTTACATGATTTCTTAAAAAACACGACTTTTTAGAAAATGTGATTTATTTCATAACTGGAATCAACAAAGTATGCACATCCTACGTCATAATGCCTTTCTATAGTTTGTGCATTCATCCGGAAATAAGAAAATCTTACTTCCCCCTATTTTTTAAAATCACAGCTTCTAGAAGGATTACATGATTTCTTAAAAAACATGAGTTTTTAGAAAATGTCATTTATTTCATAAATGGAATCAACAAAGTATGCACATTCTATGTCATAACGACTTTCTATAGTTTGCGCATGCGTCCGGAAATAAGAAAAGCTTACTTCACCCTGTTTTTTAAAATCACAGCTTCTAGAAGGTTTACATGATTTCTTAAAAAATGCGATTTTTTAGAAAATGTGTTTTATTTCATCAATGGAATAAAAAAACTATGCACATTCTACGTAATAACGACTTTCTATAGTTTGCGCATGTGTCCGGAAATAAGAAAAGCTTAATTCCGCTAGTTTTTTAAAATCACAGCTTCTAGAAGGTTTACATGATTTCTTAAAAAACACTAGTTTTTAGAAAATGTGATTTATTTAATCAATGGAATCAAAAAACTATCCACATTCTACGTCATAACGCCTTTCTATAGCTTGCGCATGCGTCCAGAAATAAGAAAAGCTTACTTCCCCCTGTTTTTTAAAATCACGGCTTCTAGATGGTTTACATGATTTCTTAAAAAAAATGAGTTTTTAGAAAATGTGATTTATTTCATCAATGGAATCAACAAACTATGCACATTCTACGTAATAACGACTTTTTATAGTTTGCGCATGCGTCCGGAAATAAGAAAAGCTTACTTCCCCCCCTTTTTTAAAATCACAGCTTCTAGAAGGTTTACATGATTTCTTAAAAAAAATGAGTTTTTAGAAAATATGATTTATTTCATCAATGGAATCAACAAACTATGCACATTCTACGTAATAACGACTTTTATAGTTTGCGCATGCATCCGGAAATAAGAACAGCTTACTTCCCTCCATTTTTTAAAATCACAACTTCTAGAAGGTTTACATGATTTCTTAAAAAAAACGAGTTTTTAGAAAATGTCATTTATTTCATAAATGGAATAAACAAAGTATGAACATTATATGTCATAACGACTTTGTATAGTTTGCGCATGCGCAAACTATGCACATTCTATGTAATAACACCTTTCTATAGTTTGCGCATGCATCCGGAAATAAGAAAAGCTTACTTGCCCCCGTTTTTTAAATTCACAGCTTCTAGAAGGTTTACATGATTTCTTAAAAAACATGACTTTTTAGAAAATGTGATTTATTTCATAAATGGAATCAACAAAGTATGCACATTCTACGTCATAACACATTTCTATAGTTTGCGCATGCATCCGGAAATAAGAAAAGCTTAATTCCGCCAGTTTTTTAAAATCACAGGTTCTAGAAGGTTTACATGATTTCTTAAAAAACATGAGTTTTTAGAAAATGTGATTTATTTCATAAATGGAATCAACAAAGTATGCACATTCTACGTCATAACGACTTTTTATAGATTGTGCATGCGCAAACTATGCACATTCTATGTAATAACGACTTTCTATAGTTTGCGCATGCGTCCGGAAATAAGAAAAGATTAGTTCCCCCCTTTTTTAAAATTCACAGCTTCTAGAAGGTTTACATGATTTCTTAAAAAACACGAGTTTTTATAAAATGTGATTTATTTCATAATGGAATCAACAAAGTATGCACATTCTACGTAATAACGACTTTCTATAGTTTGCGCATGCGTCCGAAAATAAGAAAAGCTTACTTCCCCCCTTTTTTTAAATTCACAGCTTCTAGAAGGTTTACATGATTTCTTAAAAAACACAAGTTTTTAGAAATGTCATTTATTTCATAAATGGAATCAACAAAGTATGAACATTCTATGTCATAACGACTCTGTATATTTTGTGCATGCGCAAACTATGCACATTCTATGTAATAACGACTTTCTATAGTTTGCGCATGCATCCGGAAAGAAGAAAAGATTAGTTCCCCCCTTTTTTTAAATTCACAGCTTCTAGAAGGTTCACATGATTTCTTAAAAAACACGATATTTTAGAAAATATGATTTATTTCATAAATGGAATAAAAAACGTATGCACATTCTACGTAATAACAATTTCTATAGTTTGCGCATGCGTTCGAAAATAAGAAAAGCTTAATTCCGCCAGTTTTTTAAAATCACAACTTCTAGAAGGTTTACATGATATCTTAAAAAACATGCGTTTTTAGAAAATTTGATTTATTTCATAAATGGAATCAACAAAGTATGCACATTCTACGTCATAACGACTTTCTATAGTTTGCGCATGCGTCCGGAAATAAGAAAAGCTTACTTCCCCCCCTTTTTTAAAATCACAACTTCTAGAAGGTTTACATGATTTCTTAAAAAAAACGAGTTTTTAGAAAATGTTATTTATTTCATCAATGGAATCAACAAACTATGCACATTCTACGTAATAACGACTTTCTATAGTTTGCGCATGCGTTCGGAAATGAGAAAAGCTTACTTCCCCCCGTTTTTTAAAATCACATCTTCTAGAAGGTCTACATGATTTCTTAAAAAAAACGAGTTTGTAGAAAATGTGATTTAATTCATCAATGGAATCAACAAAGTATGCACATTCTACGTAATAACCACTTTCTATAGTTTGCGAATGCTTCCGGATATAAAAAAAGCTTGCTTCCGCCAGTTTTTTAAAATCACAGATTCTAGAAGGTTTACATGATTTCTTAAAAAACACGAGTTTTTATAAAATGTCATTTATTTCATAAATGGAATCAACAAAGTATGAACATTCTATGTCAGAACTACTTTGTATAGTTTGCGCATGAACAAACTATGCACATTCTACGTAATAACGACTTTCTATACTTTGTGCATGCATCCGGAAATAAGAAAAGCTTCCTTCTCCTCCGTTCTTTAAAATCACAACTTCTAGAAGGTTTACATGATTTCTTAGAAAAAGCAAGATTTTATAAAATGTGATTTATTTCATAAATGGAATCAACAAAGTATGCACATTCTGAGTCATAACACCTTTCTATAGTTTGTGCATGCGTCCGGAAATAAGAAAAGCTTACTTCCCCCTGTTTTTTAAAATCACAGCTTCTAGAAGGTTTACATGATTTCTTAAAAAACACGAGTTTTTAGAAAATGTAATTTATTTCATAAATGGAACCAACAAAGTATGCACATCCTACGTCATAATGCCTTTCTATAGTTTGTGCATTCGTCCGGAAATAAGAAAAGCTTACTTCCCCCTGTTTTTTAAAATCACAGCTTCTAGAAGGTTTACATGATTTCTTAAAAAACACGAGTTTTTAGAAAATGTTATTTATTTCATAAATGGAATCAACAAAGTATGCACATTCTATGTCATAACGACTTTCTATAGTTTGCGCATGCGTCCCGAAATAAGAAAAGCTTACTTCACCCTGTTTTTTAAAATCACAGCTTCTAGAAGGTTTACATGATTTCTTAAAAAACGTGATTTTTAAGAAAATGTGTTTTATTTCATCAATGGAATCAAAAAACTATGCACATTCTATGTAATAACGACTTTCTATAGTTTCCGCATGTGTCCGGAAATAAGAAAAGCTTAATTCCGCTAGTTTTTTAAAATCACAGCTTCTAGAAGGTTTACATGATTTCTTAAAAAACACGAGTTTTTAGAAAATATGATTTATTTAATCAATGGAATCAACAAACTATCCACATTCTACGTCATAACGCCTTTCTATAGTTTGCGCATGCGTCCAGAAATAAGAAAAGCTTACTTCCCCCTGTTTTTTAAAATCACAGCTTCTAGAAGGTTTACATGATTTCTTAAAAAACATGAGTTTTTAGAAAATGTGATTTATTTCATAAATGGAATCAACAAAGTATGCACATTCTACGTCATAACGCCTTTCTATAGTTTGCGCATGCATCCGGAAATATGAAAAGCTTACTTCCCCCTGTTTTTTAAAATCACAGCTTCTAGAAGGTTTACATGATTTCTTAAAAAACACGAGTCTTTAGAAAATGTGATTTATTTCATAAATGGAATCAACAACGAATGCACATTCTACTTCATAACAACTTTCTATAGTTTGTGCATGCGTCCAGAAATAAGAAAAGCTTACTTCCCCCCATTTTTTAAAATCACAACTTCTAGAAGGTTTACGATTTCTTAAAAAAATGAGTTTGTAGAAAATGTGATTTAATTCATCAATGGAATCAACAAAGTATGCACATTCTACGTAATAACCACTTTCTATAGTTTGCGGATGCGTCCGGAAATAAGAAAAGCTTACTTCCCTCCGTTTTTTAAAATCACTGCTTCTGGAAGGTTTACATGATTTCTTGAAAAAAATGAGTTTGTAGAAAATGTGATTTAATTCATCAATGCAATCAACAAAGTATGCACATTCTACTTAATAAACACTTTCTATAGTTTGCATATGCGTCTGGAAATAAGAAAAGATTGCTTCTGCCAGTTTTCTAAAATCGCAGCTTCTAGAAGGTTTACATGATTTCTTAAAAAACATGAGTTTTTAGAAAATGTCATTTATTTCATAAATGGAATAAACAAAGTATGAACATTCGATGTCATAACGACTTTGTATAGTTTGCGCATGCGCAAACTATGCACATTCTACGTAATAACGCCTTTCTGTAGTTTGCGCATGCGTCCGGAAATAAGAAAAGCTTTCTTCCCCCCGTTTTTTAAATTCACAGCTTCTAGAAGGTTTACATGATTTCTTAAAAAACACGACTTTTTAGAAAATGTGATTTATTTCATAAATGGAATCAACAAAGTATGCACATTCTACGTCATAACGCCTTTCTATAGTTTGTGCATGCGTCCGGAAATAAGAAAAGCTTACTTCCCCCTATTTTTTAAAATCACAGCTTCTAGAAGGTTTACATGATTTCTTAAAAAAATGAGTTTTTAGAAAATGTGATTTATTTCATCAATGGAATCAACAATCTATGCAAATTCTACGTAATAATGACTTTCTATAGTTTGTGCATGCGTCCGGAAATAAGAAAAGCTTACTTCCCTCCATTTTTTAAAATCACAGCTTCTAGAAGGTTTACATGATTTCTTTAAAAAAAGGAGTTTGTAGAAAATGTGATTTAATTCATCAATGGAATCAACAAAGTATGCACATTCTACGTAATAACCACCTTCTATAGTTTGCGCATGCGTCCGGAAAGAAGAAAAGCTTGATTCCGCCAGTTTTTTAAAATCACGGCTTCTAGAAGGTTTACATGATTTCTTAAAAAACACGAGTTTTTTAAAAATGTCATTTATTTCATAAATGGAATAAACAAAGTATGAACATTCTATGTCATAACGACTTTGTATACTTTGCGCATGCACAAACTATGCACATTGTACGTAATAACGCCTTTCTATAGTTTGCGCATGTGTCCGTAAATAAGAAAAGCTTACTTCCCCCCGTTTTTTAAATTCACAGCTTCTAGAAGGTTTACATGATTTCTTAAAAAACACGATTTTTTGAAAATGTGATTTATTTCATAAATGGAATCAACAAAGTATGCACATTCTACGTCATAACGACTTTCTATAGTTTGCGCATGTGTCCGGAAATAAGAAAAGCTTACTTCCGCCCGTTTTTTAAAATCATAGCTTTTAGAAGGTTTACATGATTTCTTAAAAAGCGGTATTTTTTAGAAAATGTGATTTATTTCATCAATGGAATCAACAAACTATGCACATTCTACGTAATAACGACTTTCTATTGTTTGCGCATGTGTCCGGAAATAAGAAAAGCTTACTTCCCTCCGTTTTTTAAAATCACAACTTATAGAACGTTTACATGATTTCTTAAAAAACACGAGTTTTCAGGAAATGTCATTTATTTCATAAATGGAATCAACAAAGTATGAACATTCTATTTCATAACGACTTTCTATAGTTTGCGCATGCGCAAATTATGCACATTATACGTAATAACGACTTTCTATAGTTTGCGCATGCGTCCCGAAATAAGAAAAGCTTACTTCCCCCGGTTTTTTAAAATCACAGCTTCTAGAAGGTTTACATGATTTCTTAAAAAAAACTGAGTTTGTAGAAAATGTGATTTAATTCATCAATGGAATCAACAAAGTATGCACATTCTACGTAATAGCCACTTTCTATAGTTTGCGCATGCGTCCGGAAATAAGAAAAGCTTGCTTCTGCCAGTTTTTTAAAATCACAGCTTCTAGAAGGTTTACATGATTTCTTAAAAAACACGAGTTTTTAGAAAATGTCATTTATTTCATAAATGGAATAACCAAAGTATGAACATTCTATGTCATAACGACTTTGTATAGTTTGTGCATGCGCAAACTATGCACATTATACGTAATAACGATTTTCTATAATTTGCGTATGCGTCCGGAAATAAGAAAAGCGTACTTCCCCCCATTTTTTAAATTCACAGCTTCTAGCAGGTTTACATGATTTGTTAAAAAACATGAGTTTTTATAAAATGTGATTTATTTCATAAATGGAATCAACAAAGTATGCACATTCTACGTCATAACGACTTTCGATAGTTTGCGCATGTGTCCGGAAATAAGAAAAGCTTACTTCCCCCCGTTTTTTTAAATCACAGCTTTTAGAAGGTTTACATGATTTCTTAAAAAAACACGAGTTTTTAGAAAATGTGATTTATTTCATCAATGGAATCAACAAACTATGCACATTCTACATAATAACGACTTTCTATAGTTTGCGCATGCGTCCGGAAATAAGAAAAGCTTAATTCCGCCAGTTTTTTAAAATGACAGCTTCTAGAAGGTTTACATGATTTCTTAAAAAACATGAGTTTTTAGAAAATGTGATTTATTTAATCAATGGAATCAACAACCTATGCACATTCTACGTCAGAACGCCTTTTTTATAGTTTGCGCATGCGTCCGGAAATAAGAAGGCTTACCTCTCCCCTGTTTTTTAAAATCACAGCTTCTAGAAGGTTTACATGATTTCTTAAAAAACATGATTTTTTAGAAAATGTGATTTATTTCATAAATGGAATCAAAAAAGTATGCACATTCTACGTCATAACTCCTTTCTATAGTTTGCGCATGCGTCCGGAAATAAGAAAAGCTTACTTCCCCCTGTTTTTTAAAATCATAGGTTCTAGAAGGTTTACATGATTTCTTAAAAAACACGAGTTTTTAGAAAATATGATTTATTTCATAAATGGAATCAACAAACTATGCACATTCTACGTAATAAAGACATTTTATATTTTGCGCATGCGTCCGGAAATAACAAAAGCTTACTTCCCTCCATTTTTTAAAATCATAGCTTCTAGAAGGTTTACATGATTTCTTAAAAAAAACAAGTTTGTAGAAAATGGTGATTGAATTCATCAATGGAATCAACAAAGTATGCACATTCTACGTAATAACCACTTTCTATAGTTTGCGCATGCGTCCGGAAAGAAGAAAAGCTTACTTCCCCTCGTTTTTTAAACAAAGTATGAACATTCTATGTCATAACGACTTTGTATAGTTTGCGCATGCGCAAACTATGCACATTCCACGTAATAACACCTTTCTATAGTTTGCACTTGCGTCCGGAAATAAGAAAAGCTTACTTCCCCCCGTTTTTTAAATTCACAGCTTCTAGAAGGTTTACATGATTTCTTAAAAAACATGACTTTTTAGAAAATGTGATTTATTTCATAAATGGAATCAACAAAGTATGCACATTCTACGTCATAATTTTTTCTATAGTTTGCGCATGCGTCCGGAAATAAGAAAAGCTTAGTTCCCCCTGTTTTTTAAAATCACAGCTTCTAGAAGGTTTACATGATTCTTAAAAAACACGAGTTTTTAGAAAATGTGATTTATTTCATAAATGGAATCAACAAAGTATGCACATTCTGCGTAATAACCACTTTCTATAGTTTGTGCATGCGTCCGGAAATAAGAAAAGCTTACTTTCCTCCATTTTTTAAAATCACAGCTTCTAGAAGGTTTACATGATTTCTTTAAAAAAACAAGTTTGTAGAAATGTGATTTAATTCATCAATGGAATCAACAAAGTATGCACATTCTACGTAATAACCACTTTCTATACTTTGCGCATGCGTCTGGAAATAAGAAAAGCTTGCTTCCACCAGTTTTTTAAAATCACAGCTTCTAGAAGGTTTACATGATTTCTTAAAAAAACACGAGTTTTTAGAAAATGTGATTTATTTCATAAATGGAATCAACAAAGTATGCACATTCTGAGTCATAACGACTCTCTATGCTTTGCGCATGGGTCCGGAAATAAGAAAAGCTTACTTCCCCCCGTTTTTTAAAATCACAGCTTCTAGAAGGATTACATGATTTCTTAAAAAACATGAGTTTGTAGAAAATGTGATTTAATTCATCAATGGAATCAACAAAGTATGCACATTCTAGGTAATAACCACTTTCTATAGTTTTTGCATGCGTCTAGAAATAAGAAAAGCTTGCTTCCGCCAGTTTTTTAAAATCACAGCTTCTAGAAGGTTTACATGATTTCTTAAACAACACGAGTTTTTAGAAAATGTCATTTATTTCATAAATGGAATCAACAAAGTATCCACATTCTATGTGGTAACGAATTTCTAGAGTTTGCACATGCGTCCGGAAATAAGAAAAGCTTAGTTCCCCCTGTTTTTTAAAATCACAGCTTCTAGAATGTTTACATGATTTCTTAAAAAACACAAGTTTTTAGAAAATGTGATTTATTTCATAAATGGAATAAAAAAAAGTATGCACATTCTGCGTCATAACGACTTTCTATAGTTTGCGCATGCGTCCGGAAATAAGAAGAGCTTACTTCCCCCCGTTTTTTAAAATCACAGCTTCTAGAAGGTTTACATGATTTCTTAAAAAAAACGAGTTTGTAGAAAATGTGATTTAATTCATCAATGGAATCAATAAAGTATGCACATTCTATGTAATAACCACTTTCTATAGTTTGCGCATGTGTCCGGAAATAAGAAAAGCTTGCTTCCGCCAGTTTTTTAAAATCACAGCTTCTAGAAGGTTTACATGATTTCTTAAAAAACACAAGTTTTTAGAAAATGTCATTTATTTCAAAAATGGAATCAACAAATTATGCACATTCTACGTCATAAAGACTTCCTGTAGTTTGCGCATGTGTTCAGAAATTAGAAAAGCTTACTTCCGCCCGTTTTTTAAAATCACATCTTCTAGAAGGTTTACATGATTTTCCTAAAAAATGGGATTTTTTAGAAAATGTGATTTATTTCATCAATGGAATCAACAAACTATGCACATTCTACGTAATAACGACTTTCTATAGTTTGCGCATGTGTCCGGAAATAAGAAAAGCTTACTTCCCTCCGTTTTTTAAAATCACAACTTCTAGAAGGTTTACATGAATTGTTAAAAAAAACGAGTTTGTAGAAAATGTGATTTAATTCATCAATGGAATCAACAAAGTATGCACATTCTATGTAATAACCACTTTCTATAGTTTGCACATGCGTCCGGAAATAAGAAAAGGTTACTTCCCCCCGTTTTTTAAAATCACAGCATCTAGAAGGTTTACTTGATTTCTTAAAAAACACGAGTTTTTAGAAAATGTCATTTATTTCATAAATGGAATAAACAAAGTATGAACATTCTATGTCATAACGACTTTGTATAGTTTGTGCATGCACAAACTATGCACATTCTATCTAATAACGACTTTCTATAGTTTGCGCACGCATCCGGAAATAAGAAAAGATTAGTTCCCCCCTTTTTTTAAATTCACGGCTTCTAGAAGGTTTACATGATTTGTTAAAAAACACGAGTTTTTAGAAAATGTGATTTATTTCATAAATGGAATCAAAAAGTATGCACATTCTACGTCATAACGACTTTCTATAATTTGCGCACTGCGTTAGGAATAAGAAAAACTTACTTCCCCCGTTTTTTAAAATCACAGCTTCTAGAAGGTTTACATGATTTCTTTAAAAAAATGAGTTTATAGAAAATGTGATTTATTTCATCAATGGAATCAACAAAATATGAAAATTCTACGTAATAACGACTTTCTATAGTTTGCGCATGCGTCCGGAAATAAGAAAAGCTTACTTCCCCCCATTTTTTTCAATTCACAGCTTCTAGAAGGTTTACATGATTTCTTAAAAAAATGAGCTTTTAGAAAATGTGATTTATTTCATGAATGGAATCAACAAAGTATGCAAATTCTACGTCATAATGACTTTCTATAGTTTGCGCATGCGTCCGGAAATAAGAAAAGCTTACTTCCCTCCGTTTTTTAATAATCACAGCTTCTAGAAGGTTTACATGATTTCTTTAAAAAAATGGGTTTGTAGAAAATGTGATTTAATTCATCAATGGAATCAACAAAGTATGCACATTCTACGTAATAACCACTTTCTATAGTTTGTGCATGCGTCCGGAAATAAGAAAAGCTTGCTTCCGCCAGTTTTTTAAAATCACAGCTTCTAGAAGGTTTACATGATTTCTTAAGAAACACGAGTTTTTAGAAAATGTCATTTATTTCATAAATGGAATCAACAAAGTATGAACATTCTATTTCATAACGACTTTCTATAGTTTGCGCATGCGCAAATTATGCACATTCTACGTATTAACGACTTTCTATAGTTTGCGCATGCGTCCGGAAATAAGAAAAGGTTACTTCCCCCCGTTTTTTAAAATCCACACCCTTCTAGAAGGTTTACATGATTTCTTTAAAAAAATGAGTTTGTAGAAAATGTGATTTAATTCATCAATGGAATCAACAAAGTATGCAAATTCTACGTAATAGCCACTTTCTATAGTTTGCGCATGCGTCCGGAAATAAGAAAAGCTTGCTTCCGCCAGTTTTTTTAAAATCACAGCTTCTAGAAGGTTTACATGATTTCTTAAAAAACACGAGTTTTTAGAAAATGTCATTTATTTCATAAATGGAATAACCAAAGTATGAACATTCTATGTCATAACGACTTTGTATAGTTTGTGCATGCGCAAACTATGCACATTATACGTAAAAACGACTTTCTATAGTTTGCGCATGCGTCCGGAAATAAGAAAAGCTTACTTCCCCCCGTTTTTTAAATTCACAGCTTCTAGAAGATTTACATGATTTCTTAAAAAACATGAGTTTTTATAAAATGTGATTTATTTCATAAATGGAATCAAGAAAGTATGCACATTCTACGTCATAACGACTTTCGATAGTTTGCGCATGTGTCCGGAAATAAGAAAAGCTTACTTCCCCCCGTTTTTTAAAATCACTTCTAGAAGGTTTACATGATTTCTTAAAAAACACGAGTTTTTAGAAAATGTTATTTATTTCATCAATCTAATCAACAAACTATGCACATTCTACGAAAAGCTTAATTCCGCCAGTTTTTTAAAATAACAGCTTCTAGAAGGTTTACATGATTTCTTAAAAAAACATGCGTTTTTAGAAAATGTGATTTATTTAATCAATGGAATCAACAACCTATGCACATTCTACATCAGAACGTCTTTCTATAGTTTGCGCATGCGTCCGGAAATAAGAAAAGCTACTTCCCCCCTGTTTTTTAAAATCACAGCTTCTAGAAGGTTTACATGATTTTTTAAAAAACACGATTTTTTAGAAAATGTGATTTATTTCATAAATGGAATCAACAAAGTATGCACATTCTATGTCATAACTCCTTTCTATAGTTTGCGCATGCGTCCGGAAATAAGAAAAGCTTACTTCCCCCTGTTTTTTAAAATCATAGGTTCTAGAAGATTTACATGATTTCTTAAAAAACACGAGTTTTTAGAAAATGTGATTTATTTCATAAATGGAATCAACAAAGTATGTAAATTCTATGTCATAACGACTTTCTATAGTTTGCGCATGCGTCCAGAAATAAGAAAAGCTTACTTCCCCCCCTTTTTTAAAATCACAGCTTCTAGAAGGTTTACATGATTTCTTAAAAAAAATGAGTTTTTAGAAAATGTGAATTATTTCATCAATGGAATCAAACAAACTATGCACATTCTACGTAATAACGACTTTTTATAGTTTGAGCATGTGTCCGGAAATAAGAAAAGCTTACTTCCCTCCATTTTTTTAAAATCA
Source organism: Larix kaempferi (assembly GCA_027924585.1). Taxonomy (NCBI): domain Eukaryota; kingdom Viridiplantae; phylum Streptophyta; class Pinopsida; order Pinales; family Pinaceae; genus Larix; species Larix kaempferi. Next base: position 11,310,388 of record BSBM01001611.1, read on the forward strand.
CAACTTCTAGAAGGTTTACATGATTTCTTAAAAAAAACGAATTTGTAGATAATGTGATTGAATTCATCAATGGAATCAACAAAGTATGCACATTCTACATAATAACCACTTTCTATACTTTGCGTATGCGTCCGAAATAAGAAAAGCTTGCTTCCGCCGGTTTTTTAAAATCACAGCTTCTAGAAGGTTTACATGATTTCTTAAAAAAACACATGTTTTTAGAAAATGTCATTTATTTCATAAATGGAATAAACAAAGTATGAACATTCTATGTCATAACGACTTTGTATAGTTTGCGCATGCGCAAACTATGCGCATTCTATGTAATAAACACCATTCTATAGTTTGCGCATGCGTCCGGAAATAAGAAAAGCTTACTTGCCCCCGTTTTTTAAATTCACAGCTTCTAGAAGGTTTACATGATTTCTTAAAAAACACGGCTTTTTAGAAAATGTGATTTATTTCATAAATGGAATCAACAAAGTATGCACATTCTACGTCATAACGCCTTTCTATAGTTTGCGCATGCATCCAGAAATAAGAAAAGCTTAATTCCGCCAGTTTTTTTAAAATCACAGCTTCTAGAAGGTTACATGATTTCTTAAAAAACATGAGTTTTTAGAAAATGTGATTTATTTCATAAATGGAATCAACAAAGTATGCACATTCTACGTCATAACGACTTTGTATAGATTGTGCATGCGCAAACTATGCACATTCTATGTAATAACGACTTTCTATAGTTTGCGCATGCGTCCGGAAATAAGAAAAGATTAGTTCCCCCCCTTTTTTAAAATTCACAGCTTCTAGAAGGTTTACATGATTTCTTAAAAACACGAGTTTTTATAAAATGTGATATATTTCATAATGGAATCAACAAAGTATGCACATTCTACGTAATAACGACTTTCTATAGTTTGCGCATGTGTCCGAAAATAAGAAAAGTTTACTTCCCCCCATTTTTTAAATTCACAGCTTCTAGAAGGTTTACATGATTTCTTAAAACACACGAATTTTAGAAAATGTGATTTATTTCATAAATGGAATTAGAAAAGTATGCACATTCTACGTCATAACGACTTTCTATAGTTTGCGCATGCGTCCGGAACTAAGAAGAGCTTACTTCCCCCCGTTTTTTAAAATCACAGCTTCTAGAAGGTTTACATGATTTCTTAAAAAACACAAGTTTTTAGAAATGTCATTTATTTCATAAATGGAATCAACAAAGTATGAACATTCTATGTCATAACGACTCTGTATAGTTTGTGCATGCGCAAACTATGCACATTCTATGTAATAACGACTTTCTATAGTTTGCGCATGCATCCGGAAAGAAGAAAAGATTAGTTCCCCCCTTTTTTTAAATTCACAGCTTCTAGAAGGTTTACATGATTTCTTAAAAAACACGATATTTTAGAAAATATGATTTATTTTATAAATGGAATAAAAAACGTATGCACATTCTACGTAATAACAATTTCTATAGTTTGCACATGCGTTCGAAAATAAGAAAAGCTTAATTCCGCCAGTTTTTTAAAATCACAACTTCTAGAAGGTTTACATGATATCTTAAAAAACATGAGTTTTTAGAAAATTTGATTTATTTCTTAAATGGAATCAACAAAGTATGCACATTCTACGTCATAACGACTTTCTATAGTTTGCGCATGCGTCCGGAAATAAGAAAAGCTTACTTCCCCCCCTTTTTTAAAATCACAACTTCTAGAAGGTTTACATGATTTCTTAAAAAAAACGACTTTTTAGAAAATGTTATTTATTTCATCAATGGAATCAACAAACTATGCACATTCTACGTAATAACGACTTTCTATAGTTTGCGCATGCGTCCGGAAATGAGAAAAGCTTACTTCCTCCCGTTTTTTAAAATCACATCTTCTAGAAGGTCTACATGATTTCTTAAAAAAATCGAGTTTGTAGAAAATGTGATTTAATTCATCAATGGAATCAACAAAGTATGCACATTCTACGTAATTACCACTTTCTATAGTTTGCGAATGCTTCCGGAAATAAGAAAAGCTTGCTTCCGCCAGTTTTTTAAAATCACAGATTCTAGAAGGTTTACCTGATTTCTTAAAAAACACGAGTTTTTAGAAAATGTCATTTATTTCATAAATGGAATCAACAAAGTATGAACATTCTATGTCATAACTACTTTGTATAGTTTGCGCATGCGCAAACTATGCACATTCTACGTAATAACGACTTTCTATACTTTGTGCATGCATCCGGAAATAAGAAAAGCTTCCTTCCCTCCGTTCTTTAAAATCACAGCTTCTAGAAGGTTTACATGATTTCTTAGAAAACACAAGATTTTATAAAATGTGATTTATTTCATAAATGGAATCAACAAAGTATGCACATTCTGAGTCATAACGCCTTGCTATAGTTTGTGCATGCGTCCGGAAATAAGAAAAGCTTACTTCCCCCTGTTTTTTAAAATCACAGCTTCTATAAGGTTTACATGTTTTTTTAAAAAACACGAGTTTTTAGAAAATGTGATTTATTTCATAAATGGAATCAACAAAGTATGCACATCCTACGTCATAATGCCTTTCTATAGTTTGTGCATTCGTCCGGAAATAAGAAAAGCTTACTTCCCCCTGTTCTTTAAAATCATAGCTTCTAGAAGGTTTACATGATTTCTTAACAAACACGAGTTTTTAGAAAATGTCATTTATTTCATAAATGGAATCAACAAAGTATGCACATTCTGTGTCATAACGACTTTCTATAGTTTGTGCATGCGTCCGGAAATAAGAAAAGCTTACTTCACCCTGTTTTTTAAAATCACAGCTTCTAGAAGGTTTACATGATTTCTTAAAAAACGTGATTTTTTAGAAAATGTGTTTTATTTCATCAATGGAATCAAAAAACTATGCACATTCTACGTAATAACGACTTTCTATAGTTTGCGCATGTGTCCGGAAATAAGAAAACCTTAATTCCGCTAGTTTTTTAAAATCACAGCTTCTAGAAGGTTTACATGATTTCTTAAAAAACACGATTTTTTAGAAAATGTGATTTATTTAATCAATGGAATCAACAAACTATCCACATTCTACGTCATAACGCCTTTCTATAGTTTGCGCATGCGTCCAGAAATAAGAAAAGCTTACTTCCCCCTGTTTTTTAAAATCACAGCTTCTAGAAGGTTTACATAATTTCTTAAAAAACATGAGTTTTTAGAAAATGTGATTTATTTCATAAATGGAATCAAAAAAAGTATGCACATTCTACGTCATAACGCCTTTCTATAGTTTGTGCATTCGTCCGGAAATAAGAAAAGCTTACTTCCCCCTGTTTTTTAAAATCACAGCTTCTAGAAGGTTTACATGATTTCTCAAAAAACACGAGTTTTTAGAAAATGTGATTTATTTCATAAATGGAATCAACAAAGAATGCACATTCTACGTAATTACGACTTTCTATAGTTTGTGCATGCGTCCAGAAATAAGAAAAGCTTACTTCCCCCCATTTTTTAAAATCACAGCTTCTAGAAGGTTTACATGATTTCTTAAAAAAATGTGTTTGTAGAAAATGTGATTTAATTCATCAATGGAATCAACAAAGTATGCACATTCTACGTAATAACCACTTTCTATAGTTTGCGCATGTGTCCGGAAATAAGAAAAGCTTCCTTCCACCAGTTTTTTAAAATCACAGCTTCTAGAAGGTTTACATGATTTCTTAAAAAACAAAAGTTTTTAGAAATTGTCATTTATTTCATAAATGGAATAAACAAAGTATGAACATTCTATGTTATAACGAATTTGTATAGTTTGCGCATTTGCAAACTATGCACATTCTACGTCATAACGCCTTTCTATAGTTTACGCATGCGTCCGGAAATAAGAAAAGCTTACTTCCCCCTGTTTTTTAAAATCACAGCTTCTAGAAGGTTTACATGATTTCTTAAAAAACATGAGTTTTTATAAAATGTGATTTATTTCATAAATGGAATCAACAAAGTATGCACATTCTACATCATAATGACTTTCTATAGTTTGCGCATCTGTTCGGAAATAAGAAAAGCTTACTTCCCCTCGTTTTTTAAAATCACAGCTTCTAGAAGGTTTACATGATTTCTTAAAAAACACGAGTTTTTAGAAAATGTGATTTATTTCATCAATGGAATCAACAAACTATGCACATTCTACGTAATAACGACTTTCTATAGTTTGCGCATGCATCCGAAAATAAGAAAAGCTTGCTTCCGCCATTTTTTTAAAATCACAGCTTCTAGAAGGTTTACATGATTTCTTAAAAAAAATGAGTTTTTAGAAAATGTGATTTATTTCATAAATGGAATAAAAAAAGTATGCACACTCTACGTCATAACGACTTTCTATAATTTGCGCATGCGTTAGGAAATACGAAAAGCTTACTCCCCCCCCCCCGTTTTTTAAAATCACAGCTTCTAGAAGGTTTACATGATTTCTTAAAAAAAATGAGTTTTTAGAAAATGTGATTTATTTCATCAATGGAATCAACAAACTATGCACATTCTACGTAATAACGACTTTCTATAGTTTGCGCATGCATCCGGAAATAAGAAAAGCTTGCTTCCGCCAGTTTTTTAAAATCACAGATTCTAGAAGGTTTACATGATTTCTTAAAAAAAATGAGTTTTTAGAAAATGTGATTTATTTCATAAATGGAATCAACAAAGTATGCACATTCTACGTCATAACGACTTTCTATAGTTTGTGCATGCGTTTGGAAATAAGAAAAGCTTACTTCCCCCCATTTTTTAAAATCACAGCTTCTAGAAGGTTTACATGATTTCTTAAAAAACACGAGTTTTTAGAAAATGTGATTTATTTAATCAATGGAATCAACAAACTATCCACATTCTACGTCATAACGCCTTTCTATAGTTTGCGCATGCATCCAGAAATAAGAAAAGCTTACTTCCCCCTGTTTTTTAAAATCACAGCTTCTAGAAGGTTTACATAATTTCTTAAAAAACATGAGTTTTTAGAAAATATGATTTATTTCATAAATGGAATCAACAAAGTATGCACATTCTACGTCATAACGCCTTTCTATAGTTTGCGCATTCGTCCGGAAATAATAAAAGCTTACTTCCCCCTGTTTTTTAAAATCACAGCTTCTAGAAGGTTTACATGATTTCTCAAAAAACACGAGTTTTTAGAAAATGTGATTTATTTCATAAATGGAATCAACAAAGAATGCACATTCTACGCCATTACGAATTTCTATAGTTTGTGCATGCGTCCAGAAATAAGAAAAGCTTACTTCCCCCCATTTTTTAAAATCACAGCTTCTAGAAGCTTTACATGATTTCTTAAAAAAATGAGTTTGTAGAAAATGTGATTTAATTCATCAATGGAATCAACAAAGTATGCACATTCTACGTAATAACCACTTTCTATAGTTTGCGCATGCGTCCGGAAATAAGAAAAGCTTGCTTCCGCCAGTTTTTTAAAATCACAGCTTCTAGAAGGTTTACATGATTTCTTAAAAAACAAAAGTTTTTAGAAATTGTCATTTATTTCATAAATGGAATAAACAAAGTATGAACATTCTATGTTATAACGACTTTGTATAGTTTGTGCATTTGCAAACTATGCACATTCTACGTCATAACGCCTTTCTATAGTTTACGCATGCGTCCGGAAATAAGAAAAGCTTACTTCCCCCTGTTTTTTAAAATCACAGCTTCTAGAAGGTTTACATGATTTCTTAAAAAACATGAGTTTTTATAAAATGTGATTTATTTCATAAATGGAATCAACAAAGCATGCACATTCTACATCATAATGACTTTCTATAGTTTGCGCATCTGTCCGGAAATAAGAAAAGCTTACTTCCCCTCGTTTTTTAAAATCACAGCTTCTAGAAGGTTTACATGATTTCTTAAAAAACACGAGTTTTTAGAAAATGTGATTTATTTCATCAATGGAATCAACAAACTATGCACATTCTACGTAATAACGACTTTCTATAGTTTGCGCATGCATCCGAAAATAAGAAAAGGTTGCTTCCGCCAGTTTTTTAAAATCACAGCTTCTAGAAAGTTTACATGATTTCTTAAAAAACACGAGTTTTTAGAAAATGTCATTTATTTCATAAATGGAATCAACAAAGTATGCACATTCTACGTCATAACGAATTTCTATAGTTTGCGCATGTGTCCGGAAATAAGAAAAGCTTACTTCCGCCCGTTTTTTTAAAATCACAGCTTCTAGAAGGTTTACATGATTTCTTAAAAAATGGGATTTTTTAGAAAATGTGATTTATTTCATCAATGGAATCAACAAACTATGCACATTCTACGTAATAACGATTTTCTATAGTTTGCGCATGTGTCCGGAAATAAGAAAAGATTAATTCCCTCCGTTTTTTAAAATCACAACTTCTAGAAGGTTTACATGATTTCTTTAAAAAAAACGAGTTTGTATAAAATGTGATTTAATTCATCAATAGAATCAACAAAGTATGCACATTCTACGTAATAACCACTTTCTATAGTTTGCGCATGCGTCCGGAAATAAGAAAAGGTTACTTCCCCCCGTTTTTTAAAATCACAACTTCTAGAAGGTTTACTTGATTTCTTAAAAAACACAAGTTTTTAGAAAATGTCATTTATTTTATAAATGGAATAAACAAAGTATGAACATTCTATGTCATAACAACTTTGTATAGTTTGTGCATGCGCAAACTATGCACATTCTATGTAATAACGACTTTCTATAGTTTGCGCACGCGTCCGGAAATAAGAAAAGATTAGTTCCCCCCTTTTTTTAAATTCACAGCTTCTAGAAGGTTTACATGATTTCTTAAAAAACATGAGTTTTTAGAAAATGTGATTTATTTCATAAATGGAATAAAAAAAGTATGCACACTCTACGTCATAACGACTTTCTATAATTTGCGCATGCGTTAGGAAATAAGAAAAGCTTACTTCCCCCCGTTTTTTAAAATCATAGCTTCTAGAAGGTTTACATGATTTCTTAAAAAAAATGAGTTTTTAGAAAATGTGATTTATTTCATCAATGGAATCAATAAACTATGCACATTCTACCTAATAACGACTTTATATAGTTTGCGCATGCATCCGGAAATAAGAAAAGCTTGCTTCCGCCAGTTTTTTAAAATCACAGCTTCTAGAAGGTTTACATGATTTCTTAAAAAATGGGATTTTTTAGAAAATGTGATTTATTTCATCAATGGAATCAACAAACTATGCACATTCTACGTAATAACGACTTTCTATAGTTTGCCCATGTGTCCGGAAATAAGAAAAGCTTACTTCCCTCCGTTTTTTAAAATCACAACATCTAGAAGGTTTACATGATTTCTTAAAAAAATGAGTTTGTAGAAAATGTGATTTAATTCATCAATGGAATCAACAAAGTATGCACATTCTACGTAATAACCACTTTCTATAGTTTTCGGATGCGTCCGGAAATAAGAAAAGCTTACTTCCCTCCGTTTTTTAAAATCACTGCTTCTAGAAGGTTTACATCATTTCTTAAAAAAATGAGTTTGTATAAAATGTGATTTAATTCATCAATGGAATCAACAAAGTATGCACATTCTACGTAATAACCACTTTCTATAGTTTGCGCATGCGTCTGGAAATAAGAAAAGCTTGCTTCCGCCAGTTTTTTAAAATCACAGCTTCTAGAAGATTTACATGATTTCTTAAAAAACAAGAGTTTTTAGAAATTGTCATTTATTTCATAAATGGAATAAACAAAGTATGAACATTCTATGTTATAACGACTTTGTATAGTTTGCGCATTTGCAAACTATGCACATTCTACATCATAACGCCTTTCTATAGTTTACGCATGTGTCCGGAAATAAGAAAATCTTACTTCCCCCTGTTTTTTAAAATCACAGCTTCTAGAAGGTTTACATGATTTCTTAAAAAACATGAGTTTTTATAAAATGTGATTTATTTCATAAATGGAATCAACAAAGTATGCACATTCTACATCATAATGACATTCTATAGTTTGCGCATGCGTCCGGAAATAAGAAAAGCTTTCTTCCCCCCGTTTTTTAAATTCACAGCTTCTAGAAGGTTTACATGATTTCTTAAAAAACACGACTTTTTAGAAAATGTGATTTATTTCATAAATGGAATCAACAAAGTATGCACATTCTATGTCATAACGCCTTTCTATAATTTGCGCATGCGTCCGGAAATAAGAAAAGCTTGCTTCCCCCTGTTTTTTCAAATCACAGCTTCTAGAAAGTTTACATGATTTCTTAAAAAACATGAGTTTTTAGAAAATGTGATTTATTTCATAAATGGAATCAACAAAGTATGCACATTCTACGTCATAATGAATTTCTATAGTTTGCGCATGCGTCCGGAAATAAGAATAGCTTACTTCCCTCCATTTTTTAAAATCACAGCTTCTAGAAGGTTTACATGATTTCTTAAAAAACACGAGTTTTTAGAAAATGTGATTTATTTCATCAATGGAATCAACAAACTATGCACATTCTACATCATAATGACTTTCTATAGTTTGCGCATGTGTCCGGAAATAAGAAAAGATTACTTCCCCCCGTTTTTTAAAATCACAGCTTCTAGAAGGTTTACAAGATTTCTTAAAAAACACGAGTTTTTAGAAAATGTGATTTATTTCATCAATGGAATCAACAAACTATGCACATTCTACGTAATAAGGACTTTCTATAGTTTGCGCATGCGTCCAAAAATAAGAAAAGCTTAATTCCGCCAGTTTTTTAAAATAACAGCTTCTAGAAGGTTTACATGATTTCTTAAAAAACAAGAGTTTTTAGAAAATGTGATTTATTTAATCAATGGAATCAACAACCTATGCACATTCTACGTCAGAACGCATTTCTATAGTTTGCGCATGCGTCCGAAAATAAGAAAAGCTTACTTCCCCCTGTTTTTTAAAATCACAGCTTCTAGAAGGTTTACATGATTTCTTAAAAAACCCGATTTTTTAGAAAATGTGATTTATTTCATAAATGGAATCAACAAAGTATGCACATTCTACGTCATAACTCCTTTCTATAGTTTGCGCATGCTTCCGGAAATAACAAAAGCTTACTTCTCCCTGTTTTTTAAAATCATAGCTTCTAGAAGGTTTACATGATTTTTTAAAAAACACGAGTTTTTAGAAAATGTGATTTATTTCATAAATGGAATCAACAAAATATGCACATTCTATGTCATAATGACTTTCTATAGTTTGCGCATGCGTCCGGAAATAAGAAAAGCTTACTTCCCCCCCTTTTTTAAAATCACAGCTTCTAGAAGTTTACATGATTTCTTAAAAAAAATGAGTTTTTAGAAAATGTGATTTATTTCATAAATGGAATCAACAAAATATGCACATTCTACGTAATAACGACTTTTTATAGTTTGCGCATGCGTCCGGAAATAAGAAAAGCTTACTTCCCTCCATTTTTTATAATCACAGCTTCTAGAAGGTTTACATGATTTCTTGAAAAAAACGAGTTTGTAGAAAATGTGATTGAATTCATCAATGGAATCAACAAAGTATGCACATTCTACGTAATAACCACTTTCTATAGTTTGCATATGCGTCCGGAAATAAGAAAAGCTTGCTTCCGCCAGTTTTCTAAAATCGGAGCTTCTAGAAGGTTTACATGATTTCTTAAAAAACATGAGTTTTTAGAAAATGTCATTAATTTCATAAATGGAATAAACAAAGTATGAACATTCTATGTCATAACGACTTTGTATAGTTTGCGCATGCGCAAACTATGCACATTCTACGTAATAACGCCTTTCTATAGTTTGCGCATGCGTCCGGAAATAAGAAAAGCTTACTTCCCCCCGTTTTTTAAATTCACAGCTTCTAGAAGGTTTACATGATTTCTTAAAAAACACGACTTTTTAGAAAATGTGATTTATTTCATAAATGGAATCAACAAAGGATGCACATTCTACGTCACAACGCCTTTCTATAGTTTGCGCATGCGTCCGGAAATAAGAAAAGCTTAGTTCCCCCTGTTTTTTAAAATCAAAGCTTCTAGAAGGTTTACATGATTTCTTAAAAAACACGAGTTTTTAGAAAATGTCATTTATTTCATCAATGGAATCAACAAAGTATGAACATTCTATGTCATAACGACTTTGTATAGTTTGCGCATGCGCAAACTATGCACATTCTACTTAATAACGACTTTCTATAGTTTGCGCATGCGTCCGGAAAAAAGAAAAGCTTACTTCCCCCGTTTTTTAAATTCACGGCTTCTAGAAGGTTTACATGATTTCTTAAAAAACACGAGTTTTTAGAAAATGTGATTTATTTCCTAAATGGAGTCAACAAAGTATGCACAGTCTATGTCATAACGACTTTCTATATTTTGCGCATGTGTCCAGAAATAAGACAAGATTACTTCCCCCCGTTTTTTAAAATCACAGCTTCTAGAAGGTTTACATGATTTCTTAAAAAACACGAGTTTTTAGAAAATGTGATTTATTTCATCAATGGAATCAACAAACTATGCGTCCGGAAATAAGGAAAGCTTAATTCCGCAAGTTTTTTAAAATCACAGCTTCTACAAGGTTTACATAATTTCTTAAAAAACACGAGTTTTTAGAAAATGTCATTTATTTCATAAATGGAATCAACAAAGTATGAACATTCTATGTCATAACGACTTTGTATAGTTTGCGCATGCACAAACTATGCACATTCTACGTAATAACGACTTTCTATAATTTGCGCATGCGTCCAGAAATAAGAAAAGCTTACTTCCCCCCGTTTTTTAAATTCATAGCTTCTTGAAGGTTTACATGATTTCTTAAAAAACACGACTTTTTAGAAAATGTGATTTATTTAAAAAATGGAATCAAAAAAGTATGCACATTCTACGTCATAACGATTTTCTATAGTTTGCGCATGCGTCCGGAAATAAGAAAAGCTTACTTCGCCCCTTTTTTTAAAATCACAGCTTCTAGAAGGTTTACATGATTTCTTAAAAAACATGAGTTTTTAGAAAATGTGATTTATTTTATAAATGGAATCAAAAAAGTATGCACATTCTACGTCATAACGACTTTTTATAGTTTGTGCATGCGTCCGGAAATAAGAAAAGCTTACTTCCCTTCATTTTTTAAAATCACAGCTTCTACAAGGTTTACATGACTTCTTAAAAAACATGAATTTTTAGAAAATGTGATTTACTTCATAAATGGAATAAAAAACGTATGCACGGTCTACGTAATAACGAATTTCTATAGTTTGCGCATGCGTCCGGAAATAAGAAAAGCTTAATTCCACCAGTTTTTTAAAATCACAACTTCTAGAAGTTTTACATGATTTCTTAAAAAACACGAGTTTTTAGAAAATGTGATTTATTTCATAAATGGAATAAAAAAAGTATGCACATTCTACGTCATAACGACTTTCTATAGATTGTGCATGCGCAAACTATGCACATTCTATGTAATAACGACTTTCTATAGTTTGCGCATGTGTACGGAAATAAGAAAAGATTAGTTCCCCCCTTTTTTAAAATTCACAGCTTCTAGATGGTTTACATGATTTCTTAAAAAACACGAGATTTTGTAAAATGTGATTTATTTCATAAATGGAATCAACAAAGTATGCACATTCTACGTAATAACGAATTTCTATAGTTTGCACATGCGTCTGGAAATAAGAAAAGCTTACTTCCCCCCGTTTTTTAAATTCACAGCTTCTAGAAGGTTTACATGATTTCTTAAAAAACCCGAGTTTTTAGAAAATGTGATTTATTTCATAAATGGAATCAGAAAAGTATGCACATTCTACGTCATAACGACTTTCTATAATTTGCGCATGCATCCGGAATTAAGAAGAGCTTACTTCCCCCCATTTTTTAAAATCACAGCTTCTAGAAGGTTTACATGATTTCTTAAAAAACACGATATTTTAGAAAATATGATTTATTTCATAAATGGAATAAAAAACGTATGCACATTCTACGTAATAACAATTTCTATAGTTTGCGCATCCGTCCGAAAATAAGAAAAGCTTAATCCCGCCAGTTTTTTAAAATCACAGCTTCTAGAAGGTTTACATGATTTCTTAAAAAACACGAGTTTTAGAAAATTTGATTTATTTCATAAATGGAATCAACAAAGTATGCACATTCTACGTCATAACGACTTTCTATAGTTTGCGCCTACATCCGGAAATAATAAAAGCTTACTTCCCCCCCTTTTTTAAAATCACAACTTTTAGAAGGTTTACATGATTTCTTAAAAAAAACGAGTTTTTAGAAAATGTTATTTTTTTCATCAATGGAATCAACAAACTATGCACATTCTACGTAATAACGACTTTCTATAGTTTGCGCATGCGTCCGGAAATAAGAAAAGCTTACTTCCCCCCATTTTTTAAAATCACAGCTTCTAGAAGGTTTACATGATTTCTTAAAAAAAATGAGTTTGTAGAAAATGTGATTTAATTCATCAATGGAATCAACACATTATGCACATTCTACTTAATAACCACTTTCTATAGTTTGCGCATGCGTCCGGAAATAAGAAAAGCTTGCTTCCGCCAGTTTTTTAAAATCACAGGTTCTAGAAGGTTTACATGATTTCTTAAAAAACACGAGTTTTTAGAAAATGTCATTTATTTCATAAATGGAATCAACAAAGTATGAACATTCTATGTCATAACTACTTTGTATAGTTTGCGCATGCGCAAACTATGCACATTCTACGTAATAACGACTTTCTATAGTTTGCGCATGCATCCGGAAATAAGAAAAGCTTACTTCCCTCCGTTTTTTAAAATCACAACTTCTAGAAGGTTTACATGATTTCTTAAAAAACACGAGTTTTTATAAAATGTGATTTATTTCATAAATGGAATCAACAAAGTATGCACATTCTACATCATAACGCCTTTCTATAGTTTGTGCATGCGTCCGGAAAGAAGAAAAGCTTACTTCCCCCTGTTTTTTAAAATCACAGCTTCTAGAAGGTTTACATGATTTCTTAAAAAACACGAGTTTTTAGAAAATGTGATTTGTTTCATAAATGGAATCAACAAAGTATGCACATCCTACGTCATAATGCCTTTCTATAGTTTGCGCATGCGTCCGGAAATAAGAAAAGCTTACTTCCCCCTATTTTTTAAAATCACAGCTTCTAGAAGGTTTACATGATTTCTTAAAAAACGTGATTTTTTAGAAAATGTGATTTATTTCATCAATGGAATCAACAAACTATGCACATTCTACGTAATAACGACTTTCTATAGTTTGCACATGTGTTCGGAAATAAGAAAAGCTTAATTCCGCCAGTTTTTTAAAATCACAGCTTCTAGAAGGTTTACATGATTTCTTAAAAAACATGAGTTTTTAGAAAATGTGATTTATTTAATAAATGGAATCAACAAACTATGCACATTCTACGTCATAACGCCTTTCTATAGTTTGTGCATGCATCCAAAAATAAGAAAAGCTTACTTCCCACTGTTTTTTAAAATCACAACTTCTCGAAGGTTTGCATGATTTCTTAAAAAACACGAGTTTTTAGAAAATGTGATTTACTTCATAAATGGAATCAACAAAGTATGCACATTCTACGTCATAACGCCATTCTATAGTTTGCGCATGCGTCCGGAAATAAGAAAACCTTACTTCCCCCCCTTTTTTAAAATCACAACTTCCAGAAGGTTTACATGATTTCTTAAAAAACGTGATTTTTTAGAAAATGTGATTTATTTCATCAATGGAATCAACAAACTATGCACATTCTACGTAATAACGACTTTCTGTAGTTTGCGCATGTGTTCGGAAATAAGAAAAGCTTAATTCCGCCAGTTTTTTAAAATCACAGCTTCTAGAAGGTTTACATGATTTCTTAAAAAACATGAGTTTTTAGAAAATGTGATTTATTTAATAAATGGAATCAACAAACTATGCACATTCTACGTCATAACGCCTTTCTATAGTTTGTGCATGCGTCCAAAAATAAGAAAAGCTTACTTCCCACTGTTTTTTAAAATCACATCTTCTAGAAGGTTTGCATGATTTCTTAAAAAACACGAGTTTTTAGAAAATGTGATTTACTTCATAAATGGAATCAACAAAGTATGCACGTTCTACGTCATAACGCCTTTCTATAGTTTGCGCATGCGTCCGGAAATAAGAAAAGCTTACTTCGCCCTGTTTTTTAAAATCACAGCTTCTAGAAGGTTTACATGATTTCTTAAAAAACACGAGTTTTTAGAAAATGTCATTTATTTCATAAATGGAATCAACAAAGTATGAACATTCTATGTCATAACGACTTTGTATAGTTTGCGCATGTGCAAACTATGCACATTCTACGGAATAACGAATTTCAATGGTTTGCGCATGCGTCCGGAAATAAGAAAAGCTTACTTACCCCCGTTTTTTAAATTCACAGCTTCTAGAAGGTTTACATGATTTCTTAAAAAACACGAGTTTTTATAAAATGTGATTTATTTCATAAATGGAATCAACAAAGTATGCACATTCTACGTCATAACGACTTTCTATAGTTTGCGCATGTGTTCAGAAATAAGAAAAGCTTACTTCCCGCCGTTTTTTAAAATCACAGCTTCTAGAAGGTTTACATGATTTCTTGAAAAACACGTTTTTAGAAAATGTGATTTATTTCATCAATGGAATCAACAAACTATGCATATTCTACGTAATAACTACTTTCTTTAGTTTGCGCATGCGTCCGGAAATGAGAAAAGCTTAATTCCGTAGGTTTTTTAAAATCACAGCTTCTAGAAGGTGTACATGATATCTTAAAAAACAAGAGTTTTTAGAAAATGTGATTTATTTAATCAATGGCATCAACAAAGTATGCACATTCTACGTGATAACCACTTTCTATAGTTTGCACATGCATCCGGAAATAAGAAAAGCTTGCTTCCGCCAGTTTTTTAAAATCACAGCTTCTAGAAGGTTTACATGATTTCTTAAAAAACAAGAGTTTTTAGAAAATGTCATTTATTTCATAAATGGAATAAACAAAGTATGAACATTATATGTTATAACGACTTTGTATAGTTTGCGCATTTGCAAACTATGCACATTCTACATCATAACGCCTTTCTATAGTTTGCAAATGCGTCCAGAAATAAGAAAAGCTTACTTCCCCCCCTTTTTTTAAATCACAGCTTCTAGAAGGTGTACATGATATCTTAAAAAACATGAGTTTTTAGAAAATGTGATTTATTTAATCAATGGCATCAACAAAGTATGCACATTCTATGTCATAACTCCTTTCTATAGTTTTCACATGCGTCCAAAAATAAGAAAAGCTTACTTCCCCCTGTTTTTTAAAATCACAGCTTCTAGAAGGTTTACATGATTTCTTAAAAAACACGAGTTTTTAGAAAATGTGATTTATTTCATCAATGGAATCAACAAAGTATGCACATTCTACGTCATAACGACTTTCTATAGTTTGCGCATGCGTCCGGAAATAAGAAAAGCTTACTTCCCCCCCTTTTTTAAAATCACAGCTTCTAGAAGGATTACATGATTTCATAAAAAAAATGAGTTTTTAGAAAATTTAATTTATTAAATCAATGAAATCAACAAACTATGCACATTCTACGTAATAATGACTTTCTATAGTTTACACATAAGTCCGGAAATAAGAAAAGCTTACTTCCCCTCGTTTTTTAAAATCACAGCTTCTAGAAGGTTTACATGATTTCTTAAAAAAAACGAGTTTTTAGAAAATGTGATTTATTTCATCAATGTAATCAACAAACTATGCACATTCTAGGTAATAAGGACTTTTTATAGTTTGGGTATGCGTCCGGAAATAAGAAAAGCTTGCTTCCGCCAGTTTTTTAAAATCACAGCTTCTAGAAGGTTTACATGATTTCTTAAAAAACACAAGTTTTTAGATAATGTCATTTATTTCATAAATGGAATCAACAAAGTATGAACATTCTATGTCATAACAACTTTGTATAGTTTGTGCATGCGCAATCTATGCACATTCTATGTAATAACGACTTTCTATAGTTTGCGCATGCGTCCGGAAATAAGAAAAGCTTAGTTCCACCCTTTTTTTAAATCCACAGCTTCTAGAAGGTTTACATGATTTCTTAAAAAAGACGAGTTTTTAGAAAATGTGATTTATTTCATAAATGGAATCAAGAAAGTATGCACATTCTATGTCATAACGAATTTCTATACTTTGCGCATGCGTCCGGAAATAAGAAAAGCTTACTTCCCCCTGTTTTTTAAAATCACAGCTTATAGAAGGTTTACATCATTTCTTAAAAAACACGAGTTTTTAGAAAATGTGTTTTATTTCGTAAATGGAATCGACAAAGTATGCGTATTCTACGTCATAACGACTTTCTATAGTTTGCGCATGCGTCCGGAAATAAGAAAAGCTTACTTCCCCCCCTTTTTTAAAATCACAGCTTCTAGAAGGTTTACATGATTTCTTAAAAAAATGAGTTTTTAGAAAATGTCATTTATTTCATAAATGGAATCAACAAAGTATGCACATTCTATGTCATAACGACTTTCTTTAGTTTGCACAGCTTCTAGAAGGTTTACATGATTTCTTAAAAAACACGAGTTTGTAGAAAATGTTATTTAATTCATAAATGGAATCAACAAAGTAAGTGCATTCTACGTAATAACGATTTTCTATAGTTCGCGCATACGTCAGGAAATAGGAAAAGCTTACTTCCGCCATTTTTTTAAAATCATAGCTTCTAGAAGGTTTAAATGATTTCTTAAAAAACACAAGTTTTTAGAAAATGTCATTTATTTCATAAATGGAATAAACAAAGTATCAACATTCTATGTCATAACGACTTTGTATAGTTTGTGCATGCGCAAACTGTGCACATTCTATGTAATAACGACTTTCTATAGTTTGCGCACGCGTCCGGAAATAAGAAAAGATTAGTTCCCCCCTTTTTTTAAATTCACAGCTTCTAGAAGGTTTACATGATTTCTTAAAAAACACGAGTTTCTAGAAAATGTGATTTATTTCATAAATGGAATCAAAAAAGTATGCACATTCTACGTCATAACGACTTTCTATAATTTGCGCATGCGTCCGGAAATAAGAAAAGCTTACTTCCCCCCGTTTTTTAAAATCACAGCTTCTAGAAGGTTTACATGATTTCTTAAAAAACACGAGTTTTTAGAAAATGTGATTTATTTCATAAATTGAATAAAAAACGTATGCACATTCTACGTAATAACGACTTTCTATAGTTTGCGCATGCGTCCGAAAATAAGAAAAGCTTAATTCCGCCAGTTTTTTAAAATCACAGCTTCTAGAAGGTTTACATGATTTCTTAAAAAACATGAGTTTTTAGAAAATGTGATTTATTTCATCAATGGAATCAACAAACCATGCACATTCTACGTAATAACGACTTTCTATAGTTTGCGCATGCGTCTGGAAATAAGAAAAGCTTACTTCCCCCCGTTTTTTAAAATCACAGCTTCTAGAAGGTTTACATGATTTCTTAAAAAACACAAGTTTTTAGAAAATGTCATTTATTTTTTAAATGGAATCAACAAAGTATGAAAATTCTATGTCATAACGACTTTGTATAGTTTGCGCATGCGCAAACTATGCACATTCTACGTAATAACGACTTTCTATAGTTTGCGCATGCGTCCGGAAATAAGAAAAGCTTACTTCCCCCCGTTTTTTAAAATCACAGCTTCTAGAAGGTTTACATGATTTCTTAAAAAACACGAGTTTTTAGAAAATGTGATTTATTTCGTAAATGGAATCAACAAAGTATGCACATTCTACGTCATAACGACTTTCTATAGTTTGCGCATGTGTTCAGAAATAAGAAAAGCTTACTTCCCGCCGTTTTTTAAAATCACAGCTTCTAGAAGGTTTACATGATTTCTTGAAAAACACGTTTTTAGAAAATGTGATTTATTTCATCAATGGAATCAACAAACTATGCATATTCTACGTAATAACTACTTTCTTTAGTTTGTGCATGCGTCCGGAAATGAGAAAAGCTTAATTCCGTAGGTTTTTTAAAATCACAGCTTCTAGAAGGTGTACATGATATCTTAAAAAACAAGAGTTTTTAGAAAATGTAATTTATTTAATCAATGGCATCAACAAAGTATGCACATTCTACGTGATAACCACTTTCTATAGTTTGCACATGCATCCGGAAATAAGAAAAGCTTGCTTCCGCCAGTTTTTTAAAATCACAGCTTCTAGAAGGTTTACATGATTTCTTAAAAAACAAGAGTTTTTAGAAAATGTCATTTATTTCATAAATGGAATAAATAAAGTATGAACATTCTATGTTATAACGACTTTGTATAGTTTGCGCATTTGCAAACTATGCACATTCTACATCATAACGCCTTTCTATAGTTTGCAAATGCGTCCAGAAATAAGAAAAGCTTACTTTCCCCCCCTTTTTTTAAATCACAGCTTCTAGAAGGTGTACATGATATCTTAAAAAACATGAGTTTTTAGAAAATGTGATTTATTTAATCAATGGCATCAACAAAGTATGCACATTCTATGTCATAACTCCTTTCTATAGTTTGCACATGCGTCCAAAAATAAGAAAAGCTTACTTCCCCCTGTTTTTTAAAATCACAGCTTCTAGAAGGTTTACATGATTTCTTAAAAAACACGAGTTTTTAGAAAATGTGATTTATTTCATCAATGGAATCAACAAAGTATGCACATTCTACGTCATAACGACTTTCTATAGTTTGCGCATGCGTCCGGAAATAAGAAAAGCTTACTTCCCCCCCTTTTTTAAAATCACAGCTTCTAGAAGGATTACATGATTTCATAAAAAAAATGAGTTTTTAGAAAATTTAATTTATTAAATCAATGAAATCAACAAACTATGCACATTCTACGTAATAATGACTTTCTATAGTTTACACATAAGTCCGGAAATAAGAAAAGCTTACTTCCCCTCGTTTTTTAAAATCACAGCTTCTAGAAGGTTTACATGATTTCTTAAAAAAAACGAGTTTTTAGAAAATGTGATTTATTTCATCAATGTGATCAACAAACTATGCACATTCTAGGTAATAAGGACTTTTTATAGTTTGCGTATGCGTCCGGAAATAAGAAAAGCTTGCTTCCGCCAGTTTTTTAAAATCACAGCTTCTAGAAGGTTTACATGATTTCTTAAAAAACACAAGTTTTTAGATAATGTCATTTATTTCATAAATGGAATCAACAAAGTATGAACATTCTATGTCATAACAACTTTGTATAGTTTGTGCATGCGCAAACTATGCACATTCTATGTAATAACGACTTTCTATAGTTTGCGCATGCGTCCGGAAATAAGAAAAGCTTAGTTCCACCCTTTTTTTAAATCCACAGCTTCTAGAAGGTTTACATGATTTCTTAAAAAAGACGAGTTTTTAGAAAATGTGATTTATTTCATAAATGGAATCAAGAAAGTATGCACATTCTATGTCATAACGAATTTCTATACTTTGCGCATGCGTCCGGAAATAAGAAAAGCTTACTTCCCCCTGTTTTTTAAAATCACAGCTTCTAGAAGGTTTACATCATTTCTTAAAAAACACGAGTTTTTAGAAAATGTGTTTTATTTCGTAAATGGAATTGACAAAGTATGCGTATTCTACGTCATAACAACTTTCTATAGTTTGCGCATGCGTCCGGAAATAAGAAAAGCTTACTTCCCCCCCTTTTTTAAAATCACAGCTTCTAGAAGGTTTACATGATTTCTTAAAAAAATGAGTTTTTAGAAAATGTCATTTATTTCATAAATGGAATCAACAAAGTATGCACATTCTATGTCATAACGACTTTCTTTAGTTTGCACAGCTTCTAGAAGGTTTACATGATTTCTTAAAAAACACGAGTTTGTAGAAAATGTTATTTAATTCATAAATGGAATCAACAAAGTAAGTGCATTCTACGTAATAACGATTTTCTATAGTTCGCGCATACGTCAGGAAATAGGAAAAGCTTACTTCCGCCATTTTTTTAAAATCATAGCTTCTAGAAGGTTTAAATGATTTCTTAAAAAACACAAGTTTTTAGAAAATGTCATTTATTTCATAAATGGAATAAACAAAGTATCAACATTCTATGTCATAACGACTTTGTATAGTTTGTGCATGCGCAAACTGTGCACATTCTATGTAATAACGACTTTCTATAGTTTGCGCACGCGTCCGGAAATAAGAAAAGATTAGTTCCCCCCTTTTTTTAAATTCACAGCTTCTAGAAGGTTTACATGATTTCTTAAAAAACACGAGTTTTTAGAAAATGTGATTTATTTCATAAATGGAATCAAAAAAGTATGCACATTCTACGTCATAACGACTTTCTATAATTTGCGCATGCGTCCGGAAATAAGAAAAGCTTACTTCCCCCCGTTTTTTAAAATCACAGCTTCTAGAAGGTTTACATGATTTCTTAAAAAACACGAGTTTTTAGAAAATGTGATTTATTTCATAAATTGAATCAAAAACGTATGCACATTCTACGTAATAACGACTTTCTATAGTTTGCGCATGCGTCCGAAAATAAGAAAAGCTTAATTCCGCCAGTTTTTTAAAATCACAGCTTCTAGAAGGTTTACATGATTTCTTAAAAAACATGAGTTTTTAGAAAATGTGATTTATTTCATCAATGGAATCAACAAACCATGCACATTCTACGTAATAACGACTTTGTATAGTTTGCGCATGCGTCTGGAAATAAGAAAAGCTTACTTCCCCCCGTTTTTTAAAATCACAGCTTCTAGAAGGTTTACATGATTTCTTAAAAAACACAAGTTTTTAGAAAATGTCATTTATTTCATAAATGGAATCAACAAAGTATGAAAATTCTATGTCATAAAGACTTTGTATAGTTTGCGCATGCGCAAACTATGCACATTCTACGTAATAACGACTTTCTATAGTTTGCGCATGCGTCCGGAAATAAGAAAAGCTTACTTCCCCCCGTTTTTTAAAATCACAGCTTCTAGAAGGTTTACATGATTTCTTAAAAAACACGAGTTTTTAGAAAATGTGATTTATTTCGTAAATAGAATAAAAAACATATGCACATTCTACGTAATAACGACTTTCTATAGTTTGCGCATGCGTCCAGAAATGAGAAAAGCTTAATTCCGCCAGTTTTTTAAAATCACAGCTTCTAGAAGGTTTACATGATTTCTTAAAAAACACGAGTTTTTGGAAAATGTGATTTATTTAATCAATGGAATCAACAAACTATGCACATTCTACGAAATAACGACTTTCTATAGTTTGCGCATGCGTCTGGAAATAAGAAAAGCTTACTTCACCCTGTTTTTTAAAATCATAGCTTCTAGAAGGTTTACATGATTTCTTAAAAAACATGAGTTTTAGAAAATGTGATTTATTTCATAAATGGAATCGACAAAGTATGAGTATTCTACGTCATAACGACTTTCTATAGTTTGCGCATGCGTCCGGAAATAAGAAAAGCTTACTTCCCCCCCTTTTTTAAAATCACAGCTTCTAGAAGGTTTACATGATTTCTTAAAAAAAATGAGTTTTTAGAAAATGTCATTTATTTCATAAATGGAATCAACAAAGTATGCACCTTCTATGTCATAACGACTTTCTATAGTTTGCACAGCTTCTAGAAGGTTTACATTATTTCTTAAAAAACATGAGTTTGTAGAAAATGTTATTTAATTCATAAATGGAATCAACAAAGTAAGTGCATTCTACGTAATAACGATTTTCTATAGTTCGCGCATACGTCCGGAAATAGGAAAAGCTTACTTCCGCCATTTTTTTAAAATCATAGCTTCTAGAAGGTTTAAATGATTTCTTAAAAAACACAAGTTTTTAGAAAATGTCATTTATTTCATAAATGGAATAAACAAAGTATCAACATTCTATTTCATAACGACTTTGTATAGTTTGTGCATGCGCAAACTATGCACATTCTATGTAATAACGACTTTCTATAGTTTGCGCATGCGTCCCGAAATAAGAAAAGATTAGTTCCCCCCTTTTTTTAAATTCACAGCTTCTAGAAGGTTTACATGATTTCTTAAAAAACATGAGTTTTTAGAAAATGTGATTTATTTCATAAATGGAATAAAAAAAGTATGCACATTCTACGTCATAACGACTTTCTATAATTTGCGCATGCATCCGGAAATAAGAAAAGATTACTTCCCCCCGTTTTTTAAAATCACAGCTTCTAGAAGGTTTACATGATTTCTTAAAAAACACGAGTTTTTAGAAAATGTGATTTATTTCATAAATTGAATCAAAAACGTAT
Organism: Larix kaempferi; assembly: GCA_027924585.1. Lineage (NCBI taxonomy): Eukaryota > Viridiplantae > Streptophyta > Pinopsida > Pinales > Pinaceae > Larix > Larix kaempferi. The sequence continues at coordinate 11,332,676 of BSBM01001611.1, forward strand.
GCACGTTCTACGTAATAACGAGTTTCTATAGTTTGCGCATGCGTCCGAAAATAAGAAAAGCTTAATTCCGCCAGTTTTTTAAAATCACAGCTTCTAGAAGGTTTACATGATTTCTTAAAAAACATGAGTTTTTAGAAAATGTGATTCATTTCATCAATGGAATCAACAAACCATGCACATTCTACGTAATAACGACTTTCTATAGTTTGCACATGCGTCTGGAAATAAGAAAAGCTTACTTCCCCCCGTTTTTTAAAATCACAGCTTCTAGAAGGTTTACATGATTTCTTAAAAATCACAAGTTTTTAGAAAATGTCATTTATTTCATAAATGGAATCAACAAAGTATGAAAATTCTATGTCATAACGACTTTGTATAGTTTGCGCATGCGCAAACTATGCACATTCTAGGTAATAACGACTTTCTATAGTTTGCGCATGCGTCCGGAAATAAGAAAAGCTTACTTCCTCTTGTTTTTTAAAATCACAGCTTATAGAAGGTTTACATGATTTCTTAAAAAACATGAGTTTTTAGAAAATGTGATTTATTTCGTAAATGGAATAAAAAACATATGCACATTCTACGTAATAACGACTTTCTATAGTTTGCGCATGCGTCCAGAAATGAGAAAAGCTTAATTCCGCCAGTTTTTTAAAATCACAGCTTCTAGAAGGTTTACATGATTTCTTAAAAAACACGAGTTTTTTGAAAATGTGATTTATTTAATCAATGGAATCAACAAACTATGCACATTCTACGAAATAACGACTTTCTATAGTTTGCGCATGCGTCCGGAAATAAGAAAAGCTTACTTCACCTTGTTTTTTAAAATCACAGCTTCTAGAAGGTTTACATGATTTCTTAAAAAACACGAGTTTTAGAAAATGTGATTTATTTCATAAATGGAATCAAAAACGTATGCACATTCTACCTAATAACGACTTTCTATAGTTTGCGCATGCGTCCTGAAATAAGAAAAGCTTAATTCCGCCAGTTTTTTAAAATCACAGCTTCTAGAAGGTTTACATGATTTCTTAAAAAACACGAGGTTTTAGAAAATTTCATTTATTTCATAAATGGAATAAACAAAGTATGAACATTCTACGTCATAACGACTTTCTATAGTTTGCGCATGTGTCCGAAAAGAAGAAAAGCTTACTTCCCCCCCTTTTTTAAAATCACAGCTTCTAGAACGTTTACATGATTTCTTAAAAAAAACGAGGTTTTAGAAAAGTTGATTTATTTCATCAATGGAATCAACAAAGTATGCACATTCTACATAATAACCACTTTATATAGTTTGCGAATGCGTCCGGAAATAAGAAAAGCTTGCTTCCGCCAGTTTTTTAAAATCACAGCTTCTAGAAGGTTTTCATGATTTCTTAAAAAACACGAGTTTTTTGAAAATGTCATTTATTTCATAAATGGAATAAAGAAAGTATGAACATTCTACGTCATAACGGCTTTGTATAGTTTGTGCATGCACAAACTATGCACATTCTACGTAATAAGGACTTTCTATAGTTTGCAAATGCGTCCGGAAATAAGGAAAGCTTACTTCCCCCCATTTTTTAAATTCACAGCTTCTAGAAGGTTTACATGATTTCTTAGAAAACACGAGTTTTTAGAAAATTTGATTTATTTCATAAATGGAATAAAAAAAGTATGCACATTCTACGTCATAACGACTTTCTATAGTTTGCGCATGTGTTCGGAAATAAGAAAAGCTTACTTCCCCCCGTTTTTTAAAATCACAGCTTATAGAAGGTTTACATGATTTCTTAAAAAACACGAGTTTTTAGAAAATGTGATTTATTTCGTAATTGGAATAAAAAACATATGCACATTCTACGTAATAAAGACTTTCTATAGTTTGCGCATGCGTCCAGAAATAAGAAAAGCTTAATTCCGCCAGTTTTTTAAAATCACAACTTCTAGAAGGTTTACATGATTTCTTAAAAAACACGAGTTTCTAGAAAATGTGATTTATTTCATAAATGGAATCAACAAAGTATGCACATTCTACGTCATAACGACTTTCTATAGTTTGCGCATGCGTCTGGAAATAAGAAAAGCTTACTTCCCCCCGCTTTTTAAAATCACAGCTTCTAGAAGGTTTACATGATTTCTTAAAAAACACGAGTTTGTAGAAAATGTGATTTAATTCCTAAATGGAATCAACAAAGTATGCACATTCTACGTAATAACCACTTTCTATAGTTTGCGCATACGTCCGGAAATAAGAAAAGCTTACTTCTGGCAGTTTTTTAAAATCACAGCTTCTAGAAGGTTTACATGATTTCTTAAAAAACATCAGTTTTTAGAAAATGTCATTTATTTCATAAATGGAATCAACAAAGTATGAACATTGTATGTCATAACGACTTCGTATAGTTTGCGCATGCGCAAACTATGCACATTCTACGTAATAACGACTTTCTATAGTTTGCGCATGGGTCCGGAAATAAGAAAAGCTTACTTCCCCCCATTTTGTAAATTCACAGCTTCTAGAAGGTTTACATGATTTCTTAAAAAACACGAGTTTTTAGAAAATGTGATTTATTTCATAAATGGAATCAACAAAGTATGCACATTCTACGTCATAACGACTTTCTATAGTTTGCGCATGCGTCCGGAAATAAGAAAAGCTTACTTCCCCCCCTTTTTTAAAATCACAGCTTCTAGAAGGTTTACATGATTTCTTAAAAAAATGAGTTTTTAGAAAATGTGATTTATTTCATCAATGGAATCAACAAAGTATGCACATTCTACATAATAACCACTTTATATAGTTTGCGCATGCGTCCGGAAATAAGAAAATCTTGCTTCCGCCAGTTTTTTAAAATCACAGCTTCTAGAAGGTTTACATGATTTCTTAAAAAACACGAGTTTTTAGAAAATGTCATTTATTTCATAAATGGAATAAAGAAAGTATGAACATTCTATTTCATAATGACTTTGTATAGTTTGCGCATGCGTCCGGAAATAAGAAAAGCTAACTTCCCCCTATTTGTTAGAATCACAGCTTCTAGAAGGTTTACATGATTTCTTAACAAACATGAGATTTTAGAAAATGTCATTTATTTCATAAATGGAATCAACAAAGTATGCACATTCTATGTCATAACGGCTTTCTATAGTTTTCGCATGCGCAAACTATGCACATTCTACGTACTAACGACTTTCTATAGTTTGCGTATTCGTCCGGAAATAAGAAAAGCTTACTTCACCCTATTTTTTAAAATCACAACTTCTAGAAGGTTTACATGATTTCTTAAAAAACATGAGTTTTTAGAAAATGTGATTTATTTCAAAAATGGAATCAACAAAGTATGCACATTCTATGTAATAACGACTTTGTATAGTTTGCGCATGCGCAAACTATGCACATTCTACGTACTAACGACTTTCTATAGTTTGCGTATTCGTCCAGAAATAAGAAAAGCTTACTTCACCCTGTTTTTTAAAATCAAAACTTCTGGAAGGTTTACATGATTTCTTAAAAAACATGAGGTTTTAGAAAATGTCATTTATTTCATAAATGGAATCAACAAAGTATGCACATTCTACGTCATAACGACTTTCTAAAGTTTGCGCATTCATCGGGAAATAAGAAAAGCTTACTTCCCCATGTTTTCTAAAATCACAGCTTCTAGAAGGTTTACATGATTTCTTAACAACCACGAGTTTTTAGAAAATGTCTTTTATTTCATAAATGGAATCAACAAAGTATGCACATTCTATGTCATAACGACTTTCTATAGTTTTCGCATGCGCAAACTATGCACATTCTATGTAACAACGATTTTCTATAGTTTGCGCATGCGTCCGAAAATAAGAAAAGCTTACTTCACCCCGTTTTTTAAAATCACAACTTATAGAAGGTTTACATGATTTCTTAAAAAACAAGAGATTTTAGAAAATGTGATTTATTTCAAAAATGGAATCAACAAAGTATGCACATTCTACATCATAACGACTTTCTATAGTTTGCGCATGTGTCCGGAAATAAGAAAAGCTTACTTCTGTAGGACCCCTCCTTTAGGGTCCCCTTGAACTGAACCTGAAACTTTAACAACTTCATACAAACAAATTAGCCATCATAGTTATTGGAAAAATAAAATAAAAGGCGTGAATAACTTAACAAAAATAAGCAAAACCTTAACTTGTCAACCCGATCCAGTTGGTCCATTGTCGCCTTCTTCTTCCATAGGATCCCTCCAGCAAAGCTCGTTTAACCATTGGCGAAGCAACCGTTAGCTTAGCCACCCAACCATAGGCTCATGCTTTCAGTCGCATGGCCTCCCCCGAGCTTTGGGTCGTAAAGTTCACACACAATTCTCAAGAAACCCAGCTTGGGTTTCCCCCCCACCAAGATTTCCATCCAAACCCTCAATAGCAGCAAGTCATGAGGTAACTCAATATTACAATAGTCATCCAGGGTCTGGGTCCTTTACCCATCCCCAAAATCTCCCTTTTAAAGGAAAATCCCCAGCGACACATGTCACTTCATGCATAAATAATTATTTAATTAATTCTTTAATGAAAAACAACTCACCCATCCAAGTGTCAGTTCCTCTAGGAGATGCACCAACATCCCTAAGTTTGCTCATGTTTGTCCCCTAGATATTTCACTTAACTCCTAGATTTGTTGTGTAGGTGGAGTTGACTAGGTGTCCATGCCTAGGATTCCATTTTGCTCCTAAATAAATATTTTTAATATTTTTAAGTAATCAGGAATATCCTTTCATGTGCAATGCCTAAATAACACTTAATATTATTTAAATGCCAAAGTAATCATTTATGTGCAAATGCCTAAAGTACTCAAATGAATTTCTAAGTAAACTTCTAGGTGCAAAATTATACATTTCAACACAGTTAAGTTTAGCAATCAACTTTTACTACGGACCCGGTGCCACGCCGTTGGGCTTCCTTGTTTCTTAATTTAATTTACCTGACATGGCACCACTCCGTCGAGTCCATTCATCCGTAAATTCCATTCCTCATCAAGGCACCACATCGTTGGGTCCTTGCATTCACTCTTTCCGTTCTCGGCAGGGTACCGCACCGTCGGGCCCTTCTGCCGTCATCCTTCCGTTTTGACTTGCGGGAACTTCATGTAGGGATTTCAGGAGCCGTTACCTTCCATCCTCCGTCTACACGCTATTAGGGACTAATGGCATTGAGGAGTGAGTCCGTTCTCACTGCGCGCCCCCCAACTAGTACGTGACCAGCTCCGTCGTGGCCCACCTCGTACGCCCTCACGCTTTCCTCTTGAGCAAGAGGATCAGTGCTTATCTGCTCAAGCGTGGTATTCCGTCAGAAGTCGACATCGTCGTCGCTCTCCCTGTGTGTGATTTACTCGTACTCTACGACCCTTCATATTCCTTTGTATGTCTGTCGGTGAACCGTTTCACCTATCGCTACACACATTTCTCACAAACGTAAATTAGTAGCATTGTCCTCAATAATCACAATTTGGTTTATAAATCTGTTGCTTCATTAAGCATCTATAATTTACTTAATCATTACTCATTCATCTAATCACATAATCAATTGCAGAGCTAGTTGTTAAGCATCATTCGTATGTACAGTTCTCATATCAAAGTTAATCGTAATCATAAATATACTCAAAATAAAATTATAGGGTTATTTTACTAATGTTTCAAATAGTAGGGTGACCCAGCAGGTGCCCTCAATGTCTACAGTAGTCTAGGGGCACTACATATACCCCTACTTATTTAGAACTTCATCCCGAAGTTCAGAATAAATGCATAAAGCTATGACGCATCTCAGTTGTGTCCTCCCAGGTCGCAGAGATAGGATTGTAATTGTCCCACTGCACTTTGACTTGATCAATCAAGGTTAATCATTAAGCAAGAAGTAATCAATCAATTATCCCACTCCACACATATAATTTAATTCCTTAATTCATTTATCAATTATTGTCGTCATTCACATCTTCAGGTTTTCCTCAATCATTAAGACATAACAAGACTCAAGAGACCACTGTATTGAATTTGTTCAGTCGGGTCACTCGACAGGTGCCCTTAAGGTCCACAGTCATTCTAGGGGCATTACATACACCCCCTCTTAAATAGAACTTCATCCCGAAGTTAATTTGTTCTTGTACTTTCGATGCTAGGCTTTATCTTAATTTCTATTCTCATCTTCTTTCATTCTATTCTATTTTTCTCCAACAATCATGGCTATAAGCACAAGTGGTTCAAGTCATTAGTTCCTATATCATTTAGTATGGTTCCAATACACCCTCAGGAACTTAATCGTAACTTCGCATAATATTAATCTAGTAATACATTCAATAATTGTCAGTCTCGACTAGATTTCCTATCTCTTATTCATTCATGAGGGTCTACGATGTCCAAATTTTCAACAAGCTGCACTGCGTCAATAGCCACCCAATAGTTTATCAAAACATAACAAATCCAAGCAAGGTTTCAAATAGTTATCCTCCCTTCAAGATAAGAAGGTAAACATCATAATATATTCGATAAGATATAATCACAGTTTTTAACAAATCAGGAGAGACCCTCAAATGACTGCCAAAAAAAAAAAAAAACAAATTCCATAAGACTACTTCCAAATTCCTCTAAATGTTTTAATAATGTTGGTTTTTAATAAGATAGGATTCGAGTCGTCGAAATTTAGTGACTTAGTCGAACATATTGAAATTTAACCCTTAGTCCTTTCATTAGTAACATCATGTCCAAGTCAATGAGCTTGTCACATATTTACCTCATTTCATTATTTCCGTTGTCATAGGACTACTTCGACAAACTCATCAAGTCATATTATGTACGTTCTCTCAACCTCATCGAGTTCTATCTTGGGCTAGTCGTATTTTCATCAAGGGTTGACTATGTCCTCAGGTTAGCTGCATTATATTTAGTTCATTGTGTTGATCATCTTCATACATCGTTTTACTAAAATCATCTTCGTTTGGATCTTTCGGTGGACTTTCCTAATTAATAATTCTTCATTTACCGTTGTCATGGTCATGTCGAGTTTGTACTTTTTCATTCACTTTAACCACATTGTCATGGTAGAAAAATTAGTGTCAAAGGGCTCAACTTCTCACGGTGGTAACATTGATATCCTATTTTCCAATTTCTAAGTTTGTTTTCACCCCCTCGACAATCTTTCAAGTCTCGTCAATATGAGCATCTCGGTGATTTGTCAGTTAAAATTTTATCAATTTTCCATCACTCACCAAATATATCTGTCCACTCTTCTTCTCATGATGGCTATGTAGGTAAAGTTTGAAAAGAATATCCTAGCCTAGATTCATGTGTTCATCTTCTTTTTACAAGATTCATCAATCCCAATCTAATAGACACATAAATTTGTCTTTAATGTACCAATAAATCTTCATTTAGTTCTAATCATCACTATTTAATTTAGAAGTAGAAAATCTCTACCCTTTCGTCATATTTTCTTACGTATGTCATCATTACCATGTCATTTAAGCATCACCTACTAATGTAGCGAGGTCATCGCAATTTGTAGTAAAATGTCGATTTTATTTAGTTATTTATAAACAATGCTCTACCTCAACCTCGGATTAGGAAACACATAACACTTACATAAATTTTCCATTCTAAATAATGACTATCCTTTAATAGAAATTATACTAACCATTAATCATCCTTCTTCACCAGAATTATATCTTAACTTTTATACATTTAAAAGCAAATGAAGGACCTTGATCTTCAAAAAATAAAAATTCTTTTATATATATATATATAAACACACAACTTTGTTTCTAATTTTACAACTTTAATTTAAAATTATGAATATCAATCTTGAGTGAAACTTCTTTAATATATATATATATATATATATATATATATATATATATATTACCAACCTTAAAAGTCAATCCTTTATATATAGATGAGAATCAACATGAATCATATCCATCTGTATGTATAATGGTCATCGATCATATATATAACAATTTATATATAAAATATTATTTATTTGTAAAATATTATTTACTTAAACTTTTTGAAACAATGATATTATTTATATATTCCTAATAAGTAATCAAATAATAATGGATTAAGTTTTTCTTGAAATAAATAATAGAATTAAAACTTAAGGTACTTATTTTCCAAATATTCTCCATACAATTTACAGTATTTTCTCTAATATCTTCATGCCATATCTAAATATATAACATATCATACATATCAATAATAATGAATTACATTCTTTGTAATAAAAATAATAGCATTCATTGTAATAAAATAAATATAAATAATATATAATTAAGGTATCTAACTATCCATCTTCCAAGTAGGTATATATATTTCTCATACTTTCAATATTTAATAGATTTACACTTCTATATAATATATATAACAATACAATGAGAATCTTCCTCTTTTAATATTCTAACTACTATGTAGATATTTCCTTTTCATATCGATTATCCATAGTCTAAATAAGGAAATTGGAGTATCAACTTCTTATACCTTCATGCTAGACGTTAAAGGTGATTATTATATACTTACATGCCATATTTATGTTGAGGTTCGAATTTGGAGTACCTAGATTTTATCGATATCAGCAATTGAGTTTCCTAACTTAAATTTCCTTTTTATCTATCTAACTATCATACATAGAATCTCGCGTGATTGTCCTTCATAAAGAGAATCAAGGTAAGCATAACCGAGTCGTTATTAACAATGCTATAATCTTTTCTTTTCTAAGCATAAGTCCCTACTCTCGCGGAGGTAACGCCAAGATTGAAGACTCAGTGTTGATTAAACGCGCAGAGATAGCTTCCCATTACACCGGCAGTGTTTGTCATACCCTAAAAATTAGGTACACATATCACGGTAAATAAAAATCTTAAAAGTAAGAGATCTCAATAATACAATAAGGGACAACGCGGAATGTAAGAAAGAGTGTACCTGTTCTATGCTAGATGCTTTTAATATAACACGGGTATCCGCTCTGCGGTGGTATTGTCAAATTGACGCAGCAATAGAAAAGAAAAAAAGAAAAAAAAATTTGGTCCTCCCTGGATCTCCATGGGAAAGAATTTAACCAAGAGACAAATAGGCATCGCATGCAATAGCATTTTTACAGAATTCATAATGAATAGGCCTTCAAACTAAGTTCGATCCGGCCGTATTCGATTTATGTGGTGATAACAAATTTCTGCTACAGGGCTTCTGGTATACGATTTCTATATAATAAAACAATCATAACCTTGACAAAATATTGATCCGACAGTTTTAATATCGATTTCTATTTATGGGTCTTTGGCATTTTAAATCTAACATAATGTTTTTTTTCTAAACGAATGGAGTAATGAATACCAACACCTAACTCTTAATATGCGATTTCCTTTCGGCAGCTTAAAAAAAAAAAAAAAATAGCTTTGACAATAACTGTGCATAAGATTGTGAAAATCAGTCGGTTTCTACTACAGGACCTCTGCTGCACAGTTTCCATATGATAAGACATATATAACCTTTTAATTATATGGATCCCACAAACTCGGTATCGATAGCGTTTATGAGTTTCAACATTAAAATCCAGCACATTGTTTACTAAAAGGGAGTAACGAAATCGAGGCTCCACTCAACGATTTCAGTATGGCGAACAAATACAGCTTTGACAATAAATTGAAACACAAGAATAGTGTTGAGTTAAATTCATCTACATCGATATCCTAAATCTAATCATACAGTCACTCATTAGGTTGATTGTAATGGTTATGATACAGAATTCTCCTCCACACGATCTCAATGTTCGATGGTCCAGAAAAAAAAATGCTTGAGATCGCTATGTGATACGATTTAATAGTATCATACAATTGCTTATCCGTATGGTTACCCAGATATCCTATGAATAGGGTTGCAAACCCAAGGAAAAAAAAAAAAAAAAATTTGTGACCCCTAAGACATGCAAGGCTTGCAACAGTAGAATTCGACGGTCAGGTAAGAATTGCATCAAGTAAAAGCTATCAAGCTGGGCATGTAGCCTTAATAGATACAGGGGTCAAATTAGATCGGTACAACATCGTTCAAGCTACCAACGCTGGGTGTGTAGCATGAACCAGGTAAAGGTAGGATAACAGAATTGTGAGCAGAGTACAAGCTATACAACAGAGCTAAGTCTTAAACCTTCAACGAGCTCACTGCGCAATCCAGATAACAAATCACAGAGTTCGACTAAGGTATCACGGCAGATTTGAATGCATTTGAATGCTGCCTTGAATTGAATTGAGCACTCCGTGATATGATTTTTAAAATGATTCAACATACTCTTAAAAAAAATAGAATTAACATGACTCAGGCGGATCGGGTGAACCTATCAGAGCGATTGGTTAATACGATTTGAGCGAGTTAAGTAGTGGATCTACCACTGAGTCCAAACAATTGGAGAGATGGGAAGCCATCAGCCAAATCTTCTCTTTAAAAAAAAAAATAGTAAATTTACAGAGATGCATACTCGAACTGACAGCCAGATCTATTCTTTAAATAGACAATAGAATTTGCAGAGATGCCAACCTGAATCTTCCGCCTAATCTATATTTTAATGACCAATGCAAATTCTATAGGGATGTAAACGCGATGCTTCAACAAGCTATACTTTTGATATCAAAAAAAATATACAGGAGTGCAAAGTGTTATCATCAACCGGATCTATCCGTTTTCTGAACCGTAAGTGTACAAAGGACAATACTCAACACGAGGATGGAGTCGGAGTTTGAAAGCCTGGGGATTGTTCTGCAATTTCAATACACGACAGAGGAGAAATGAAAAGAAAGCTCAGATTTGGACTTACGCTTTTATCAACGCGAGAATCAGATAAAAGGATTACACAGAGGTGAAAGGGTAGAATGTTCAAACCATGAATCGGATCTATACCTTCATTTCCTACGGAGATAATGTAAATTAACATATCTCAGAAAATAAAATACAGATATCCACAATTTATTCGTACAAAATGTATACTCTAAGTTTCCAACGAATGCACAGAGTATGGATCGGATCTACATATTCATTGTTCATACATAGATAAAAATAAATTAATATATCGCAGAAAATATAATACAGAGATCTACAATTTCTTCGTACAAAACATATACTTTGAGTTTCCAATGAATGTACAGATCATGGATTGGATCTACACATTCATTGTTCATACATAGATAAAAATAAATTAATATATCTCAGAAAATATAATACAGAGATCTACAATTTTCTAAACAGAAATAACATAATATAAGATCTCAAGTGTACCGCAAAACATACTCAAGATTTTACATGAAATTCCAGGTCCAAAACCTTAAATAGAAACAAAAATATAAATGAAATTTTAAGCATATAAAAACCTGTAGGAATAGAGGCTCTAGTTGGAAGCGAAACTCCTTGAATGTTGCAACACCAATCTCGTCGTTGTTCACAACGATCACTGATGAACCCCTAAAAAAATATGAGTTCGGTGCCCTCAAGGCTCGACTGGCTCTGATACCAAATGTAGGACCCCTCCTTTAGGGTCCCCTTGAACTGAACCTGAAACTTTAACAACTTCATACAAACAAATTAGCCATCATAGTTATTGGAAAAATAAAATAAAAAGCATGAATAACTTAACAAAAATAAGGAAAACCTTAACCTGTCAACCCGATCCAGTTGGTCCATTGTCGCCTTCTTCTTCCGTAGGATCCCTCCAGCAAAGCTCGTTTAACCATTGGCGAAGCAACCGTTAGCTTCGCCACCCAACCATAGGCTCATGCTTTTAGTCGCATGGCCTCCCCCGAGCTTTGGGTCGTAAAGTTCACACACAATTCTCAAGAAACCCAGCTTGGGTTTCCCCCCCACCAAGATTTCTAGCCAAACCCTCAATAGCAGCAAGTCATGAGGTAACTCAATATTACAATAGTCATCCAGGGTCTGGGTCCTTTACCCATCCCCAAAATCTCCCTTTTAAAGGAAAATCCCCTGCGACACATGTCACTTCATGCATAAATAATTATTTAATTAATTCTTTAATGAAAAACAACTCACCCATCCAAGTGTCAGTTCCTCTAGGAGATGCACCAACATCCCTAAGTTTGCTCATGTTTGTCCCCTAGATATTTCACTTAACTCCTAGATTTGTGGTGTAGGTGGAGTTGACTAGGTGTCCATGCCTAGGATTCCATTTTGCTCCTAAATAAATATTTTTAATATTTTTAAGTAATCAGGAATATCCTTTCATGTGCAATGCCTAAATAACACTTAATATTATTTAAATGCCAAAGTAATCATTTATGTGCAAATGCCTAAAGTACTCAAATGCATTTCTAAGTAAAGTTCTAGGTGCAAAACTATACATTTCAACACAGTTAAGTTTAGCAATCAACTTTTACTACGGACCCGGTGCCACGCCGTTGGGCTTCCTTGTTTCTTAATTTAATTTACCTGACATGGCACCACTCCGTCGAGTCCATTCATCCGTAGTTTCCATTCCTCGCAAGGCACCACATCGTTGGGTCCTTGCATTCACTCTTTCCGTTCTCGGCAGGGTACCGCACCGTCGGGCCCTCTGCCGTCATCCTTCCGTTTTGACTTGCGGGAACTTCATGTAGGGATTTCAGGAGCCGTTACCTTCCATCCTCCGTCTACACGCTATTAGGGACTAATGGCATTGAGGAGTGAGTCCGTTCTCACTGCGCACCCCCCAACTAGTACGTGACCAGCTCCGTCGTGGCCCACCTCGTACGCCCTCACGCTTTCCTCTTGAGCAAGCGGATCAGTGCTTATCTGCTCAAGCGTGGTATTCCGTCGGAAGTCGACATCGTCGTCGCTCTCCCTGTGTGTGATTTACTCGTACTCTACGACCCTTCATATTCCTTTGTATGTCTTTCGGTGAACCGTTTCACCTATCGCTACACACATTTCTCACAAACGTAAATTAGTAGCATTGTCCTCAATAATCACAATTTGGTTTATAAATCTGTTGCTTCATTAAGCATCTATAATTTACTTAATCATTACTCATTCATCTAATCACATAATCAATTGCAGAGCTAGTCGTTAAGCATCATTCGTATGTACAGTTCTCATATCAAAGTTAATCGTAATCATAAATATACTCAAAATAAAATTATAGGGTTATTTTACTAATGTTTCAAATAGTAGGGTGACCCAGCAGGTGCCCTCAATGTCTACAGTAGTCTAGGGGCACTACATATACCCGTACTTATTTAGAACTTCGTCCCGAAGTTCAGAATAAATGCATAAAGCTATGACGCATCTCAGTTGTGTCCTCCCAAGTCGCAGAGATAGGATTGTAATTGTCCCACTGCACTTTGACTTGATCAATCAAGGCTAATCATTAAGCAAGAAGTAATCAATCAATTATCCCACTCCACACATATAATTTAATTCCTTAATTCATTTATCAATTATTGTCGTCATTCACATCTTCAGGTTTTCCTCAATCATTAAGACATAACAAGACTCAAGAGACCACTGTATTGAATTTGTTCAGTCGGGTCACTCGACAGGTGCCCTTAAGGTCCACAGTCATTCTAGGGGCATTACATACACCCCCTCTTAAATAGAACTTCGTCCCGAAGTTAATTTGTTCTTGTACTTTCGATGCTAGGCTTTATCTTAATTTCTATTCTCATCTTCTTTCATTCTATTCTATTTTTCTCCAACAATCATGGCTATAAGCACAAGTGGTTCAAGTCATTAGTTCCTATATCATTTAGTATGGTTCCAATACACCCTCAGGAACTTAATCGTAACTTCGCATAATATCAATCCAATAATACATTCAATAATTGTCAGTCCCGACTAGATTTCCTATCTCTTATTCATTCATGAGGGTCTACGATGTCCAAATTTTCAACAAGCTGCACTGCGTCAATAGCCACCCAATAGTTTATCAAAACATAAAAAATCCAAGCAAGGTTTCAAATAGTTATCCTCCCTTCAAGATAAGAAGGTAAACATCATAATATATTCGATAAGATATAATCACAGTTTTTAACAAATCAGGAGAGACCCTCAAATGACTGCCAAAAAAAAAAAAAAAAAATTCCATAAGACTACTTCCAAATTCCTCTAAATGTTTTAATAATGTTGGTTTTTAATAAGATAGGATTCGAGTCGTCGAAATTTAGTGACTTAGTCGAACATATTGAAATTTAACCCTTAGTCCTTTCATTAGTTTGCGCATGCGTCCGGAAATAAGAAAAGCTTACTTCCCCCCGGTTCTTAAAATCACAGCTTATAGAAGGTTTACATGATTTCTTAAAAAACACGAGTTTTTAGAAAATGTCATTTATTTCATAAATGGAATAAAAAAAGTATGAACATTCTATGTCATAACGACTTTGTATAGTTTGCGCATGTGCAAACTATGCACATTCTAGGTAATAACGACTTTCTATAGTTTGCGCATGCGTCCGGAAATAATAAAAGCTTACTTCTCCCCTTTTTTTAAATTCACAGCTTCTAGAAGGTTTACATGATTTCTTAAAAAACACGAGTTTTTAGAAAATGTGATTTATTTCATAAATGGAAACAACAAAGTATGCACATTCTACGTCATAAAGACTTTCTATAGTTTGCGCATGCGTACGGAAATAATAAAAGCTTACTTCCCCCCGTTTTTTAAAATTGCAGCTTCTAGAAGGTTTACATGATTTCTTTAAAAAAACGAGTTTTTAGAAATGTGATTTATTTCATAAAAGGAATCAAAAAAGTATGCACATTCTACATCATAACGACTTTGTATAGTTTGTGCATGTGCAAACTATGCTCATTCTAGGTAACAACGACTTTCTATAGTTTGCGCATGCGTCCGAAAATAAGAAAAGCTTACTTGCCCCCTTTTTTTAAATTCACGGCTTCTAGAAGGTTTACATGATTACTTAAAAAACACGAGATTTTAGAAAATGGGATTTATTTCATAAATGGAATCAACAAAGTATGCACATTCTACGTCATAACGACTTTCTATAGTTTGCGCATGCGTCCGGAAATAAGAAAAGCTTACTTCCCCCCGTTTTTTAAAATCACAGCTTCTAGAAGGTTTACATGATTTATTAAAAAAAAACGAGTTTTTAGAAAATGTGATTGATTTCATCAAAGGAATCAACAAAGTATGCACATTCTATCTAATAACGAATTTCTATAGTTTGCACATGCATCCGGAAATAAGAAAAGCTTACTTCCCCCCTTTTTTTAAATTCACAGCTTCTAGAAGGTTTACACGAGTTTTTAGAAAATGTGATTTATTTCATAAATGGAATCAACAAACTATGCACATTCTACGTAATAATGACTTTCTATAGTTTGCAAATTCGTCCGAAAATAAGAAAAGCTTACTTCCCCCCGTTTTTTAAAATCATAGCTTCGAGAAGGTTTACATGATTTCTT
This sequence comes from Larix kaempferi, assembly GCA_027924585.1. Lineage (NCBI taxonomy): Eukaryota > Viridiplantae > Streptophyta > Pinopsida > Pinales > Pinaceae > Larix > Larix kaempferi. The sequence goes on from BSBM01001611.1 coordinate 11,348,095, forward strand.
AAAAAAACACGAGTTTTTAGAAAATGTCATTTGTTTCATAAATGGAATCAACAAAGTATGAACAAACTATGTCATAACGAATTTGTATCGTTTGCGCATGCGCAAACTATGCACATTCTACGTAATAACGACTTTATATAGTTTGCGCATGTGTCTGGAAATAAGAAAAGCTTACTTCCCCCAATTTTTAAAATCACACCTTCTAGAAGGTTTACATGATTTCTTAATAAACATGAGTTTTTAGAAAATGTGATTTATTTAATCAATGGTATCAACAAACTATGCACATTCTACGTAATAACGACTTTCTATAGTTTGCGCATGCATCCGGAAATAAGAAAAGCTTACTTCCCCACTTTTTTTAAATTCATAGCTTCTAGAAGGTTTACATGATTTCTTAAAAAACATGAGTTTTTAGAAAATCTGATTTATTTCATCAATTGAATCAACAAACTATGCACATTCTACGTAATAATGACTTTCTATAGTTTGCGAATGCGTCTGGAAATAAGAAAAGCTTACTTCCTCCCTGGTTTTTAAAATCACAGCTTCTAGAAGGTTTACATGATTTCTTAAAAAACACGAGTTTTTAGAAAGTGTCATTTATTTCATAAATGGAATAAAAAAAGTATGAACATTCTATGTCATAACGACTTTCTATAGTTTGCACATGCGCAAACTATGCACATTCTAGGTAATAACAACTTTCTATAGTTTGCGCATGCGTCTGGAAATAAGAAAAGCTTACTTCCCCCCTTTTTTTAAATTCACAGCTTCTAGAAGGTTTACATGATTTCTTAAAAAACAGGAGTTTTTAGAAAATGTGATTTATTTCATAAATGGAAACAACAAAGTATGCACATTCTATGTCATAACGACTTTCTATAGTTTGTGCATGCGTCTGGAAATAAGAAAAGCTTACTTCCCCCCGTTTTTTAAAATTGCAGCTTCTAGAAGGTTTACATGATTTCTTAAAAAAAATGAGTTTTTAGAAAATATGATTGATTTCATAAAAGGAATCAACAAAGTATGCACATTCTACGTCATAACGACTTTGTGTAGTTTGTGCATGTGCAAACTATGCTCATTCTAGGTAATAACGACTTTCTATAGTTTGCTCATGCGTCCAGAAATAAGAAAAGCTTACTTGCCCCCTTTTTTTAAATTCACAGCTTCTAGGAGGTTTACATGATTTCTTAAAAAAAACGAGTTTTTAGAAAATGTGATTTATTTCATAAATTGAATCAACAAAGTATGCACATTCTACATCATAATGACTTTCTATAGTTTGCGCATGCGTCCGGAAATAAGAAAAGCTTACTTCCCCCCGTTTTTTAAAATCACAGCTTCTAGAAGGTTTACCTCATTTCTTAAAAAAAATGAGTTTTTAGAAAATGTGATTTATTTCTTAAAAGGAATCAACAAAGTATGCACATTCTACGTCATAACGACTTTCTATAGTTTGCACATGCCTCCAGAAATAACAAAAGCTTACTTCCCCCCATTTTGTAAAATCACAGCTTCTAGAAGGTTTACATGATTTCTTAAAAAACACGAGTTTTTAGAAAATGTGATTTATTTCATAAATGGAATCAACAAAGTATGCACATTCTATGTCATAAGGACTTTATATAGTTTGCGCATGCGTCCGGAAATAAGAAAAGCTTACTTCCCCCGTTTTTTAAAATCACAGCTTCTAGAAGGTTTACATGATTTCTTAAAAAACATGAGTTTTTAAAAAATGTGATTTATTTCATCAATGGAGTCAACAAACTATGCACATTCTACATAATAACGACTTTCTATAGTTTGCGAATGCGTCTGGAAATAAGAAAAGCTTACTTCCCCCTAATTTAAAATCACAGCTTCTAGAAGGTTTACATGATTTCTTAAAAAACACGAGTTTTTAGAAAATGTCATTTATTTCATAAATGGAATCAACAAAGTATGAACAAACTATGTCATAACGAATTTGTATCGTTTGCGCATGCGCAAACTATGCACATTCTACATAATAACGACTTTCTATAATTTGCGCATGCGTCCGTAAATAAGAAAAGCTTACTTCCCCCCATTTTTTAAAATCACAGCTTCTAGAAGGTTTACATGATTTCTTAATAAACACGAGTTTTTTGAAAATGTGATTTATTTAATCAATGGAATCAGCAAACTATGCACAGTCTACGTAATAACGACTTTCTATAGTTTGCGCATGCCTCCGGAAATAAGAAAAGCTTACTTCCCCCCTTTTTTTAAATTCACAGCTTCTAGAAGGTTTACATGATTTCTTAAAAAACATGAGTTTTTAGAAAATGTGATTTATTTCATCAATGGAATCAACAAACTATGCACATTCTACGTAATAATGACTTTCTATAGTTTGCGAATGCGTCCGGAAATAAGAAAGACTTACTTCCCCCCAGTTTTTAAAATCACAGCTTCTAGAAGGTTTACATGATTTCTTAAAAAACACGAGTTTTTAGAAAGTGTCATTTATTTCATAAATGGAATCAAAAAAGTATGAACATTCTATGTCATAACGACTTTGTATAGTTTGCACATGCGCAAACTATGCACATTCTAAGTAATAACAACTTTCTATAGTTTGCGCATGCGTCGGGAAATAAGAAAAGCTTACTTCCCCCCTTTTTTAAATTGACAGCTTCTAGAAGCTTTACATGATTTCTTAAAAAGCATGAGTTTTTAGAAAATGTGATTTATTTCATTAATGGAAACAACAAAGTATGCACATTCTATGTCATAACGACTTTCTATAGTTTGCGCATGCGTCCGGAACTAAGAAAAGCTTACTTCCCCCCGTTTTTTAAAATTGCAGCTTCTAGAAGGTTTACATGATTTCTTGAAAAAAACGAGTTTTTAGAAAATATGATTGATTTCATAAAAGGAATCAACAAAGTATGCACATTCTATGTCATAACGACTTTGTATAGTTTTTGCATGTGCAAACTATGCTCATTCTAGGTAATAACGACTTTCTATAGTTTGCGCATGCGTCCGGAAATAAGAAAAGCTTACTTTCCCCCTTTTTTTAAATTCACAGCTTCTCGGAGGTTTACATGATTTCTTAAAAAACATGAGTTTTTAGAAAATGTGATTTATTTCATAAATGGAATCAACAAAGTATGCACATTCTACGTCATAACGACTTTCTATAGTTTGCGCATGCGTCTGGAAATAAGAAAAGCTTACTTCCCCCGTTTTTTAAAATCACAGATTCTAGAAGGTTTACATGATTTCTTAAAAAAAACGAGTTTTTAGAAAATGTGATTTATTTCATAAAAGGAATCAACAAAGTATGCACATTCTACGACATAACAACTTTCTATAGTTTGCGCATGCGTCCAGAAATAAGAAAAGCTTACTTCCCCCCATTTTGTAAAATCACAGCTTCTAGAAGGTTTACATGATTTCTTAAAAAAACACGAGTTTTTAGAAAATGTCATTTGTTTCATAAATGGAATCAACAAAGTATGAAGAAACTATGTCATAACGAATTTGTATCGTTTGCGCATGCGCAAACTATGCACATTCTATGTAATAACGACTTTCTATAATTTGCGCATGCGTCCGTAAATAAGAAAAGCTTACTTCCCCCCATTTTTTAAAATCACAGCTTCTAGAAGGTTTACATGATTTCTTAATAAACACGAGTTTTTTGAAAATGTGATTTATTTAATCAATGGAATCAGAAAACTATGCAAACTCTACGTAATAACGATTTTCTATAGTTTGCGCATGCGTCCGGGAATAAGAAAAGGTTACTTCCCCCCTTTTTTTATATTCACAGCTTCTAGAAGATTTACATGATTTCTTAAAAAACATGAGTTTTTAGAAAATGTGATTTATTTAATCAATGGAATCAACAAAGTATGCACATTCTACATAATAACGACTTTCTATAGTTTACGAATGCGTCCGGAAATAAGAAAAGCTTACTTCCCCCCTTTTTTTAAATTCACAGCTTCTAGAAGGTTTACATGATTTCTTAAAAACACGCGTTTTTAGAAAATGTGATTATTTCATAAATGGAATAAAAAAAGTATGAACATTCTATTTCATAACGACTTTCTATAGTTTGCACATGCGCAAACTATGCACATTCTAGGTAATAACGACTTTCTATAGTTTGCGCATGCGTCCGGAAATAAGAAAAGCTTACTTCCCCCCGTTTTTAAAAATTGCAGCTTCTAGAAGGTTTACATGATTTCTTAAAGAAAACGAGTTTTTAGAAAATATGATTGATTTCATAAAAGGAATCAACAAAGTATGCACATTCTACGTCGTAACGACTTTGTGTAGTTTGTGCATGTGCAAACTATGCTTATTCTAGGTAATAACGACTTTCTATAGTTTGCTCATGCATCCAGAAATAAGAAAAGCTTACTTGCCCCCTTTTTTCAAATTCACAGCTTCTAGGAGGTTTACATGATTTCTTAAAAAAAACGAGTTTTTAGAAAATGTGATTTATTTCATAAATTGAATCAACAAAGTATGCACATTCTAGGTCATAACGACTTTCTAAAGTTTGCGCATGCGTCCGGAAATAAGAAAAGCTTACTTCCGCCCATTTTTTAAAATCACAGCTTCTAGAAGGTTTACATGATTTCTTAAAAACCACGAGTTTTTAGAAAATGTGATTTATTTCATAAATGGAATCAACAAAGTATGCACATTCTAAGTCATATCAACTTTCTATAGGTTGCGCATGCGTCCGGAAATAAGAAAAGCTTACTTCCCCTCGTTTTTTAAAGTCACAGCTTCTAGAAGGTTTACATGATTTCTTAAAAAACATGAGTTTTTTGGAAAATGTGATTTATTTCATCAATTGAATCAACAAACTATGCACAATCTACGTAATAACAAATTTCTATAGTTTGCAATTGCGTCCGGAAATAAGAAAAGCTTACTTCCCCCCGGTTTTTAAAATCACAGCTTCTAGAAGGTTTACATGATTTCTTAAAAAACACGAGTTTTCAGAAAATGTCATTTATTTCATAAATGGAATAAAAAGTAAATGAACATTCTATGTCATAACGACTTTGTATAGTTTACGTGTGCGCAAACTATGCACATTCTAGGTAATAACAACTGTCTATAGTTTGCGCATGCATCCGGAAATAAGAAAAGTAGCTTCCCCCCTTTTTTTAAATTCATAGCTTCTAGAAGGTTTACATGATTTCTTAAAAAACACAAGTTTTTAGAAAATGTTATTTATTTCATAAATGTAATCAACAAAGTATGCACATTCTACGTCATAACGACTTTCTATAGTTTGCGCATGCATCCGGAAATAAGAAAAGTTTACTTCCCCCCTTTTTTTCAATTCATAGCTTCTAGAATGTTTACATGATTTCTTAAAAAAGACGAGTTTTTAGAAAATGTGATTTATTTCATAAATGGAATAAAAAAAGTATGCACATTCTACGTCATAACGACTTTCTATAGTTTGCACATGCGTCCGGAAATAAGAAAAGCTTACTTCCCCCCATTTTTTAAAATCACAGCTTCTAGAAGGTTTACATGATTTCTTAATAAACACGAGTTTTTTGAAAATGTGATTTATTTAATCAATGGAATCAGCAAACTATGCACAGTCTACGTAATAACGACTTTCTATAGTTTGCGCATGTCTCCGGAAATAAGAAAAGCTTACTTCTCCCCGTTTTTTAAAATCACAGCTTCTAGAAGGTTTACATGATTTCTTAAAAAACACGAGTTTTTAGAAAATGTGATTTATTTAATCAATGGAATAAACAAACTATGCAAATTATACGTAATAACGACTTTCTATAGTTTGCGCATGTGTCCGAAAATAAGAAAAACTTAATTCCCCCCGTTTTTAAAAATCACAGCTTCAAGAAGGTTTACATGATTTCTTAAAAAACAAGAGTTTTTAGAAAATGTGATTTATTTCATAAATGGAATCAACAAATTATGCACATTCTACGTAATAACGACTTTCTATAGTTTGCGCATGTGTCCGGAAATAAGAAAAGCTTACTTCCCCCCGTTTTTTAAAATCACAGCTTCTAGAAGGTTTACATGATTTCTTAAAAAAAATGAGTTTTTAGAAAATGTGATTTATTTCATAAATGGAATCAACAAAGTATACACATTCTACATCATAATGATTTTCTATAGTTTGCGCATGCGTCTGGAAATAAGAAAAGCTTACTTCCCCCCTTTTTTTTAAAATCATAGCTTCTAGAAGGTTTCCATGATTTCTTAAAAAAAATGGGTTTTTAGAAAATGTGATTTATTTCATAAATGGAATCAACAAAGTATGCACATTCTACATCATAACGATTTTCTATAGTTTGCGCATGCGTCCGGAAATAAGAAAAGCTAACTTCCCCCCTTTTTTTAAATTCATAGCTTCTAGAAGGTTTACATGATTTCTTAAAAAACACGAGTTGTTAGAAAATGTGATTTATTTCATAAATGGAATAAACAAAGTATGCACATTCTACGTCATAACGACTTTCTATAGTTTGCGCATGCGTCCGGAAATAAGAAAAGCTTACTTCCCCCCATTTTTTAAAATCACAGCTTCTAGAATGTTTACATGATTTCTTTAAAAAAACGAGTTTTTAAAAAATGTGATTTATTTCGTAAAAGGAATCAACAAAGTATGCACATTTTACTTCATATCGACTTTCTATAGTTCGCGCATGCGTATGGAAATAAGAAAAGTTTACTTCCCCCCATTTTTTAAAATCACGGCTTCTACAAGGTTTACATGATTTCTTAAAAAACATGAGTTTTTAGAATATGTGATTTATTTCATCAATGGAATCAACAAACTATGCACATTCTAGGTAAGAACGACTTTCTATAGTTTGCGAATGCGTCCGAAAATAAGAAAAGCTTACTTCCCCCCGGTTTTTAAAATCACGGCTTCTAGAAGGTTTACATGATTTCTTAAAAAACACGAGTTTTCAGAAAATGTCATTTATTTCATAAATGGAATAAAAAACATATGAACATTCTATGTCATAACGACTTTGTATAGTTTACGCGTGCGCAAACTATGCACATTCTAGGTAATAACAACTGTCTATAGTTTGCGCATGCGTCCGGAAATAAGAAAAGCTAGCTTCCCCCCTTTTTTTAAATTCATAGCTTCTAGAAGGTTTACATGATTTCTTAAAAAACACAAGTTTTTAGAAAATGTGATTTATTTCATAAATGGAATAAACAAAGTATGCACATTCTACGTCATAATGACTTTCTATAGTTTGGACATGCGTCCGGAAATAAGAAAAGCTTACTTCCCCCCATTTTTTACAATCACAGCTTCTAGAAGGTTTACATGATTTCTTAATAAACACGAATATTTAGAAAATGTGATTTATTTCATAAATGGAATGAACAAACTATGTAGATTCTACGTAATAACGACTTTCTATAGTTTGCACACGCGTTCGGGAATAAGAAAAGCTTACTTCCCCCCGGTTTTTAAAATCACAGCTTCTAGAAGGTTTACATGATTTCTTAAAAAAACATGAGTTTTTAGAAAATGTCATTTGTTTCATAAATGGAATCAACAAAGTATGAACAAAATATGTCATAACGACTTTGTATAGTTTGTGCATGCGCAAACTATGCACATTCTAAGTCATAACGACTTTCTATAGTTTGCGCATGCGTCAGGAAATAAGAAAAGCTTACTTCTCCCCGTTTTTTAAAATCACAGCTTCTAGAAGGTTTACATGATTTCTTAAAAAACACGATTTTTTAGAAAATGTGATTTATTTAATCAATGGAATCAACAAACTATGCACATTATACGTAATAATGACTTTCTATAGTTTGCGCATGTGTCCGAAAATAAGAAAAACTTAATTCCCCCCGTTTTTAAAAATCACAGCTTCTAGAAGGTTTACATGATTTCTTAGAAAACACGAGTTTTTAGAAAATGTGATTTATTTCATAAATGAAATCAACAAAGTATGCACATTCTACGTAATAACGACTTTCTATAGTTTGCGCATGTGTCCGGAAATAAGTAAAGCTTACTTCCCCCCGTTTTTTAAAATCACAGCTTCTAGAAGGTTTACATCATTTCTTAAAAAAAATGAGTTTTTAGAAAATGTGATTTATTTCATAAATGGAATCAACAAAGTATGCACATTCTACATCATAACGACTTTCTATAGTTTGCGCATGCGTCCGGAAATAAGAAAAGCTTACTTCCCCCCTTTTTTTTAAAATCATAGCTTCTAGAAGATTTCCATGATTTCTTTAAAAAAATGGGTTTTTAGAAAATGTGATTTATTTCATAAATGGAATCAACAAAGTATGCACATTCTACGTCATAATGATTTTCTATAGTTTGCGCATGCGTCCGGAAATAAGAAAAGCTAACTTCCCCCCTTTTTTTAAATTCGTAGCTTCTAGAAGGTTTACATGATTTCTTAAAAAACACGAGTTTTTAGAAAATGGATTTATTTCATAAATGGAATAAACAAAGTATGCACATTCTACATCATAATGACTTTCTATAGTTTGCACATGCGTCCGGAAATAAGAAAAGCTTACTTCCCCCCATTTTTTAAAATCACAGCTTCTAGAATGTTTACATGATTTCTTTAAAAAAACGAGTTTTTAAAAAATGTGATTTATTTCGTAAAAGGAATCAACAAAGTATGCACATTTTACTTCATACCGACTTTCTATAGTTCGCGCATGCGTATGGAAATAAGAAAAGTTTACTTCCCCCCATTTTTTAAAATCACGGCTTCTACAAGGTTTACATGATTTCTTAAAAAACATGAGTTTTTAGAATATGTGATTTATTTCATCAATGGAATCAACAAACTATGCACATTCTAGGTAATAACGACTTTCTATAGTTTGCGAATGCGTCCGAAAATAAGAAAAGCTTACTTCCCCCCGGTTTTTAAAATCACGGCTTCTAGAATGTTTACATGATTTCTTAAAAAACACGAGTGTTTAGAAAATGTGATTTATTTCATAAATGGAATCAACAAAGTATGCACATTCTAAGTCATAACGACTTTCTATAGTTTGCGCATGCGTCCGGAAATAAGAAAAGCTTACTTCCCCCCATTTTTTAAAATCACAACTTCTAGAGGGATTACATGATTTCTTAAAAAACAAGAGTTTTACGAACAAGTGATTTATTTCATAAATGGAATCAACAAAGTATGCACATTCTATGTCATAATGAATTTATATAGTTTGTGCATGCGCAAACTAAGCACATTCTACGTACTAACGACGTTCTATAGTTTGCGTATGCATCCAGAAATAAGAAGAGCTTACCTCACCCCGTTTTTTAAAATCACAACTTCTAGAAGGTTTACATGATTTCTTAAAAAACACGAGTTTTTAGAAAATGCGATTTATTTCATAAATGGAATCAACAAAGTATGCACATTCTATGTCATAACGACTTTGTATGGTTTGCGCATGCGCAAACTATGCACATTCCACGTAATAACGACTTTATATAATTTGCGCAATTGTCTGGAAATAAGAAAAGCTTACATCCGCCCGTTTTTTAAAATCACAGCTTCTAGAAGGTTTACGTGATTTCTTAAAAAACATGAGTTTTTAGAAAATGTGATGTATTTCATAAATGGAAGCAACAAAGTATGCACATTCTACGGAATAACGACTTTCTATAGTTTGCGCATGCGTCCGGAAATAGGAAAAGCTTACTTCCCCCCTTTTTTTAAATTCACATCTTCTACAAGGTTTACATGATTTCTTAAAAAACATGAGTTTTTAGAAAATGTGATTTATTTCATCAATGGAATCAACAAACTATGCACATTCTACGTAATAATGACTTTCTATAGTTTGCGAATGCGTCCTGAAATAAGAAAAGCTTACTTCCCCCCGGTTTCTAAAATCACAGCTTCTAGAAGGTTTACATGATTTCTTAAAAAACACGAGTTTTTAGAAAATGTCATTTATTTCATAAATGGAATAAAAAAAGTATGAACATTCTATGTCATAACGACTTTTTATAGTTTGCGCATGCGCAAACTATGCACATTCTAGGTAATAACGACTTTCTATAGTTTGCGCATGCGTCCAGAAATAAGAAAAGCTTACTTCCCCCCTTTTTTTAAATTCACAGCTTCTAGAAGGTTTGCATGATTTCTTAAAAAACACAAGTTTTTAGAAAATGTGATTTATTTCATAAATGGAATCAACAAAGTATGCACATTCTACGTCATAACGACTTTCTATAGTTTGCGCATGCGTCCGGAAATAAGAAAAGCTTACTTCCCCACGTTTTTTAAAATCACAGATTCTAGAAGGTTTACATGATTTCTTACAAAAAATGAGTTTTTAGAAAATGTGATTTATTTCTTAAAAGGAATCAACAAAGTATGCACATTCTATGTCATAACGACTTTGTATAGTTTTCGCATGTGCAAACTATGCACATTCTAGGTAATAACGACTTTCTATAGTTTGCGTATGCGTCCGGAAATAAGAAAAGCTTACTTCCCCCCTTTTTTTAAATTCACAGCTTCTAGAAGGTTTACATGATTTCTTAAAAAACACGAGTTTTTAGAAAATGTGATTTATTTCATAAAAGGAATCAACAAAGTATGCACATTCTACGTCATAACGACTTTCTATAGTTTGTGCATGCGTCCGGAAATAAGAAAAGCTTACTTCCCCCCGTTTTTTTAAATCACAGCTTCTAGAAGGTTTCCATGATTTCTTAAAAAAAATGGGTTTTTAGAAAATGTGATTTATTTCATAAATGGAATGAACAAAGTATGCAGATTCTATGTCATAACAACTTTCTATAGTTTGCGCATGTGCAAACTAAGCACATTCTACGTACTAACGACGTTCTATAGTTTGCGTATGCGTCCAGAAATAAGAAAAGCTTACCTCACCCCGTTTTTTAAAATCACAACTTCTAGAAAGTTTACATGATTTCTTAAAAAACACGAGTTTTTAGAAAATGTGATTTATTTCTTAAATGGAATCATCAAAGTATGCATATTCTATGTCATAATGACTTTGTATGGTTTGCGCATGCGCAAACTATGCACATTCTACGTAATAACGACTTTCTATAGTTTGCGCATGTGTCCGTAAATAAGAAAAGCTTACTTCCGCCAGTTTTTTAAAATCACAGCTTCTAGAAGGTTTAAATGATTTCTTAAAAAACATGAGTTTTTAGAAAATGTGATGTATTTCATAAATGGAATCAACAAAGTATGCACATTCTACGTCATAACGACTTTCTAAAGTTTGCGCATAAGTCCGGAAATAAGAAAAGCTTACTTCCGCCAGTTTTTTAAAATCACAGCTTCTAAAAGGTTTACATGATTTATTAAAAACCACAAGTTTTTAGAAAATGTGATTTATTTCATAGATGGAATCAACAAAGTATGCACATTCTAAGTCATAACGACTTTCTATAGTTTGCGCATGCGTCCGAAAATAAGAAAAGCTTAATTCCCCCCATTTTTTAAAGTCACGGCTTCTAGAAGGTTTACATGATTTCTTAAAAAACACGAGTTTTTAGAAAATATGATTTATTTCATCAATGGAATCAACAAACTATGCACATTCTACGTAATAACGAGTTTCTATAGTTTGTGAATGCGTCCGGAAATAAGAAAAGCTTACTTCCCCCCGGTTTTTAAAATCACAGCGTCTATAAGGTTTACATGATTTCTTAAAAAACACGAGTTTTTAGAAAATGTCATTTATTTCATAAATGGAATAAAAAAAGTATGAACATTCTATGTCATAACGACTTTGTATAGTTTGCGCAGGCGCAAACTATGCACATTCTAGGTAATAACATCTTTCTTTAGTTTGCGCATGCATCCGGAAATAAGAAAAGCTTACTTCCCCCCTTTTTTTAAATTCACAGCTTCTAGAAGGTTTACATGATTTCTTAAAAAACACGAGTTTTTCAACAATGTCATTTATTTCTTAAATGGAATAAAAAAAGTATGAACATTCTATGTCATAACGACTTTGTATAGTTTGCGCATGCGCAACCTGTGCACATTCTTGGTAATAACGACTTTCTATAGTTTGCGCATGCGTCCGGAAATAAGAAAAGCTTACTTCCCCCCTTTTTTTAAATTCACAGCTTCTAGAAGGTTTACATGATTTCTTAAAAAACATGAGTTTTTAGAAAATTTCATTTCTTTCATAAATGGAATAAAAAAAGGATGAACATTCTATGTCATAACGACTTTGTATAGTTTGCGCATGCGCAAACTATGCACATTCTAGGTAATAATGACTTTCTATAGTTTGCGCTTGCGTCCAGAAATAAGAAAAGCTTACTTCCCCCCTTTTTTTAAATTCACAGCTTCTAGAAGGTTTACATGATTTCTTAAAAAACACGAGTTTTTAGAAAATGTCATTTATTTCTTAAATGGAATGAAAAAAGTATGAACATTCTATGTCATAACGACTTTGTATATTTTGCGCATGCGCAAACTATGCACATTCTAGGTAATAACGACTTTCTATAGTTTGCGCATGCGTCCGGAAATAAGAAAAGCTTACTTCCCCCCTTTTTTAAATTCACAGCTTCTAGAAGGTTTACATGATTTCTTAAAAAACACGAGTTTTTAGAAAATGTGATTTATTTCATAAATGGAATCAACAAAGTATGCACATTCTATGTCATAACAACTTTCTATAGTTTGCGCATGCATCCGGAAATAAGAAAAGCTTACTTCCCCCCGTTTTTTAAAATCACATCTTCTAGAAGGATTACATGATTTCTTAAAAAACACGAGTTTTACGAACATGTGATTTATTTCATAAATGTAATCAACAAAGTATGCACATTCTATGTCATAATGAATTTATATAGTCTATGCATGCGCAAACTAAGCACATTCTACGTACTAACGACTTTCTATAGTTTGCGTATGTGTCCAGAAATAAGAAAAGCTTACTTCACCCTGTTTTTTAAAATCACAACTTCTAGAAGGTTTACATGATTTCTTAAAAAACACGAGTTTTTAGAAAATGTGATTTATTTCATAAATGGAATCAACAAAGTATGCACATTCTATGTCATAACGACTTTGTATGGTTTGCGCATGCGTAAACTATGCACATTCTACGTAATAACGACTTTCTATAATTTGCGCAATTGTCTGGAAATAAGAAAAGCTTACATCCGCCCATTTTTTAAAATCACATCTTCTAGAAGGTTTACGTGATTTCTTAAAAAAAACGAGTCTTCAGAAAATGTGATTTATTTCATAAAAGGAATCAACAAAGTATGCACATTCTACGTCATAACGACTTTCTAAAGTTTGCACATAAGTCCGGAAATAAGAAAAGCTTACTTCCGCCAATTTTTTAAAATCACAGCTTCTAGAAGGTTTACATGATTTCTTAAAAACCACAAGTTTTTAGAAAATGTGATTTATTTCATAGATGGAATCAACAAAGTATGCACATTCTAAGTCATAACGACTTTGTATAGTTTGCGCATGCGCAAACTATGCACATTCTAGGTAATAACGACTTTCTATAGTTTGCGCATGCGTCCAGAAATAAGAAAAGCTTACTTCCCCCCTTTTTTTAAATTCACAGCTTCTAGAAGGTTTACATGATTTCTTGAAAAACACGAGTTTTTAGAAAATGTCATTTATTTCTTAAATGGAATAAAAAAAGTATGAACATTCTATGTCATAATGACTTTGTATAGTTTGGGCATGTGCAAACTATGCACATTCTTGGTAATAACGACTTTCTATAGTTTGCGCATGCGTCCGGAAATAAGAAAAGGTTACTTCTCCCCTTTTTTTAAATTCACAGCTTCTAGAAGGTTTATATGATTTCTTAAAAAACATGAGTTTTTAGAAAATGTGATTTATTTCATAAATGGAATCAACAAAGTATGCACATTCTATGTCATAACGAATTTCTATAGTTTGCGCATGCATCCAGAAATAAGAAAAGCTTACTTCCCCCCGTTTTTTAAAATCACAGCTTCTAGAAGGATTACATGATTTCTTAAAAAACATGAGTTTTACGAACATGTGATTTATTTCATAAATGGAACCAACAAAGTATGTACATTCTATGTCATAACGAATTTCTATAGTTTGCGCATGCGCAAACCAAGCACATTCTGCGTGCTAAAGACTTTCTATAGTTTGTGTATGCATTCAGAAATAAGAAAAGCTTACTTCACCCTGTTTTTTAAAATCACAACTTCTAGAAGGTTTACATGATTTCTTAAAAAACACGAGTTTTTAGAAAATGTGATTTATTTCATAAATGGAATCAACAAAGTATGCACATTTTATGTCATAACGACTTTGTATGGTTTGCGCATGCGCAAACTATGCACATTCTACGTAATAACGACTTCCTATAGTTTGCGCATGTGTCCGGAAATAAGAAAAGTATACTTCCGCCCGTTTTTTAAAATCACAGCTTCTAGAAGGTTTACATGATTTCTTAAAAAACACGAGTTTTTAGAAAATGTGATGTATTTCATAAATGGAATCAAAAAAGTATGCACATTCTACGTCATAACGACTTTCTAAAGTTTGCGCATGCATCCGGAAATAAGAAAAGCTTACTTCCGCCAGTTTTTTAAAATCACAGCTTCTAGAAGGTTTACATGATTTCTTAAAAACCACGATTGTTTAGAAAATGTGATTTATTTCATAAATGGAATCAACAAAGTACGCACATTCTAAGTCATAACGACTTTCTATAGTTTGCGCATGCGTCCAGAAATAAGAAAAGCGTACTTCCCCTCATTTTTTAAAGTCATACATTCTAGAAGGTTTACATGATTTCTTAAAAAACACGAGTTTTTAGAAAATGTGATTTATTTCATCAATGGAATCAACAAACTATGCACATTCTACATAATAACGACTTTCTATAGTTTGTGAATGCGTCCGGAAATAAGAAAAGCTTACTTTCCCCCGGTTTTTAAAATCACCGGTTCTAGAAGATTTACATGATGTCATAAAAAACACGTGTTTTTAGAAAATGTCATTTATTTCATAAATGGAATAAACAAAGTATGTACATTCTACGTCATAACGACTTTCTATAGTTTGCACATGCGACCGGAAATAAGAAAAGCTTACTTCCCCCCGTTTTTTAAAATCACAGCTTCTAGAAGGTTTACATGATTTCTTAAAAAACATGAGTTTTTAGAAAATGTGATTTATTTCATAAATGGAATCATCAAAGTATGCACATTCTACGTCATAACGACTTTCTATAGTTTGCGCATGCGTCCAAAAATAAGAAAAGCTTACTTCCCCTCGTTTTTTAAAATCACGGCTTCTAGAAGGTTTACATGATTTCATAAAAAAAATGAGTTTTTAGAAAATGTGATTTATTTCATAAAAGGAATCAAAAAAGTATGCACATTCTATGTCATAACGACTTTCTATAGTTTGCGCATGCGTATGGAAATAAGAAAATCTTACTTCCCCCCGTTTTTTAAAATCACAGCTTCTAGAAGGTTTACATGATTTATTAATAAACACGAGTTTTTAGAAAATGTGATTTATTTAATCAATGGAATCAGCAAACTATGCACATTCTACGTAATAACGACTTTCTATAGTTTGCACATGTGTCCGGAAATAAGAAAAGCTTCCTTCCCCCCGTTTTTTAAAATCACAGCTTCTAGAAGGTTTACATGATTTCTTAAAAAAACATGAGTTTTTAGAAAATGTCATTTGTTTCATAAATGGAATCAACAAAGTATGAACAAACTATGTCATAACGAATTTGTATCATTTGCGCATGCGCAAGCTATGCACATTCTATGTAATAACGCCTTTCTATAGTTTGCGCATGCTTCCGGAAATAAGAAAAGCTTACTTCCCCCCATTTTTTAAAATCACAGCTTCTGGAAGGTTTACATGATTTCTTAATAAACACGAGTTTTTAGAAAATGTGATTTATTTAATCAATGGAATCAACAAACTATGCACATTCTACGTAATAAAGACTTTCTATACTTAGCGCATGCGTCCGGAAATAAGAAAAGCTTACTTCCCCCCTTTTTTTTGTTGAATATTGTAACTTCAAAGAATATTATATTTGTACTTTATTATTCCGGAGATGTTTCATTCCTCCGAGGTAACCCTATCATGTATCTGGAGATGGTTATTCCTCCAAGGGATTGTATTAACTAGGGTTATTAGACCCACCATGTGTGGGTCGGCCCTGTAGTTATATTTTAGGGGTTATTAGACTTCTCCAGGTGAGGTCGGCCCCATAAGTCTTTTAGTCAGTTGGAAGTCAAGTATAAATAGAGGAGGTGAACTCCTCATTAGTTCATTCACTCACTTGTGGAAGAGTGCGCACTAGTTGAGGAGATCTGCTAAGGAGTCAAGGAGAAGGAGCACATCTTGTATTTTGGTTGATCATCTTATTGAGGAAAGCTTTGCTGGGTTTTCTACCCCATGAGGGTTTCCCAGGGTATATTGTGTGTCTATCTTGTGATTGTGTTTCTTTCAGAGATCTTGTTTGTCTATTTGGTTTAAATCTAACATGGTATCAGAGCTAGACTGAATAGGACATCTTTCACAAGGTAAGAATACCTCTTTCTCTCTCTTTGGTGAAGTTAGGGTTTTCAGCCCAAAGTTGGTATTTTTGATTTTTGGTTGCATGGCTGGATAGCCCTCTTCAAGAGCTTTCTTTTGAGCTATAGATCGAACTTTTTGGTTGGGTAGAACTTCGGGAAAGTCAAACCCTAATTCTACCAAAAGTGCGATACGTCAGATTTTGGTTTCAGAAAAAGGTTGTAATTTTTTATTTCTGATTACATGACTGGATAGCCCTTCTCAAGAGCATTCTTTTGAGCTATAGATCGAACTTTTTGGTTGGGTAGAACTCCGGGAAAGTCAAACCCTAATTCTACCAAAAGTGCGATAAATTTCTGTTCTAGTTTCCGGAAAAGTGAAAAGTAACTTCCCAGGTAAGTCTACTCTGTCTCTTGGACTCCCCCAAGAGAAGATGGCTCCAAATACTAAGCTTGAAGACAAGCTAGAAGGCATAGAGAATTTCCGAGCATGGAAATACAGAATTGGTCTCATTCTTGAGGAGAATGATCTTGCTCATTATATCAAGGAGGAAGTTGCAGAACCAGAAGAAGAGGAAGCCAAAGAAAAACACAGGAAGGATCTGATTAGGGCAAAGAGAATCATAGCTGATTCCATTAAAGATCACTTGATTCCCCAAGTGTCTTCCAAGAAGACTCCAAAGGAAATGTATGATGCCCTAGGAAGAATGTATGAAGGAAAGAACATCAACAGAAAGATGAATCTAAGGACTCAATTGAAAAGTACCAAGATGCACAAAGGAGAATCCATTCAAGACTACTTCTCAAGAGTCTCTCTAATCAAAGAACAACTAGATGCCATTGGTGATACTCTTGATGAAGATGAACTTGTGATGACAGCTCTAAATGGTCTCACTAGACCATGGGAGTCATTCATTCAAACTATGTGTGCCAGAAAAGAAAGTATGAAGTTTGATGTAGTATGGGAAGATTGTGTTCAAGAGGAGGCTAGGGTTGCCAACAGAGAAGCACTTCTCAAAGAGGATGACCAAGCTTTGGCCACCCACACCAAAAGAGGAAAGAGAGGCTACTTCAAGAAGGTAAACCACAAAAGGCCTCAACCCTCTCATAGATTCAAAAAGAAAGGGGGAGACATCTCCACAGTCCAATGCTTCAATTGTCTCAAGCTAGGACACTATGCCAGAGACTGTACCCTACCAGAGAAGAAGAAGAAAAGATTTGTTCACAAAAGACATCATGCTCATATGGCAGAAGATGACAGTGAAGAAGAAGAAGAAGAAGAAGAAGAAGTAGTAGAGGAAAGGCCTCAAAAGAAAAGATCTAAAGTAAAGAAAGAAGAACCAGAAGAATATGTACTATTTTCTGCTCTCTCTGGATCTGTGTCTCCTGGTGAAGACACTTGGCTCATTGACAGTGGTGCTTCAAAGCACATGACAGGTCACAAGGAAACTCTCTCCAAGATTGAAGAGAAGTCTTCACCCCAGAAGGTATCACTAGGAGATGATTATCAATATCCCATCAAGGGAATTGGTGAAGCAAGCTACAAGCTTGACTCAGGAACACCTTTGAAGATGAAAGAAATATTATATGTTCCAGGGTTAAAGAAGAATCTACTCTCTATCTCAGCTCTAGACAAGAAAGGCTTTAGAGTAGCCTTCATAGATGGTCAAGTACTCATGTGGACCAAAGGAAAATCAATCAAAGATGCAATTGTCATTGGTGAAGAAGAAGGAGGACTTTATAAACTCAAGGGTCACCCAGAATCTGCCCTTGCTCATGAAGTCTCTAGTCCCAGTGAGCTATGGCACAGAAGACTAGCTCACATTAACTATAAAGCTTTACCATATGTGAGTAAGATGGTTATAGGCTTGCCAAACTTGAAGGTTGATCATGATGGCTCATGTAAAGGATGTAAGAAAGGGAAGAATATCAAGAATCCCTTTCCGAAAAGTGAAACAAAGACTAAGAGTTCTCTAGAACTAATACACTCAGATATATGTGGACCCATGCCTACCACATCTCTAAGTGGGTTTGAATACTATCTCTCCTTCATTGATGATTATTCAAGAAAAACTTGGATATACTTCCTAAAGGGTAAGAATGAAGTCTTTGGAAAATTCAAAGAGTTCAAGGCTCTAATAGAAAACCTCTCAGACAAGAAAATCAAGATTCTCAGAACAGATAATGGTGGAGAATATACTTCAAAGGAATTTGAAGAATTCTGTAAAGAAGCTGGAATCAAAAGGGAGCTAACCACTCCTTACAACCCCCAACAGAATGGGGTAGCTGAGAGGAAAAATAGAACCATCATGGAAGCTGTAAAGACTATGATACATGATCAAGACCTTCCCATGTATCTGTGGGCTGAAGCAGCCAAGACAGCAGTATATGTTCAAAATAGACTATCTCATAGTGCTCTTGACTTCAAAACTCCAGAGGAAGTCTTTACAGGAAAGAAGCCTGAGGTAAGTCATCTCAAAATATTTGGGTGTCCTGTGTACATCCATATTCCAAAAGAGAAGAGATCAAAATTGGATCCCTCAGGTAAGAAGGGAATATTTGTTGGTTATTGTGAAACTTCCAAAGCCTTCAGAATCTACATACCAGGTTTCCATCATATAGAAATAAGTAGAGATGTTACCTTCGATGAGGAAGCAGCCCTCAAGAAATCCAGAAAGTGTCAACTTGAAGAAGTTTATGAAGAAGATACATCTCCCAGAATCTCAGAGAATGCTCACATTCCTGAAGAAGACATACCAGAGGATCATGACATGCTGGAACCACAAGAACCTCCTGTTACAGAATTATCCAGGAAAAGAAGACCAGCATGGGCTAGAGATATTATTCAAGGAGCAGAAAGATATGGTGCTCCTGAAGGCTCCACTAGAGAAAGGAAGAAACCAAAGCTAGTATCCAACTATATGGCCCTGATGTGTGATCTTGTGGATCAACTACCTACCAGCTATGAAGAGGCAGCTCAAAAGAAAGAATGGCTAGAAGCAATGACTGAAGAATATCAGTCAATAATGAAAAATGATGTTTGGGATATAGTTCCCAAACCAAAAGACAAAAGTGTGGTTTCTTCCAAATGGATCTTTAAAATAAAACATGCTGCGGATGGAAGTATTGAAAAATACAAAGCAAGATTTGTAGCCAGAGGGTTCTCTCAGAAGGAGGGAATTGACTATGAAGAAACATTTGCACCAGTTGCTAGGTATACTTCAATTAGAACTATCATGGCTCTTGCATCCATGATGAAGTGGAAACTACATCAAATGGATGTTAAGACAGCTTTTCTGAATGGTGTAATTGAAGAAGAAGTATACATAGAGCAACCACAAGGATTTGAGGTAAATGACAGAAGGACTCATGTATGCAAACTGAAGAAGGCATTATATGGGTTGAAAGAAGCTCCCAGAGCTTGGTACGGAAGGATTGACAATTTCTTAACTAGCATGGGCTCTACCAAAAGTAAAGCTGACCCAAACCTTTATCTCAAGGTATTGGATGATGAACCAGTTATACTTTTACTATATGTAGATGATCTGTTTCTAACTGGAAATGAGAAACAAATTATTGAAAGCAAGAAGAAGCTTTCTTCAGAATTCGAGATGAAAGATCTCGGATTGATGCACTACTTCCTAGGCCTAGAAGTGTGGCAAGAACCAAAAGGAATCTTTCTGAATCAAGGTAAGTATACTGTGGAAATTCTGAAAAGATTTGATATGTTGGAATGTAAACCCATGGCCACTCCCATGGACTCCAACTTAAAGATTTTGGTTAATGACTCATCAGAATTAGTGGACCTAACCTTATATAGACAGATCATTGGATCACTAATGTACTTGACAAATACTAGGCCAGATATATGCTTTGCTATAAATACCCTAAGTCAGTATCTAGTAGAACCCAGAAAGGTTCATCTAATAGCTGCAAAGCATGTAATGAGGTACTTAAAAGGTACATTAGATTTTGGTCTACTCTATGATGGAAGTCATGAACTCAAGTTGCATGGTTACTCAGACTCTGATTGGGCAGGCAGTGTCTCAGACAGAAAAAGTACTTCAGGTGGATGTTATAGCCTTGGATCTGCCATGATCTCTTGGTTCAGCAAGAAACAATCCAGTGTGGCCCTCAGCTCTGCTGAGGCAGAATACATAGCTGCTTGCTCTGCTAGCTGTGAAGCTTTATGGCTTCGGAAACTGTTATCTGGAGTGTTTGAATTAGAAATGGATCCCACTATGATTTTGTGTGATAATCAAAGCTACATCAAGATGACAGAAAATCCTGTGTTCCATGATAAGTCAAAACACATAGAGATCCGATACTTCTATATTCGAGATATGGTGCAGAAAGGAGCTATCAAGCTTGAATACGTGAGAACTGAAGATCAAATTGCTGATATCCTGACCAAACCACTGTCTCGCGTGAAATTCGAATACTTTCGAGACAAGCTTGGTATAGTTCAGAAGGACTCTCCTAGAAAGGGGGAGTAGGATGATTCCTGGTGGCAAGCAAGTCTCATCAAAATGAGACTTCACCTAATCACTTAGAAATAGTTAGATTTAGGACTATTTTATTTTTATTCACTTTTACTTATACATGATTTTGATGATAGATGTATTAGTAAGAATACATGCTAGATGTATACATGCTTTTGATGTTAGATGTATACATGATTTTGATGATAGATGTATTAGTGAGAATACATGCTAGATGTATACATGTTTTTGATGTTAGATGTATACATGATTTTGATGATAGATGTATTAGTGAGAATACATGCTAGATGTATACATGCTTTTGATGTTAGATGTATACATGATTTGATGATAGATGTATTAGTGAGAATACATGCCTTTGATGACAGATGTATACATGCTTTTGATGTTAGATGTATACATGATTTTGATGATAGATGTATTAGTGAGAATACATGCTAGATGTATACATGCTTTTGATGTTAGATGTATACATGATTTGATGATAGATGTATTAGTGAGAATACATGCTTTTGATGACAGATGTATACATGCTTTTGATGTTAGATGTATACATGATTTTGATGATAGATGTATTAGTGAGAATACATGCTAGATGTATACATGCTTTTGATGTTAGATGTATACATGATTTGACGATAGATGTATTAGTGAGAATACATGCTTTTGATGACAGATGTATACATGCTTTTAGATGTATTAGTAAGAATACATGCTTATGATTGTATGATGTATACATGCTGTTGGTGCTGATTATGTACTTGTATGGATGAAGATACTTGTACTTGTATTGATGAGAATACAGATTGAGGGGATTGAATCATCCCTGGACTTTCAGTCCTAAAGAGAGCCGTAGACGTAAGGTCTCCGAGAATGAAGTCCTTAGTGGACAGTTGAGGGGATTGAATCATCCCTGGACTTTCAGTCCTAAAGAGAGCCGTAGACGTAAGGTCTCCGAGAATGAAGTCCTTAGTGGACAGTTGAGGGGATTGAATCATCCCTGGACTTTCAGTCCTAAAGAGAGCCGTAGACGTAAGGTCTCCGAGAATGAAGTCCTTAGTGGACAGTTGAGGGGATTGGATCATCCCTGGACTTTCAGTCCTGAAGAGAGCCGTAGACGTAAGGTCTCCGAGAATGAAGTCCTTAGTGGACAGTTGAGGGGATTGGATCATCCCTGGACTTTCAGTCTTGAAGAGAGCCGTAGACGTAAGGTCTCCGATAATGAAGTCCTGAATGAACAGGTAGGGGATTGTATCGTCCCCGGACTGAGGTCCCAGAATAGAATCGTAGACTGGGTCTCCGATAATGAAGTCCTGAATGAACAGGTAGGGGATTGTATCGTCCCCGGACTGAGGTCCCAGAATAGAACCGTAGACTGGGTCTCCGATAATGAAGTCCTGAATGAACAGGTAGGGGATTGTATCGTCCCCGGACTGAGGTCCCAGAATAGAACCGTAGACTGGGTCTCCGATAATGAAGTCCTGAATGAACAGGTAGGGGATTGTATCGTCCCCGGACTGAGGTCCCAGAATAGAACCGTAGACTGGGTCTCCGATAATGAAGTCCTGAATGAACAGGTAGGGGATTGTATCATCCCCGGACTGAGGTCCCAGAATAGAACCGTAGACTGGGTCTTCAAAAATTGAAGTCCTGAATGAACAGGCAGGGGATTGCATCGTCCCCGGACTGAGGTCCCAGAATTGATCCGTAGACTGAAGTCTCCGAGAACTAAAGATTGGATTGTATCATCCTTGGACCTATGTCCTAAAAAGGAGCAGGATTGATCATCCTAGGAATATGATCATGTGATGACGATGCTGATGATCGTGTGATGACGATGCTGATGATCGTGTAATGACGATGCTGATGATCGTGTAATGACGATGCTCATGATCGTGTGATGACGATGCTGATGACGATGCTGATGATCGTGTGATGACGATGCTGATGATCGTGTAATGACGATGCTGATGATCGTGTAATGACGATGCTGATGATCGTGTGATGACGATGTTGATGACGATGCTGATGATCGTGTGATGACGATGCTGATGATCGTGTGATGACGATGCTGATGATCGTGTGATGACGATGCTGATGATCGTGTGATGACGATGCTGATGATCGTGTAATGACGATGCTGATGATCGTGTGATGACGATGCTGATGACGATGCTGATGATCGTGTAATGACGATGCTGATGATCGTGTAATGACGATGCTGATGATCGTGTGATGACGATGCTGATGACGATGCTGATGATCGTGTGATGACGATGCTGATGATCGTGTGATGACGATGCTGATGACGATGCTGATGATCGTGTGATGACGATGCTGATGATCGTGTGATGACGATGCTGATGATCGTGTGATGACGATGCTGATGACGACGCTGATGATCGTGTGATGACGATGCTGATGATCGTGTGATGACGATGCTGATGATCGTATGATGACGATGCTGATGACGATGCCGATGATCGGATTGATATCGACACTATTGATATTGATGTTCCAGTAACTGGTTGAGTTACTGACGAAGATGAACTGAAGAAAGCTTCCGATGATTTATAGATGTATCATGTATGATGACTCCTTGCCCTTGCAGATGGTGTTATAATATCCTTCTCGTTAAGGGGGAGTGTTGAATATTGTAACTTCAAAGAATATTATATTTGTACTTTATTATTCCGGAGATGTTTCATTCCTCCGAGGTAACCCTATCATGTATCTGGAGATGGTTATTCCTCCAAGGGATTGTATTAACTAGGGTTATTAGACCCACCATGTGTGGGTCGGCCCTGTAGTTATATTTTAGGGGTTATTAGACTTCTCCAGGTGAGGTCGGCCCCATAAGTCTTTTAGTCAGTTGGAAGTCAAGTATAAATAGAGGAGGTGAACTCCTCATTAGTTCATTCACTCACTTGTGGAAGAGTGCGCACTAGTTGAGGAGATCTGCTAAGGAGTCAAGGAGAAGGAGCACATCTTGTATTTTGGTTGATCATCTTATTGAGGAAAGCTTTGCTGGGTTTTCTACCCCATGAGGGTTTCCCAGGGTATATTGTGTGTCTATCTTGTGATTGTGTTTCTTTCAGAGATCTTGTTTGTCTATTTGGTTTAAATCTAACATTTTTAAATTCACAGCTTCTAGAAGGTTTACATGATTTCTTAAAAAACATGAGTTTTTAGAAAATGTGATTTATTTCATCAATGGAATCAACAAACTATGCACATTCTACGTAATAACGACTTTCTTTAGTTTGCGCATGCGTCCAGAAATAAGAAAAGCTTACTTCCCCCCATTTTTTAAAATCACATCTTCTAGAAGGTTTACATGATTTCTTAATAAACACGAGTTTTTAGAAAATGTGATTTATTTAATCAATGGAATCAACAAACTATGCACATTCTATGTAATAACGACTTTCTATAGTTTGCGCATGCGTCCGGAAATAAGAAAAGCTTACTTCCCCTCGTTTTTTAAAATCATAGCTTCTAGAAGGTTTGCATGATTTCTTAAAAAACACGAGTTTTTAGAAAATGTCATTTATTTCATAAATGGAATCAATAAAGTATGAACATTCGATGTCATAACGACTTTGTATAGTTTGCGCATTCGAAAACTATGCACATTCTATGTAATAACGACTTTCTATAGTTTGCACATGCGTCCGGAAATAAGAAAAGCTTACTTCCCCCCTTTTTTTAAATTCACAGCTTCTAGAAGGTTTACATGATTTCTTAAAAAACACGAGTTTTTAGAATATGTGATTTATTTCATAAATGGAATCAACAAAGTATGCACATTCTACGTCATAACGACTTTCTATAGTTTGCGCAGGCGTATGGAAATAAGAAAAGCTTACTTGCCCCCATTTTTTAAAATCACAGCTTCTAGAAGGTTTACATGATTCTTAAAAAAAACGAGTTTTTAGAAAATGTGATTTGTTTCATAAAAGGAATCAACAAAGTATGCACATTCTACGTCATAACAACTTTCTATAGTTTGCTCATGCGTATGGAAATAAGAAAAGGTTACTTCCCCCCATTTTTTAAAATCACAGCTTCTAGAAGGTTTACATGATTTCTTAAAAAACACGAGTTTTTAGAAAATCTCATTTATTTAATAAATGGAATCAAGAAAGTATGCACATTCTACGTAATAACGACTTTCTATAGTTTGCGCATGCATCCGGAAATAAGAAAAGCTAACTTCCGCCTATTTGTTAGAATCACAGCTTCTAGAAGGTTTACATGATTTATTAACAAACACGAGTTTCTAGAAAATTTCATTTGTTTCATAAATGGAATCAACAAACTATGCACATTCTATGTCATAACGACTTTCTATAGTTTGCGCATGCGCAAACTATGTAGATTCTACGTACTAACGACTTTCTATAGTTTGTTTGTTCGTCCGGAAATAAGAAAAGCTTACTTCACCCCATTTTTTAAAATCACAACTTCTAGAAGGTTTACATGATTTCTTAAAAAACACGAGTTTTTAGAAAATGTGATTTATTTCATAAATGGAATCAACAAAGTATGCACATTCTATGTCATAACGACTTTGTATTGTTTGCGCATGCGCAAACTATGCACATTCTACGTACTAACGACTTTCTATAGTTTGCGTATTCGTCCAGAAATAAGAAAAGCTTACTTCACCCTGTTTTTTAAAATCAGAACTTCTGGAAGGTTTACATGATTTCTTAAAAAATACGAGGTTTTAGAAAATGTCATTTATTTCATAAATGGAATCAACAAAGTATGCACATTCTACGTCATAACGACTTTCTAAAGTTTGCGCATTCATCGGGAAATAAGAAAAGCTTACTTCCCCCTGTTTCCTAAAATCACAGCTTCTAGAAGGTTTACATGATTTCTTAACAACCACGAGTTTTTAGAAAATGTCTTTTATTTCATAAATGGAATCAACAAAGTATGCACATTCTATGTCATAATGACTTTCTATAATTTTCGCATGCGCAAACTATGCACATTCTACGTAACAACGACTTTCTATAGTTTGCGCATGCGTCCGGAAATAAGAAAAGCTTACTTCACCTCGTTTTTTAAAATCACAACTTCTAGAAGGTTTACATGATTTCTTAAAAAACAAGAGATTTTAGAAAATGTGATTTATTTCAAAAATGGTATCAACAAAGTATGCACATTCTACATCATAATGACTTTCAATAGTTTGCGCATGTGTCCGGAAATAAGAAAATCTTACTTCCCCCCGTTTTCGAAAATCACAGATTCTAGAAGGTTTACATGATTTCTTAAAAATCACGAGTTTTTAGAAAATGTGTTTTATTTCAACAATGGAATCAACAAACTATGCACATTCTACGTAATAACGACTTTCTTTAGTTTGCGAATGCGTGCGGAAATAAGAAAAGCTTACTTCCCCTCGTTTTTAAAAATCACAGCTTCTAGAAGATTTACATGATTTCTTAAAAAACACGAGTTTTTAGAAAATGTCATTTATTTCATAAATGGAATCAATAAAGTATGAACATTCGATGTCATAACGACTTTGTATAGTTTGCGCATTCGAAAACTATGCACATTCTATGTAATAACGACTTTCTATAGTTTGCACATGCGTCCGGAAATAAGAAAAGCTTACTTCCCCCCTTTTTTTAAATTCACAGCTTCTAGAAGGTTTACATGATTTCTTAAAAAACATGAGTTTTTAGAAAATGTGATTTATTTCATAAATGGAATCAACAAAGTATGCACATTCTACGTCATAACGACTTTTTATAGTTTGCGCATGTGTCCGGAAATAAAAAAAGCTTACTTCCCCCCATTTTTTAAAGTCACAGCTTCTAGAAGGTTTACATGATTTCTTAATAAACACGAGTTTTTAGAAAATGTGATTTATTTAATCAATGGAATCAACAAACTATCCACATTCTACGTAATAACGACTTTCTATAGTTTGCACATGCGTCCGGAAATAAGAAAATCTTACTTCCCCCATTTTTTAAAATCACAGCTTCTAGAAGGTTTACATGATTTCTTAAAAAAACACGAGTTTTTAGAAAATGTCATTTGTTTCATAAATGGAATCAACAGAGTATGAACAAACTATGTCATAACGACTTTGTATCGTTTGTGCATGCGCAAACTATGCACATTCTATGTAATAACGACTTTCTATAGTTTGCGCATGCGTCCGGAAATAAGAAAAGCTTACTTCCCCCCATTTTTTAAAATCACAGCTTCTAGAAGGTTTACATGATTTCTTAATAAACACGATTTTTTAGAAAATGTGATTTATTTAATCAATGGAATCAACAAACTATGCACCTTCTACGTAATAATGACTTTCTATAGTTTGCGCATGCGTCCGGAAATAAGAAAAGCTTACTTCCCCCCTTTTTTTAAATTCACAGCTTCTAGAAGGTTTACATGATTACTTAAAAAACATGACTTTTTAGAAAATGTGATTTATTTCATCAATGGAATCAACAAACTATGCACATTCTACGTAATCGCGACTTTCTATAGTTTGCGCATGCGTCCGGAAATAAGAAAAGCTTACTTCCCCCCATTTTTTAAAATCACAACTTCTAGAAGGTTTACATGATTTCTTAATAAACACGAGTTTTTAGAAAATGTGATTTATTTAATCAATGGAATCAACAAACTATGCATATTCTACGTAATAACGATTTTCTATAGTTTGCACATGCATCCGGAAATAAGAAAATCTTACTTCCCCCCGTTTTTTAAAATCACAGCTTCTAGAAGGTTTACATGATTTCTTAAAAAAACACGAGTTTTTAGAAAATTTCATTTGTTTCATAAATGGAATCAACAAAGTATGAACAAACTATGTCATAACGACTTTGTATCGTTTGCGCATGTGCAAACTATGCACATTCTACGTAATAACGACTTTCTACAGTTTGCGCATGCGTTCGGAAATAAGAAAAGCTTACTTCCCCCCATTTTTTGAAATCACAGCTTCTAGAAGGTTTACATGATTTCTTAATAAACACGAGTTTTTAGAAAATGTGATTTATTTAATCAATGGAATCAACAAACTATGCACCTTCTACGTAATAACGACTTTCTATAGTTTGCGCATCTGTCCGGAAATAAGAAAAGCTTACTTCCCCCCATTTTTAAAAATCACAGCTTCTAGAAGGTTTACATGATTTCCTAAAAAACAAGAGATTTTAGAAAATGTGATTTATTTCAAAAATGGAATCAACAAAGTATGCACATTCTACATCATAACGACTTTCTATAGTTTGCGCATGTGTCCTGAAATAAGAAAAGCCTACTTCCCCCGATTTTTTAAAATCACAGCTTCTAGAAGGTTTACATGATTTCTTAAAAATCACGAGTTTTTAGAAAATGTGTTTTATTTCATCAATGGAATCAACAAACTATGCACATTCTATGTAATAACAACTTTCTATAGTTTGCGCATGCATCCAGAAATAAGAAAAGCTTACTTCACCCCGTTTTTTAAAATCACAACTTCTAGAAGGTTTACACGATTTCTTAAAAAACATGAGATTTTAGAAAATGTGATTTATTTCAAAAATGGAATCAACAAAATATACACATTCTACATCATAACGACTTTCTATAGTTTGCACATGTGTCCGGAAATAAGAAAAGCTTACTTCCCCCCGTTTTTTAAAATCACAACTCCTAGAAGGTTTACATGATTTCTTAAAAAAACACGAGTTTTTAGAAAATGTGATGTATTTAATAAATGGAATCAACAAAGTATGCACATTCTACGTCATAACGACTTTCTATAGTTTGCGCATGCGTCCGGAAATAAGAAAAGCTTACTTCCCCCCATTTTTTAAAATCACAGCTTCTAGAAGGTTTACATGATTTATTAATAAACACGAGTTTTTAGAAAATGTGATTTATTTAATCAATGGAATCAACAAACTATGCACATTCTACGTAATAACGACTTTCTATAGTTTGCACATGTGTCCGGAAATAAGAAAAGCTTCCATCCCCCCATTTTTTAAAATCACAGCTTCTAGAAGGTTTACATGATTTCTTAAAAAAACATGAGTTTTTAGAAAATTTCATTTGTTTCATAAATGGAATCAACAAAGTATGAACAAACTATGTCATAATGAATTTGTATCTTTTGCGCATGCGCAAACTATGCACATTCTATGTAATAACGCCTTTCTATAGTTTGCGCATGCTTCCGGAAATAAGAAAAGCTTACTTCCCCCCATTTTTTAAAATCACAGCTTCTGGAAGGTTTACATGATTTCTTAATAAACACGAGTTTTTAGAAAATGTGATTTATTTAATCAATGGAATCAACAAACTATGCACATTCTACGTAATAAAGACTTTCTATACTTAGCGCATGCGTCCGGAAATAAGAAAAGCTTACTTCCCCCATTTTTTTAAATTCACAGCTTCTAGAAGGTTTACATGATTTCTTAAAAAACATGAGTTTTTAGAAAATGTGATTTATTTCATCAATGGAATCAACAAACTATGCACATTCTACGTAATAACGACATTCTATAGTTTGCGCATGCGTCCAGAAATAAGAAAAGCTTACTTCCCCCCATTTTTTAAAATCACATCTTCTAGAAGGTTTACATGATTTCTTAATAAACACGAGTTTTTAGAAAATGTGATTTATTTAATAAATGGAATCAACAAACTATGCACATTCTATGTAATAACGACTTTCTATAGTTTGCGCATGCATCCGGAAATAAGAAAAGCTTACTTCCCCTCGTTTTTTAAAATCATAGCTTCTAGAAGGTTTACATGATTTCTTAAAAAACACGAGTTTTTAGAAAATGTCATTTATTTCATAAATGGAATCAATAAAGTATGAACATTCGATGTCATAACGACTTTGTATAGTTTGCGCATTCGAAAACTATGCACATTCTATGTAATAACGACTTTCTATAGTTTGCACATGCCTCCGGAAATAAGAAAAGCTTACTTCCCCCCTTTTTTTAAATTCACAGCTTCTAGAAGGTTTACATGATTTCTTAAAAAACACGATTTTTTAGAAGATGTGATTTATTTCATAAATGGAATCAACAAAGTATGCACATTCTACGTCATAACGACTTTCTATAGTTTGCGCAGGCGTATGGAAATAAGAAAAACTTACTTGCCCCCATTTTTTAAAATCACAGCTTCTAGAAGGTTTACATGATTCTTAAAAAAAACGAGATTTTAGAAAATGTGATTTATTTCATAAATGGAATCAACAAAGTATGCACATTCTATGTCATAACGACTTTCTATAGTTTGCGCAGGCGTATGGAAATAAGAAAAGCTTACTTACCCCCATTTTTTAAAATGACAGCTTCTAGAAGGTTTACATGATTCTTAAAAAAAATGAGTTTTTAGAAAATGTGATTTATTTCATAAAAGGAATCAACAAAGTATGCACATTCTACGTCATAACGACTTTCTATAGTTTGCTCATGCGTATGGAAATAAGAAAAGCTTACTTCCCCACGTTTTTTAAAATCACAGCTTCTAGAAGGTTTACATGATTTCTTAAAAAACACGAGTTTTTAGAAAATCTCATTTATTTAATAAATGGAATCAAGAAACTATGAACATTCTACGTAATAACGACTTTCTATAGTTTGCGCATGCGTCCGGAAATAAGAAAAGCTAACTTCCGCCTATTTGTTAGCATCACAGCTTCTAGAAGGTTTACATGATTTTTTAACAAACACGAATTTTTAGAAAATTTCATTTATTTCATAAATGGAATCAACAAAGTATGCAGATTCTATGTCATAACGACTTTCTATAGTTTGCGCATGCGCAAACTATGTAGATTCTATGTACTAACGACTTTCTATTGTTTGTGAATTCGTCCGGAAATAAGAAAAGCTTACTTCACCCCGTTTTTTAAAATCACAACTTCTAGAAGGTTTACATGATTTCTTAAAAAACACGAGTTTTTAGAAAATGTGATTTATTTCATAAATGGAATCAACAAAGTATGCACATTCTATGTCATAACGACTTTGTATTGTTTGCGCATGCGCAAACTATGCACATTCTACGTACTAACGACTTTCTAAAGTTTTCGCATTCATCCGGAAATAAGAAAAGCTTACTTCCCCCTGTTTTCTAAAATCACATCTTCTAGAAGGTTTACATGATTTCTTAACAACCACGAGTTTATAGAAAATGTCTTTTATTTCATAAATGGAATCAACAAAGTATGCACATTCTATGTCATAACGACTTTCTATAGTTTTCGCATGCGCAAACAATGCACATTCTACGTAATAACGACTTTCTATACTTTGCACATGCGTCCGGAAATAAGAAAAGCTTACCTCACCCCGTTTTTTAAAATCACAACTTCCAGAAGGTTTACATGATTTCTTAAAAAATAAGAGATTTTAGAAAATGTGATTTATTTCAAAAATGGAATCAACAAAGTATGCACATTCTACATCATAACGACTTTCTATAGTTTGCGCATGTGTCCGGAAATAAGAAAAGCTTACTTCCCCCCGTTTTTTAAAATCACAGCTTCTAGAAGGTTTACATGATTTCTTAAAAATCACAAGTTTTTAGAAAATGTGTTTTATTTCAACAATGGAATCAACAAACTATGCACATTCTACGTAATAACGACTTTCTTTAGTTTGAGAATGCGTCCAGAAATAAGAAAAGCTTACTTCCCCTCGTTTTTTAAAATCACAGCTTCTAGAAGGTTTACATGATTTCTTAAAAAACATGAGTTTTTAGAAAATGTCATTTATTTTATAAATGGAATCAATAAAGTATGAACATTCGATGTCATAACGACTTTGTATAGTTTGCGCATTCGAAAACTATGCACATTCTATGTAATAACGACTTTCTATAGTTTGCACATGCGTCCGGAAATAAGAAAAGCTTGCTTCCCCCCTTTTTTTAAATTCACAGCTTCTAGAAGGTTTACATGATTTCTTAAAAAACACGAGTTTTTTGAAAATGTGATTTATTTCATAAATGGAATCAACAAAGTATGCACATTCTACGTCATAACGACTTTCTATAGTTTGCGCATACGTCCGGAAATAAGAAAAGCTTACTTCCCCCCATTTTTTAAAATCACAGCTTGTAGAAGGTTTACATGATTTCTTAATAAACACTAGTTCTTAGAAAATGTGATTTATTTAATCAATGGAATCAACAAATTATGCACATTCTACGTCATAACGACTTTCTATAGTTTACGCATGCGTCCAGAAATAAGAAAAGCTTACTTCCCCCCATTTTGTAAAATCACAGCTTCTAGAAGGTTTACATGATTTCTTAAAAAAACACGAGTTTTTAGAAAATGTCATTTGTTTCATAAATGGAATCAACAAAGTATGAAGAAACTATGTCATAACGAATTTGTATCATTTGCGCATGCGCAAACTATGCACATTCTATGTAATAACAACTTTCTATAATTTGTGCATGCGTCCGTAAATAATAAAAGCTTACTTCCCCCCATTTTTTAAAATCACAGCTTCTAGAAGGTTTACATGATTTCTTAATAAACACGAGTTTTTTGAAAATGTGATTTATTTAATCAATGGAATCAGCAAACTATGCACACTCTACGTAATAACGACTTTCTATAGTTTGCGCATGCGTCCGGGAATAAGAAAAGCTTACTTCCCCCCTTTTTTTAAATTCACAGCTTCTAGAAGGTTTACAAGATTTCTTACAAAACATGAGTTTTTAGAAAATGTGATTTATTTCATCAATGGAATCAACAAACTATGCACATTCTACATAATAACAACTTTCTATAGTTTGTGAATGCGTCCGGAAATAAGAAAAGCTTACTTCCCCCCGGTTTTTAAAATCACAGCTTCTGGAAGGTTTACATGATTTCTTAAAAAACACGAGTTTTTAGAAAATGTCATTTATTTCATAAATGGAATAAAAAAAGTATGAACATTCTATGTTATAACGACTTTGTATAGTTTGCGCATGCGCAAACTATGCACATTCTAGGTAATAACGACTTTCTATAGTTTGCGCATGCGTCCGGAAATAAGAAAAGCTTACTTCCCCCCTTTTTTTAAATTCACAGCTTCTAGAAGGTTTACATGATTTCTTAAAAACACGCGTTTTTAGAAAATGTGATTATTTCATAAATGGAATCAAAAAAGTATGAACATTCTATGTCATAACGACTTTCTATAGTTTGCACATGCGCAAACTATGCACATTCTAGGTAATAACAACTTTCTATAGTTTGCGCATGCATCCGGAAATAAGAAAAGCTTACTTCCCCCCTTTTTTTAAATTCACAACTACTAGAAGGTTTAAATGATTTCTTAAAAAACACGAGTTTTTAGAAAATGTGATTTATTTCATAAATGAAAACAACAAAGTATGCACATTCTATGTCATAACGACTTTCTATAGTGTACGCATGCGTCTGGAAATAAGAAAAGCTTACTTCCCCTCATTTTTTAAAATTGCAGCTTCTAGAAGGTTTACATGATTTCTTAAAAAAACGAGTTTTTAGAAAATATGATTGATTTCATAAAAGGAATCAACAAAGTATGCACATTCTACGTCATAACGACTTTGTGTAGTTTGTGCATGTGCAAACTATGCTCATTCTAGGTAATAACGACTTTCTATAGTTTGCTCATGCGTCCAGAAATAAGAAAAGCTTACTTGCCCCCTTTTTTTAAATTCACAGCTTCTAGGAGGTTTACACGATTTCTTAAAAAAAACGAGTTTTTAGAAAATGTGATTTATTTCATAAATTGAATCAACAAAGTATGCACATTCTACGTCATAACGACTTTCTAAAGTTTGCGCATGCGTCCGGAAATAAGAAAAGCTTACTTCCGCCCATTTTTTAAAATCACAGCTTCTAGAAGGTTTACATGATTTCTTAAAAACCACGAGTTTTTAGAAAATGTGATCTATTTCATAAATGGAATCAACAAAGTATGCACATTCTAAGTCATATCAACTTTCTATAGGTTGCGTATGCGTCTAGAAATAAGAAAAGCTTACTTCCCCTTGTTTTTTAAAGTCACAGCTTCTAGAAGGTTTACATGATTTCTTAAAAAACATGAGTTTTTTGGAAAATGTGATTTATTTCATCAATTGAATCAACAAACTATGCACATTCTACGTAATAATGAATTTCTATAGTTTGCAATTGCGTCCGGAAATAAGAAAAGCTTACTTCCCCCCGGTTTTTAAAATCACAGCTTCTAGAAGGTTTACATGATTTCTTAAAAAACACGAGTTTTCAGAAAATGTCATTTATTTTATAAATGGAATAAAAAACATAAGGACATTCTATGTCATAACGACTTTGTATAGTTTACGCGTGCGCAAACTATGCACATTCTAGGTAATAACAACTGTCTATAGTTTGCGCATGCGTCCAGAAATAAGAAAAGCTAGCTTCCCCCCTTTTTTTAAATTCATAGCTTCTAGAAGGTTTACATGATTTCTTAAAAAACACAAGTTTTTAGAAAATGTTATTTATTTCATAAATGGAATCAACAAAGTATGCACATTCTACGTCATAACGACATTCTATAGTTTGCGCATGCGTCCAGAAATAAGAAAAGTTTACTTCTCCCCTTTTTTTCAATTCATAGCTTCTAGAAGGTTTACATGATTTCTTAAAAAAGACGAGTTTTTAGAAAATGTGATTTATTTCATAAATGGAATAAACAAAGTATGCACATTCTACGTCATAACGACTTTCTATAGTTTGCACATGCGTCCGGATATAAGAAAAGCTTACTTTCCCCCATTTTTTAAAATCACACCTTCTAGAAGGTTTACATGATTTCTTAATAAACACGAGTATTTAGAAAATGTGATTTATTTCATAAATGGAATCAACAAACTATGCAGATTCTACGTAATAACGACTTTCTATAGTTTGCACATGCGTCCGTGAATAAGAAAAGCTTACTTCCCCCTGGTTTTTAAAATCACACCTTCTAGAAGGTTTACATGATTTCTTAAAAAAACAGGAGTTTTTAGAAAATGTCATTTGTTTCATAAATGGAATCAACAAAGTATGAACAAACTATGTCATAACGACTTTGTATAGTTTGTGCATGCGCAAACTATGCACATTCTAAGTCATAACGACTTTTTATAGTTTGCACATGCGTCCAGAAATAAGAAAAGTTTACTTCCCCCCTTTTTTTCAATTCATAGCTTCTACAAGGTTTACATGATTTCTTAAAAAAGACGAGTTTTTAGAAAATGTGATTTATTTCATAAATGGAATAAACAAAGTATGCACATTCTACGTCATAACGACTTTCTATAGTTTGCGCATGTGTCCGGAAATAAGAAAAGCTTACTTCCCCCCGTTTTTTAAAATCACAGCTTCTAGAAGGTTTACATGATTTCTCAAAAAACACGATTTTTTAGAAAATGTGATTTATTTCATAAATGGAATCAACAAAGTATGCACATTCTACGTCAAAACGATTTTCTATAGTTTGCGCATGTGTATGGAAATAAGAAAAGTTTACTTCCCCCCTTTTTTTAAATTCACAGCTTCTAGAAGGTTTACATGATTTCTTAAAAAACACGAGTTTTTAGAAAATGTGATTTATTTCATAAATGGAATAAACAAAGTATGCACATTCTACGTCATAACGACTTTCTATAGTTTGCGCATGCGTCCGGAAATAAGAAAAGCTTACTTCCCCCCGTTTTTTAAAATCACAGCTTCTAGAATGTTTACATGATTTCTTTAAAAAATCGAGTTTTTAAAAAATGAGATTTATTTCGTAAAAGGAATCAACAAAGTATGCACATTCTACGTCATAACGACTTTGTATAGTTTGCGCATGCGTATGGAAATAAGAAAAGCTTACTTCCCCCGTATCTTAAAATCACAGCTTCTAGAAGGTTTACATAATTTCTTAAAAAACACGAATTTTTAGAAAATGTGATTTATTTCATCAATGGAATCAACAAACTATGCACATTATACATAATAACGACGTTCTATAGTTTGCAAATGCGTCCGGAAATAAGAAAAGCTTACTTTCCCCCGGTTTTTAAAATCACAGCTTCTAGAAAATTTACATGATTTCATAAAAAACATGAGTTTTTAGAAAATGTCATTTATTTCATAAATGGAATAAACAAAGTATGTACATTCTACATCATAACGACTTTCTATAGTTTGCGCATGCGTCCGGAAATAAGAAAAGCTTACTTCCCCGCGTTTTTTAAAATCACAGCTTCTAGAAGGTTTACATGATTTCTTAAAAGACATGAGTTTTTAGAAAATGTGATTTATTTCATAAATGGAATCATCAAAGTATGCACATTCTACGTCATAACGACTTTCTATAGTTTGCGCATGTTTCCAAAAATAAGAAAAGCTTACTTCCCCCCGTTTTTTAAAATCACAGCTTCTAGAAGGTTTACATGATTTCTTTAAAAAAAAGAGTTTTTAGAAAATGTGATTTATTTCATAAAAGGAATCAACAAAGTATGCACATTCTATGTCATAACGACTTTCTATAGTTTGCGCATGTGTATGGAAATAAGAAAATCTTACTTCCCCCCTTTTTTTAAAATCACAGCTTCTAGAAGGTTTAGATGATTTCTTAAAAAACATGAGTTTTTAGAAAATGTGATTTATTTCATAAATGGAATCAACAAAGTATGCACATTCTAAGTCATAACGACTTTCTATAGTTTGTGCATGCGTCCGGAAATAAGAAAAGCTTACTTCCCCCCGTTTTTTAAAATCACAACTTCTAGAAGGTTTACATGATTTCTCAAAAAACACGAGTTTTTAGAAAATGTGATTTATTTCATCAATGGAATCAACAAACTATGCACATGCTACGTAATAACGACTTTTTATAGTTTGCGAATGCGTCAAGAAATAAGAAAAGTTTACCTCCCCCCGGTTTTTAAAATCACAGCTTCTCGAAGGTTTACATTATTTCTTACAAAACACAAGTTTTTAGAAAATGTCATTTATTTCATAAATGGAATCAAAAAAGTATGAAAATTCTATGTCATAACGACTTTGTATAGTTTGCGCGTGCGCAAACTATGCACATTCTAGGTAATAACAACTTTCTATAGTTTGCGCATGCGTCCAGAAATAAGAAAAGTTTAATCCCCCCTTTTTTAAATTCACAGCTTCTAGAAGGTTTACATGATTTCTTAAAAAACACGAGTTTTTAGAAGATGTGATTTATTTCATAAATGGAATCAACAAAGTATGCACATTCTATGTCATAACGAC
Source organism: Larix kaempferi (assembly GCA_027924585.1). Classification (NCBI taxonomy): domain Eukaryota; kingdom Viridiplantae; phylum Streptophyta; class Pinopsida; order Pinales; family Pinaceae; genus Larix; species Larix kaempferi. The sequence continues at coordinate 11,385,446 of BSBM01001611.1, forward strand.
TTTCTATAGTTTGCGCATGCGTCCGGAAATAAGAAAAGCTTACTTCCCCCCGTTTTTTAAAATCACAGCTTCTAGAAGGTTTACATGATTTCTTAAAAAAATAGTGTTTTTAGAAAATATGATTTATTTTATAAAAGGAATCAATAAAGTATGCACATTCTACGTCATAACGACTTTCTATAGTTTGCGCATGCGTATGGAAATAAGAAAAGCTTACTTGCCACCGTTTTTTAAAATCACAGCTTCTAGAAGGTTTACATGATTTCTTAAAAAACACGAGTTTTTAGAAAATGTCTTTTATTTAATAAATGGAATCAAAAAAGTATGCACATTCTACGTAATAACAACTTTCTATAGTTTGTGCATGCGTCCGGAAATAAGAAAAGCTAACTTCCCCCTGTTTGTTAGAATCACAGCTTCTAGAAGGTTTACATGATTTCTTAACAAACATGAGTTTTTAGAAAATGTCATTTATTTCATAAATGGAATTAACAAAGTATGCACATTCTATGTCATAACGACTTTCTATATTTTGCGCATGCGCAAACTATGCACATTCTGCGTACTAACGACTTTCTATAGTTTGCGTATTCGTCCGGAAATAAGAAAAGCTTACTTCACCCCATTTTTTAAAATCACAACTTCTAGAAGGTTTACATGATTTCTTAAAAAACACGAGTTTTTAGAAAATGTGATTTATTTCATAAATGGAATCAACAAAGTATGCACATTCTACGTCATAACGACTTTCTAAAGTTTGCGCATGCATCCGGAAATAAAAAAAGCTTACTTCCCCCTGTTTTCTAAAATCATAGCTTCTAGAAGGTTTACACGATTTCTTAACAACCATGAGTTTTTAGAAAATCTCATTTATTTCATAAATGGAATCAACAAAGTATGCACATTCTATGTCATAACGACTTTCTATTGTTTTCGTATGCGCAAACTATGCACATTCTACGTAATAACGACTTTCTATAGTTTGTGCATGCGTCCGGAAATAAGAAAAGCTTACTTCACCCCGTTTTTTAAAATCACAACTTCTAGAAGGTTTAGATGATTTATTAAAAAACAAGCAATTTTAGAAAATGTGATATATTTCAAAAATGGAATCAACAAAGTATGCACATTCTACATCATAATGACTTTCTATAGTTTGCGCATGTGTCCGGAAATAAGAAAAGCTTACTTCCCCCCATTTTTTAAAATCACAGCTTCTAGAAGGTTTACATGATTTCTTAAAAATCACGAGTTTTTAGAAAATGTGATTTGTTTCATAAATGGAATCATCAAAGTATGAACAAACTATGTCATAACGACTTTCTAACGTTTGTGAATGCGCAAACTATGCACATTCTACGTAATAATGACTTTCTATAGTTTGCGCATGCGTCCGGAAATAAGAAAAGCTTACTTCCCCCCATTTTTTAAAATCACAGCTTTTAGAAGGTTTACATGATTTCTTAATAAACACGAGTTTTTAGAAAATGTGATTTATTTAATCAATGGAATCAACAAACTATGCACATTCTACGTAATAACGACTTTCTATAGTTTCCGCATGCGTCCGGAAATAAGAAAAGCTTACTTCCCCCCCTTTTTTTAAATTCACAGCTTCTAGAAGGTTTACATGATTTCTTAAAAAACACGAGTTTTTAGAAAATGTGATTTATTTCATAAATGGAATCAACAAAGTATGCACATTCTATGTCATAACGACTTTGTATGGTTTGGGCAAGCGCAAACTATGCACATTCTACGTATTAACGACTCTCTATAGTTTGCGTATTCATCCGGAAATAAGAAAAGCTTACTTCAACCCGTTTTTTAAAATCACAACTTCTAGAAGGTTTACATGATTTCTTAAAAAACACGAGTATTTAGAAAATTTGATTTATTTCATAAATGGAATCAACAAAGTATGCACATTCTATGTCATAACATTTTTGTATGGTTTGCGCATGCATCCAGAAATAAGAAAAGCTTACTTCCGCCAGGTTTTTAAAATCACAGCTTTTAGAAGGTTTACATGATTTCTTAAAAAACATGAGTTTTTAGAAAATGTGATTTATTTCATCAATGGAATCAACAAACTATGCACATTCTACCTAATAACGACTTTCTATAGTTTGCGAATGCGTCCGAAAATATGAAAAGATTACTTCCCCCCGTTTTTTAAAATCACAGCTTCTAGAATGTTTACATGATTTCTTAAAAACATGAGTTTTTAGAAAATGTCATTTATTTCATAAATTGAATCAACAAAGTATGAACATTCTATGTCATAACAACTTTCTATAGTTTGCGCATGCGCAAACTATGCACATTCTATGTAATAACGACTTTCTATAGTTTGCGCATGCGTCCGGAAATAATAAAAGCTTACTTCCCCCCGTTTTTTAAAATCACAGCTTCTAGAAGGTTTAAATGATTTCTTAAAAAACACGATTTTTTAGAAAATGTGATTTATTTAATCAATGGAATCAACAAACTATGCACATTATACGTAATAACGACTTTCTATAGTTTGCGCATGCGTCCGAAAATAAGAAAAGCTTAATTTCCCCCTTTTTTTAAATTCACAGCTTCTAGAAGGTTTACATCATTTCTTAAAAAACACCAGTTTTTAGAAAATGTGATTTGTTTCATAAATGGAATCAACAAAGTATGCACATTCTACGTCAAAACGACTTTCTATAGTTTGCGCATGCGTCCGGAAATAAGAAAAGCTTACTTCCCCCCGTTTTTTAAAATCACAGCATCTAGAAGGATTACATGATTTCTTAAAAAACATGAGTTTTTTGAAAAGGTGATTTATTTCATAAATGGAATCAACAAAGTATGCACATTCTAAGTCATAACGACTTTCTATATATTGCACATGCGTCTGGAAATAAGAAAAGCTTACTTCCCCCGGTTTTTTAAAATCACAGCTTCTACAAGGATTGCATGATTTCTTAAAAAACATGAGTTTTACGAACATGTGATTTATTTCATAAATGGAATCAACAAAGTATGCACATTCTATGTCATAACGACTTTCTATAGTTTGCGCATGCGCAAACTAAGCACATTCTACGTACTAACGACTTTCTATAGTTTGCGTATGCGTCCATAAATAAGAAAAGCTTACTTCACCCCGTTTTTTAAAATCACAACTTCTAGAAGGTTTACATGATTTCTTAAAAAACACGAGTGTTTAGAAAATGTGATTTATTTCATAAATGGAATCAACAAAGTATGCACATTTTATGTCATAACGACTTTGTATTGTTTGGGCATGCGCAAACTATGCACATTCTACGTACTAACGACTTTCTATAGTTTGCGTATTCATCCGGAAATAAGAAAAGCTTACTTCACCACGTTTTTTAAAATCACAACTTCTAGAAGGTTTACATGATTTCTTAAAAAACACGAGTTTTTAGAAAATTTGATTTATTTCATAAATGGAATCAACAAAGTATGCACATTCTATGTCATAACATTTTTGTATGGTTTGCACATGCATCCAGAAATAAGAAAAGCTTACTTCCGCCAGGTTTTTAAAATCACAGCTTTTAGAAGGTTTACATGATTTCTTAAAAAACATGAGTTTTTAGAAAATGTGATTTATTTCATCAATGGAATCAACAAACTATGCACATTCTACCTAATAACGACTTTCTATAGTTTGCGAATGCGTCCGAAAATATGAAAAGATTACTTCCCCCCGTTTTTTAAAATCACAGCTTCTAGAATGTTTACATGATTTCTTAAAAATGTGAGTTTTTAGAAAATGTCATTTATTTCATAAATTGAATCAACAAAGTATGAACATTCTATGTCAGAACAACTTTGTATAGTTTGCGCATGCGCAAACTATACACATTCTATGTAATAACGACTTTCTATAGTTTGCGCATCCATCCGGAAATAATAAAAGCTTACTTCCCCCCGTTTTTTAAAATCACAGCTTCTAGAAGGTTTACATGATTTCTTAAAAAACACGATTTTTTAGAAAATCCGATTTATTTAATCAATGGAATCAACAAACTATGCACATTATACGTAATAACGACTTTCTATAGTTTGCGCATGCGTCCGAAAATAAGAAAAGCTTACTTTCCCCCTTTTTTTAAATTCATAGCTTCTAGAAGGTTTACATGATCTCTTAAAAAACACCAGTTTTTAGAAAATGTGATTTATTTCATAAATGGAATCAACAAAGTACGCACATTCTACGTCATAACGACTTTCTATAGTTTGCGCATGCGTCCGGAAATAAGAAAAGCTTACTTCCCCCCGTTTTTTAAAATCACAGCATCTAGAAGGATTACATGATTTCTTAAAAAACATTAGTTTTTTGAAAATGTGATTTATTTCATAAATGGAATCAACAAAGTATGCACATTCTAAGTCATAACGACTTTCTATATATTGCGCATGCGTCCGGAAATAAGAAAAGCTTACTTCCCCTCGTTTTTTAAAATCACAGCTTCTAGAAGGATTACATGATTTCTTAAAAAACATGAGTTTCACGAACATGTTATTTATTTCATAAATGGAATCAACAAAGTATGCACATTCTATGTCATAACGACTTTCTATAGTTTGCGCATGCGCAAACTAAGCACATTCTACGTACTAACGACTGTCTATAGTTTGCGTATGCGTCCATAAATAAGAAAAGCTTACTTCACCCCGTTTTTTAAAATCACAACTTCTATAAGGTTTACATGATTTCTTAAAAAACATGAGTGTTTAGAAAATGTGATTTATTTCATAAATGGAATCAACAAAGTATGCACATTTTATGTCATAACGACTTTGTATGGTTTCCACATGCGCAAACTATGTACATTCTACGTAATAACGACTTTCTATGGTTTGCGCATGTGTCCGAAAATAAGAAAAGCTTACTTCCACCCGTTTTTTAATATCACAGCTTCTAGAAGGTTTACATGATTTCTTAAAAAACACGAGTTTTTAGAAAATGTGATTTATTTCATAAATGGAATCAAGAAAGTATGCACATTCTACGTCATAACGACTTTCTAAAGTTTGCGGATGCGTCCGGAAATAAGAAAAGCTTACTTCCGCCAGTTTTTTAAAATCACAGCTTCTAGAAGGTTTACATGATTTCTTAAAAAACATGACTTTTTAGAAAATGCCATTTATTTCATAAATGGAATCAACAAAGTATGCACATTCTATGTCATAATGACTTTGTATTGTTTGGGCATGCGCAAACTATGCACATTCTAATCCATAAGGACTTTGATTTATTTCATAAATGTAGTCAACAAAGTATTCACATTCTAATCCATAAGGACTTTCTATAGTTTGCGCATGCGTCCGGAAATAAGAAAAGCTCACTTCCCCCCATTTTTTAAAGTCACAGCTTCTAGAAGGTTTACATGATTTCTTAAAAAACATGACTTTTTAGAAAATGTGATTTATTTCATTAATGGAATCAACAAACTATGCACATTCTACGTAATAATGACTTTCTATAGTTTGCCCATGCGTTCGGAAATAAGAAAAGCTTACTTTCCCCTGTTTGTTAAAATCACAGCTTCTAGAAGGTTTACATGATTTCTTAACAAACACGACTTTTTAGAAAATGTCATTTATTTCATAAATGGAATCAACAAAGTCTGCACATTCTATGTCATAATGACTTTGTATTGTTTGGGCATGCGCAAAATATGCACATTCTACGTACTAACGACTTTCTATAGTTTTGCGTATTCATCCGGAAATAAGAAAAGCTTACTTCACCCCGTTTTTTAAAATCACAGCTTCTAGAAGGTTTACATGATTTCTTAAAAAAAACGAGTTTTTAGAAAATGTGATTTATTTCATAAATTGAATCAACAAAGTATGCACATTCTACGTCATAACGACTTTCTAAAGTTTGCGCATGCGTCCGGAAATAAGAAAAGCTTACTTCCGCCCGTTTTTTAAAATCACAGCTTCTAGAAGGTTTACATGATTTCTTAAAAAACACGAGTTTTTAGAAAATGTGATTTATTTCATAAATGGAATCAAGAAAGTATGCACATTCTACGTCATAACGACTTTCTAAAGTTTGCGGATGCGTCCGGAAATAAGAAAAGCTTACTTCCGCCAGTTTTTTAAAATCACAGCTTCTAGAAGGTTTACATGATTTCTTAAAAAACATGACTTTTTAGAAAATGCCATTTATTTCATAAATGGAATCAACAAAGTATGCACATTCTATGTCATAATGACTTTGTATTGTTTGGGCATGCGCAAACTATGCACATTCTAATCCATAAGGACTTTGATTTATTTCATAAATGTAGTCAACAAAGTATTCACATTCTAATCCATAAGGACTTTCTATAGTTTGCGCATGCGTCCGGAAATAAGAAAAGCTTACTTCCCCCCATTTTTTAAAGTCACAGCTTCTAGAAGGTTTACATGATTTCTTAAAAAACATGACTTTTTAGAAAATGTGATTTATTTCATTAATGGAATCAACAAACTATGCACATTCTACGTAATAATGACTTTCTATAGTTTGCCCATGCGTTCGGAAATAAGAAAAGCTTACTTTCCCCTGTTTGTTAAAATCACAGCTTCTAGAAGGTTTACATGATTTCTTAACAAACACGAGTTTTTAGAAAATGCCATTTATTTCATAAATGGAATCAACAAAGTATGCACATTCTATGTCATAATGACTTTGTATTGTTTGGGCATGCGCAAACTATGCACATTCTACGTACTAACGACTTTCTATAGTTTGCGTATTCATCCGGAAATAAGAAAAGCTTACTTCACCACGTTTTTTAAAATCACAACTTCTAGAAGGTTTACATGATTTCTTAAAAAACACGAGTTTTTAGAAAATTTGATTTATTTCATAAATGGAATCAAGAAAGTATGCACATTCTATGTCATAACGTTTTTGTATGGTTTGCGCATGCGCAAACTATGCACATTCTACGTAATAACGACTTTCTATAGTTTGCGCATTCATCCGGAAATTAGAAAAGCTTACTTCCGCAAGTTTTTTAAAATCACAGCTTCTAGAAGGTTTACATGATTTCTTAAAAAGCATTAGTTTTTAGAAAATGTGATTTATTTCATAAATGGAATCAACAAAGTATGCATATTCTATGTCATAACAACTTTCTTTAGTTTGCGCATGCGTCCGGAAATAAGAAAAGCTTACTTCCCCCGGTTTTTTAAAATCACGGCTTCTAGAAGGTTTCCATGATTTCTTAAAAAACACGAGTTTTTAGAAAATGTGATTTATTTAATGAATGGAATCAACAAACTATGCACATTCTACGTAATAACGACTTTCTATAGTTTGCGAATGCGTCCGGAAATAAGAAAAGCTTACTTCCCCCCGTTTTTTTAAATCACAGCTTCTAGAAGGTTTACATGATTTCTTAAAAAACATGAGTTTTTAGAAAATGTGATTTATTTAATCAGTGGAATCAACAAACTCTGCACATTATACGTAATAACGACTTTCTGTAGTTTGCGCATCCGTCCGAAAATAAGAAAAGCTTACTTCCCCCCGTTTTTTAAAATCATAGCTTCTAGAAGGTTTACATGATTTCTTCATAAACACGAGTTTTTAGAAAATCTGATTTATTTAATCAATGTTATCAACAAACTATGCACATTCTACGTAATAACGACTTTCTATAGTTTGCGAATGCGTCCGGAAATAAGAAAAGCTTACTTCCCCCGGGTTTTTAAAATCAGAGCTTCTAGAAGGTTTACATGATTTCTTAAAAAACACGAGTTTTTAGAAAATGTCATTTATTTTATAAATGGAATAAAAAAAGTATGAACATTCTATGTCATAACGACTTTGTATAGTTTGCGCATGTGTCCAGAAATAAGAAAAGCTTACTTCCGCCAGTTTTTTAAAATCACAGCTTCTAGAAGGTTTACATGATTTCTTAAAAAACACGAGTTTTTAGAAAATGTGATGTATTTCATAAATGGAATCAACAAAGTATGCACATTCTACGTCATAACGACTTTCTAAAGTTTGCGCATCCGTCCGAAAATAAGAAAAGCTTACTTCCGCCAGTTTTTTAAAATCACCGTTTCCAAAAGGTTTACATGATTTCTTAAAAACCACAAGTTTTTACAAAATGTGATTTATTTCATAAATGGAATCAACAAAGTATGCACATTCTAAGTCATAACAACTTTCTATAGTTTGCGCATGCGTTCGAAAATAAGAAAAGCTTAATTCCCCCCGTTTTTTAAAGTCACGGCTTCTAGAAGGTTTACATGATTTCTTAAAAAACACAAGTTTTTAGAAAATGTCATTTATTTCATAAATGGAATAAAAAAAGTATGAACATTCTATGTCATAACGACTTTGTATAGTTTGCGCATGCGCAAACTATGCACATTCTAGGTAATAACGACTTTCTATAATTTGCGCATGCGTCCGGAAATAAGAAAAGCTTACTTCCCCCCTTTTTTTAAATTCACAGCTTCTAGAAGGTTTACATGATTTCTTAAAAAACACGAGTTTTTAGAAAATGTCATTTATTTCATAAATGGAATCAACAAAGTATGAACATTCTATGTCATAACGACTTTGTATAGTTTGCGCATGCGCAAACTATGCACATTCTAGGTAATAACGACTTTCTATAGTTTGCGCATGCGTCTCGAAATAAGAAAATCTTACTTCCCCCCTTTTTTTAAATTGACAGCTTCTAGAAGGTTTACATGATTTCTTAAAAAACACGAGTTTTTAGAAAATGTCATTTATTTCATAAATGGAATCAACAAAGTATGAACATTCTATGTCATAACGACTTTGTATAGTTTGCGCATGCGCAAACTATGCACATTCTAGGTAATAATGACTTTCTATAGTTTGCGCATGCGTCCGGAAATAAGAAAAGCTTACTTCCCCCCTTTTTTTAAATTCACAGCTTCTAGAAGGTTTACAAGATTTCTTAAAAAACACGAGTTTTTATAAAATGTCATTTAATTCTTAAATGGAATAAAAAAAGTATGAACATTCTATGTCATAACGACTTTGTATATTTTGCGCATGCGAAAACTATCCACATTCTAGGTAATAACGACTTTCTATAGTTTGCGCATGCGTCCGGAAATAAGAAAAGCTTACTTTCCCCCTTTTTTTAAATTCACAGCTTCTAGAAGGTTTACATGATTTCTTAAAAAACACGAGTTTTTAGAGAATGTGATTTGTTTCATAAATGGAATCAACAAAGTATGTACATTCTACGTCATAACGACTTTCTATAGTTTGCGCATGCATCCGGAAATAAGAAAAGCTTACTTCCCCCAGCTTTTCAAAATCACAGCTTCTAGAAGGATTACATGATTTCTTAAAAAACATTAGTTTTACGAACATGTGATTTATTTCATAAATGGAATCAACAAAGTATGTACATTCTATGTCATCACGAATTTCTATAGTTTGCGCATGCGCAAACTAAGCACATTCTACGTCCTAAAAACTTTCTATAGTTTGCGTATGCGTCCATAAATAAGAAAAGCTTACTTCACCCCGTTTTTTAAAATCACAACTTCTAGAAGGTTTACATGATTTCTTAAAAAAACACGAGTTTTTAGAAAATGTGATTTATTTCATAAATGGAATCAACAAAGTATGCACAGTTTATTTCATAACGACTTTGCATGGTCTGCGCATGCGCAAACTATGCACATTCTACGTAATAACGACTTTCTATAGTTTGCGCATGTGTCCGGAAATAAGAAAAGCTTACTTCCGCCCGTTTTTTAAAATCACAGCTTCTAGAAGGTTTATATGATTTCTTAAAAAACACGAGTTTTTAGAAAATGTGATGTATTTCATAAATGGAATCAACAAAGTATGCACATTCTACGTCATAACGACTTTCTATAGTTTGCGCATGCGTCCGGAAATAAGAAAAGCTTACTTCCCCCCATTTTTTAAAATCATAGCTTCTAGAAGGTTTACATGATTTCTTAATAAACACGAGTTTTTAGAAAATGTGATTTATTTAATCAATGGAATCAACAAACTATGCACATTCTACGTAATAACGACTTTCTATAGTTTGCACATGCGTCCGGAAATAAGAAAAGCTTACTTCCCCCCGTTTTTTAAAATGACAGCTTCTAGAAGGTTTACATGATTTCTTAATAAACACGAGTTTTTAGAAAATGTGATTTATTTAATCAATGGAATCAACAAACTATGCACATTCTACGTAATAATGACTTTCTATAGTTTACGCATGCGTCCGGAAATATGAAAAGCTTACTTCCCTCCTTTTTTTAAATTCACAACTTCCAGAAGGTTTACATGATCTCCTAAAAAACATGAGTTTTTAGAAAATGTGATTTATTTCATCAATGAATTCAACAAACTATGCACATTCTACATAATAACGACTTTCTATAGTTTGCGAATGCGTCCGGAAATAAGAAAAAGGTTACTTCCCCCCGGTTTTTAAAATCACAGCTTCTAGAAGGTTTACATGATTTCTTAAAAAAGACGAGTTTTTAGAAAATGTCATTTATTTCATAAATGGAATAAAAAAAGTATGAACATTCTATGTCATAACGACTTTGTATAGTTTGCGCATGCGCAAACTATGCACATTCTAGGTAATAACGACTTTCTATAGTTTGCGCATGCGTCCGGAAATAAGAAAAGCTTACTTCCCCCCTTTTTTCAAATTCACAGCTTCTTGAAGGTTTACATGATTTCTTAAAAAACATGAGTTTTTAGAAAATCTGATTTATTTAATAAATGGAATCAACAAAGTATGCACATTCTACGTCATAATGACTTTCTATAGTTTGCGCATGCGTCCGGAAATAAGAAAATCTTACTTCCCCCATTTTTTTAAAATCACAGCTTCTAGAAGGTTTACATGATTTCTTAATAAACACGAGTTTTTAGAAAATGTGATTTATTTAATCAATGGAATCAACAAACTATGCACATTCTACGTAATAACGACTTTCTATAGTTTGCGCATGCGTCCGGAAATAAGAAAAGCTTACTTCCCCCCTTTTTTTAAAATCACAGCTTCTAGAAGGTTTACATGATCTCTTAAAAAACATGAGTTTTTAGAAAATGTGATTTATTTCATCAATGAAATCAACAAACTATGCACATTCTACGTAATAACGACTTTCTATACTTTGCGAATGCGTCCGGAAATAAGAAAAAGGTTACTTCCCCCTGGTTTTTAAAATCACAACTTCTAGAAGGTTTACATGATTTCTTAAAAAACACGAGTTTTTAGAAAATGTCATTTATTTCATAAATGGAATCAAAAAAGTATGAACATTCTATGTCATAACGACTTTTTATAGTTTGCGCATGCGCAAACTATCCACATTCTAGGTAATAATGACTTTCTATAGTTTGCGCATGCGTCCGGAAATAAGAAAAGATTACATCCCCCCTTTTTTTAAATTCACGGCTTCTAGAAGGTTTATATGATTTCTTAAAAAACATGAGTTTTTAGAAAATGTGATTTATTTCATAAATGGAATCATTAATGTATGCACATTCTACGTCATAACGACTTTCTATAGTTTGCGCATGCGTCCGGAAATAAGAAAAGCTTACTTCACCTGTTTTTTTAAATTCACAGCTTCTAGAAGGTTTATATGATTTCTTAAAAAACATGAGTTTTTAGAAACTGTGATTTATTTCATAAATGGAATCAACAAAGTATGCACATTCTACGTCATAACGACTTTCTATAGTTTGTGCATGCGTCCGGAAATAAGAAAAGCTTACTTCCCCCCGTTTTTTAAAATCACAGCTTCTAGAAGGTTTACATGATTTCTTTAAAAAAATGAGTTTTTCTAAAATGTGATTTATTTCATAAAAGGAATCAAAAAAGTATGCACATTCTACGTCAAAACGACTTTCTATAGTTTGCGCATCCGTCCGGAAATAAGAAAAGCTTACTTCCCCCCTTTTTTTAAAATCACAGCTTGTAGGAGGTTTCCATGATTTCTTAAAAAAAACGGGTTTTTAGAAAATGTTTTTTATTTCATAAATGGAACCAACAAAGTATGCACATTCTACGTCATAATGACTTTCTATAGTTTGCGCATGCATCTGGAAATAAGAAAAGCTTACTTCCCCCCATTTTTTAAAATCACAGCATCTAGAAGGTTTACATGATTTCTTAAAAAAAATGAGTTTTTAGAAAATGTGATTTATTTCATAAAAGGAATCAACAAAGTATGCACATTCTACGTCATAATGAAATTCCATAGTTTGCGCATGCGTATGGAAGTAAGAAAAGCTTACTTCCCCCCTTTTTTTAAAATCACAGCTTCTACAAGGTTTACTTGATTTCTTAAAAAACACGAGTTTTTAGAAAATGTGATTTATTTCATAAATGGAATCAACAAAGTATGCACATTCTAAGTCATAACGATTTTTATAGTTTGCGCATGCGTCCGGAAATAAGAAAAGCTTACTTCCCCCCATTTTTTAAAGTCACGGCTTCTAGAAGGTTTACATGATTTCTTAAAAAACACGAGTTTTTAGAAAATGTGATTTATTTCATCAATGGAATCAACAAACTATGCACATTCTACGTAATAACGACTTTCTATAGTTTGCGAATGCGTCCGGAAATAAGAAAAGCTTACTTCCCCCCGGTTTTTAAAATCACAGCTTCTAGAAGGTTTACATGATTTCTTAAAAACCACGAGTTTTTAGAAAATGTCATTTATTTCATAAATGGAATCAAAAAAGTATGAACATTCTATGTCATAACGACTTTGTCTAGTTTGCGCATGCGCAAACTATGCACATTCTAGGTAAAAACGACTTTCTATAGTTTGCGCATGCGTCCGGAAATAAGAAAAGCTTACTTCCCCCCTTTTTTTAAATTCACAGCTTCTAGAAGGTTTACATGATTTCTTAAAAGATACGAGTTTTTATAAAATGTCATTTATTTCTTAAATGGAATCAAAAAAGTATGAACATTCTATGTCATAACGACTTTGTATAGTTTGCGCATGCGCAAACTATGCACATTCTAGGTAATAACGACTTTCTATACTTTGCGCGTGCGTCCGGAAATAAGAAAATCTTACTTTCCCCTTTTTTTTAAATTGACAGCTTCTAGAAGGTTTACATGATTTCTTAAAAAACACGACTTTTTAGAAAATGTCATTTATTTCATAAATGGAATCAAAAAAGTATGAACATTCTATGTCATAACGACTTAGTATAGTTTGCGCATGCGCAAACTATGCACATTCTAGGTAATAACAACTTTCTATAGTTTGCGCATGCGTCCGGAAATAAGAAAAGCTTACTTCCCCCCTTTTTTTAAATTCACAGCTTCTAGAAGGTTTACACGATTTCTTAAAAAACACGAGTTTTTATAAAATGTCATTTATTTCTTAAATGGAATAAAAAAAGTATGAACATTCTATGTCATAACGACTTTGTATAGTTTGCGCATGCGCAAACTATGCACATTCTAGGTAATAACGACTTTCTATACTTTGCGCATGCGTCCGGAAATAAGAAAAGCTTACTTTCCCCCTTTTTTTAAATTCACAGCTTCTAGAAGGTTTACATGATTTCTTAAAAAACATGAGTTTTTAGAGAATATGATTTGTTTCATAAATGGAATGAACAAAGTATGCACATTCTACGTCATAAGGACTTTCTATAGTTTGCGCATGCGTCCGGAAATAACAAAAGCTTACTTCCCCCCATTTTTTAAAATCATAGCTTGTAGAAGGTTTACATGATTTCTTAATAAACACGAGTTTTTAGAAAATGTGATTTATTTAATCAGTGGAATCAACAAACTATGCACATTCTACGTAATAACGAATTTCTATGGTTTGCACATAAGTCCGGAAATAAGAAAAGCTTACTTCCCCCAGTTTCTTAAAATCACAGCTTCTAGAAGGTTTACACGATTTCTTAAAAAAACACGAGTTTTTAGAAAATGTCATTTGTTTCATAAATGGAATCAACAAAGTATGAAAAAACTATGTCATAACGAGTTTGTATCGTTTGCGCTTGCACAAGCTATGAACATTCTACGTAATAACGACTTTCTATAGTTTGCGCATGCGTCCGGAAATAAGAAAAGCTTACTTCCCCCCATTTTTTAAAACCACAGCTTCTAGAAGGTTTACATGATTTCTTAATAAACACGAGTTTTTAGAAAATGTGATTTATTTAATCAATGGAATCAACAAACTATGCACATTCTACGTAATAACGACTTTCTATAGTTTACGCATGCGTCCGGAAATAAGAAAAAGGTTACTTCCCCCCGGTTTTTAAAATCACAGCTTCTAGAAGGTTTACATGATTTCTTAAAAAACACGAGTTTTTAGAAAATGTCATTTATTTCATAAATGGAATAAAAAAAGTATGAACATTCTATGTCATAACGACTTTGTATAGTTTGCGCATGCGCAAACTATGCACATTCTAGGTAATAACGACTTTCGATAGTTTGCGCATGCTTCCGGAAATAAGAAAAGCTTACTTGCCCCCTTTTTTTAAATTCACAGCTTCTAGAAGGTTTACATGATTTCTTAAAAAACATGAGTTTTTAGAAAATCTGATTTATTTCATAAATGGAATCAACAAAGTATGCACATTCTACGTCATAACGACTTTCTATAGTTTGCGCATGCGTCCGGAAATAAGAAAATCTTACTTCCCCCGTTTTTTTAAAATCACAGCTTCTAGAAGGTTTACATGATTTCTTAATAAACACGAGTTTTTAGAAAATGTGATTTATTTAATCAATGGAATCAACAAACTATGCACATTCTATGTAATAACGACATTCTATAGTTTGTGCATGCATCCGGAAATAAGAAAAAGGTTACTTCCCCCCGGTTTTTAAAATCACAACTTCTAGAAGGTTTACATGATTTCTTAAAAAACATGAGTTTTTTGAAAATGTCATTTATTTCAAAAATGGAATCAAAAAAGTATGAACATTCTATGTCATAACGACTTTGTATAGTTTGTGCATGCGCAAACTATGCACATTCTAGGTAATAACGACTTTCTATAGTTTGCGCATGCGTCCGGAAATAAGAAAAGATTACTTCCCCCCTTTTTTTAAATTCACGGCTTCTATAAGGTTTACATGATTTCTTAAAAAACACGAGTTTTTAGAAAATGTGATTTATTTCATAAATGGAATCAACAAAGTATGCACATTCTACGTCATAACAACTTTCTATAGTTTGCGCATGCGTCCGGAAATAAGAAAAGCTTACTTCACCTGTTTTTTTAAATTCACAGCTTCTCGAAGGTTTATATGATTTCTTAAAAAACACAAGTTTTTAGAAAATGTGATTTATTTCATAAATGGAATCAACAAAGTATGCACATTCTACGTCATAACGACTTTCTATAGTTTACGCATGCGTCCGGAAATAAGAAAAGCTTACTTCCCCACGTTTTTTAAAATCACAGCTTCTAGAAGGTTTACATGATTTCTTTAAAAAAATTAGTTTTTATAAAATGTGAATTATTTCATAAAAGCAATCAAAAAAGTATGCACATTCTACGTCAAAACGACTTTCTATAGTTTGCGCATGCGTCCGGAAATAAGAAAAGTTTACTTCCCCCCTTTTTTTAAAATCACAGCTTCTAGGAGGCTTCCATGATTTCTTAAAAAAAATGGGTTTTTAGAAAATGTGATTTATTTCATAAATGGAACCAACAAAGTATGCACATTCTATGTCATAACGACTTTCTATAGTTTGCGCATGCGTCCGGAAATAAGAAAAGCTTACTTCCCCCCATTTTTTAAAATCACAGCATCTAGAAGCTTTACATGATTTCTTAAAAAAAATGAGTTTTTAGAAAATATGATTTATTTCATAAAAGGAATCAACAAAGTATGCACATTCTATGTCATAATGACATTCTATAGTTTGCGCATGCGTATGGAAATAAGAAAAGCTTACTTCCCCCTTTTTTTAAAATCACAGCTTCTACAAGGTTTACATGATTTCTTAAAAAACACTAGTTTTTAGAAAATGTGATTTATTTCATAAATGGAATCAACAAAGTATGCACATTCTAAGTCATAACGAGTTTCTATAGTTTGTGCATGCGTCCGGAAATAAGAAAAGCTTACTTCCCCCCGTTTTTTAAAGTCACGGCTTCAAGAAGGTTTACATGATTTCTTAAAAAACACGAGTTTGTAGAAAATGTGATTTATTTCATCAATGGAATCAACAAACTATGCACATTCTACGTAATAACGAATTTCTATAGTTTGCGAATGCGTCCGGAAATATGAAAAGCTTACATCCCCCCGGTTTTTAAAATCACAATTTCTAGAAGGTTTACATGATTTCTTAAAAAACACGAGTTTTTAGAAAATGTCATTTATTTCATAAATGGAATAAAAAAAGTATGAACATTCTATGTCATAACGACTTTGTATAGTTTGCGCATGCGCAAACTATGCACATTCTAGGTAATAACGACTTTCAATAGTTTGCGCATGCGTCCGGAAATAAGAAAAGCTTACTTCCCCCCTTTTTTTAAATTCACAGATTCTAGAAGGTTTACATGATTTCTTAGAAAACACGAGTTTTTATAAAATGTAATTTATTTCTTAAATGGAATCAAAAAAGTATGAACATTCTATGTCATAACGACTCTGTATAGTTTGCGCATGCGCAAACTATCCACATTCTAGGTAATAACGACTTTCTATAGTTTGCGCATGCGTCCAGAGATAACAAAATTTTACTTCCCCCCTTTTTTTAAATTGACAGCTTCTAGAAGGTTTACATGATTTCTTAAAAAACACGATTTTTTAGAAAATGTCATTTATTTCATAAATGGAATCAAAAAAGTATGAACATTCTATGTCATAACGACTTTGTATAGTTTGCGCATGCGCAAACTATGCACATTCTAGGTAATAACGACTTTCTATAGTTTGCGCATGCGTCCGGAAATAAGAAAAGCTTACTTCCCCCCTTTTTTTAAATTCACAGCTTCTAGAAGATTTACATGATTTCTTAAAAAACATGAGTTTTTATAAAATGTCATTTATTTCTTAAATGGAATCAAAAAAGTATGAACATTCTATGTCATAACGACTTTGTATAGTTTGCGCATGCGCAAACTGTGCACATTCTAGGTAATAACGACTTTCTATACTTTGCGCATGCGTGCAGAAATAAAAAAAATCTTACTTCCCCCCTTTTTTTAAATTGACAGCTTCTAGAAGGTTTACATGATTTCTTAAAAAACATGAGTTTTTAGAAAATGTCATTTATTTCATAAATGGAATAAAAAAAGTATGAACATTCTATGTCATAACGACTTTGTATAGTTTGCGCATGCGCAAACTATGCACATTCTATGTAATAACGACTTTCTATAGTTTGCGCATGCGTCCGGAAATAAGAAAAGCTTAATGCGCAAACTATGCACATTCTAGGTAATAACGACTTTCTATAGTTTGCGCATGCGTCCGGAAATAAGAAAAGCTTACTTCCCCCCTTTTTTCAAATTCACAGCTTCTAGACGGTTTACATGATTTCTTAAAAAACACGAGTTTTTATAAAATGTCATTTATTTCTTAAATGGAATAAAAAAAGTATGAACATTCTATGTCATAGTGACTTTGTATAGTTTGCGCATGCGCAAACTATGCACATTCTAGGTAATAACGACTTTCTATAGTTTGCGCATGCGTCCGGAAATAAGAAAAGCTTACTTTCCCCCTTTTTTTAAATTCACAGCTTCTAGAAGGTTTACATGATTTCTTAAAAAACACGAGTTTTTAGAGAATGTGATTTGTTTCATAAATGGAATCAACAAAGTATGCACATTCTACGTCATAACGACTTTCTATAGTTTGCGCATGCGTCCGGAAATAAGAAAAGATTACTTCCCCCCGTTTTCTAAAATCATAGCTTCTAGAAGGATTACATGATTTCTTAAAAAACACGAGTTTTTAGAAAATGTGATGTATTTCATAAATGGAATCAACAAAGTATGCACATTCTATGTCATAACGACTTTGTATGGTTTGCGCATGCGAAAACTATGCACATTCTATGTAATAACGAACTTCTATAGTTTGCACATGCGTCCGGAAATAAGAAAAGCTTACTTCCCCCCTTTTTTTAAATTCACAGCATCTAGAAGCTTTACATGATTTCTTAAAAAACACGAGTTTTTAGAAAATGTGATTTATTTCATTAATGGAATCAAGAAAGTATGCACATTCTACGTCATAACGACTTTCTATAGTTTGCGCATGCGTCTCGAAATAAGAAAAGCTTACTTCCCCACATTTTTTAAAATCACAGCTTCTAGAAGGTTTACATGATTTCTTAATAAACAGGAGATTCTAGAAAATGTGATTTATTTAATCAATGGAATCAACAAACTATGCACATTCTACGTAATAACGACTTTCTATAGTTTGCACTTGCGTCCGGAAATAAGAAAAGTTACTTCCCCCCGTTTTTTAAAATCACAGCTTCTAGTAGGTTTACATGATTTTCTTATAAAAACACGAGTTTTTAGAAAATGTCATTTGTTTCATATATGGAATCAACAAAGTATGAACAAACTATGTCATAACGACTTTGTATCATTTGCGCATGCGCAAGCTATGCACATTCTACGTAATAATGACTTTCTATAGTTTGCGTATGCGTCTGGAAATAAGAAAAGCATACTTCCCCCCATTTTTTAAAATCACAGCTTCTAGAAGGTTTACATGAGTTCTTAATAAACACGAGTTTTTAGAAAATGTGATTCATTTAATCAATGGAATCAACAAACTATGCTTATTCTACGTAATAACGACTTTCTATATTTTGTGCATGCGTCCGGAAATAAGAAAAGCTTACTTCCCCCCTTTTTTTAAATTCACGGCTTCTAGAAGGTTTACATGATTTCTTAAAAAACATGAGTTTTTAGAAAATGTGATTTATTTCATCAATGGAATCAACAAACTATACACATTCTACGTAATAACGACTTTCTATAGTTTGCGAATGCGTCCGGAAATAAGAAAAGCTTACTTCCCTCCGGTTTTTAAAATCACAGCTTCTAGAAGGTTTACATGATTTCTTAAAAAACACGAATTTTTAGAAAATGTCATTTATTTCATAAATGGAATAAAAAAAGTATGAACATTCTATGTCATAACGACTTTGTATGATTTGCATATGCGCAAACTATGCACATTCTAGGTAATAACGACTTTCGTTAGTTTGCGCATGCGTCCGGAAATAGGAAAAGCTTACTTCCCCCCTTTTTTAAATTCACAGCTTCTAGAAGGTTTACATGATTTCTTAAAAAAAACTAGTTTTTACAAAATGTGATTTATTTCATAACGACTTTGTATAGTTTGCGCATGTGCAAACTATGCAAATTCTAGGTAATAACGACTTTCTATAGTTTGTGCATGCGTCCGGAAATAAGAAAAGCTTACTTCCCCCCTTTTTTTAAATTCACAGCTTCTAGAAGGTTTACATGATTTCTTAAAAAACACGATTTTTTACAAAATGTGATTTATTTCATAAATGGAATCAATAAAGTATGCACATTCTATGTCATAACGACTTTGTATGGTTTGGGCATGTGCAAAATATGCACATTCTACGTAATAACGACTTTCTATAGTTTGCGCATGCGTCCAGAAATAAGAAAAGCTTACTTCCTCCCATTTTTCAAAATCACAGCTTCTAGAAGGTTTACATGATTTCTTAATAAAAATGAATTTTTAGAAAATGCGATTTATTTAATCAATGGAATCAACAAACTATGCACATTCTTCGTAATAACAACTTTCTATAGTTTGCGCATGCGTCCGGAAATAAGAAAAACTTACTTCCCCCCTTTTTTTAAATTCACAGCTTCTAGAAGGTTTACATGATTTCTTAAAAAACATGAGTTTTTAGAAAATGTGATTTATTTCATCAATGGAATCAACAAACTATGCACATTCTACGTAATAACGACTTTCTATAGTTTTCGAATGCATCCGGAAATAAGAACAGCTTACTTCCCTACGGTTTTTAAAATCACAGCTTCTAGAAGGTTTACATGATTTCTTCAAAAACACGAATTTTTGGAAAATGTCATTTATTTCATAAATGGAATCAAAAAAGTATGAACATTCTATGTCATAACGACTTTGTATAGTTTGCGCATGTGCAAGCTATGCACATTCTATGTAATAACGACTTTCTATAGTTTGCGCATGCGTCTGGAAATAAGAAAAGCTTACGTCCCCCCTTTTTTTCAATTCACAGCTTCTAGAAGGTTTACATGATTTCTTAAAAAACACGAGTTTTTAGAAAATGTGATTTTTTCATAAATGGAATAAAAAAAGTATGCACTTTCCACGTCATAACGACTTTCTATAGTTTGCACATGCGTTCGGAAATAAGAAAAGCTTACTTCCCCCCTTTTTTTAAATTCACGGCTTCTAGAAGGTTTACATGATTTCTTAAAAAAAACGAGTTTTTAGAAAATGTGATTTATTTCATAAAATGAATCAACAAAGTATGCACATTCTACGTCATAACGACTTTGTATAGTTTGCGCATGTGCAAAGTATGCACATTCTATGTAATAACGACCTTCTATAGTTTGCACATGCGTTCGGAAATACGAAAAGCTTACTTCCCCCCTTTTTTTAAATTCACAGCTTCTAGAAGGTTTACATCATTTCTTAAAAAACACGAGTTTTTACAAAATGTGATTTATTTCATAAATGGAATCAACAAAGTATACACATTCTATGTCATAACGACTTTGTATGGTTTGGCCATGTGCAAAATATGCACATTCTATGTAATAACGACTTTCTATAGTTTGCGCATGCGTCCGGAAATAAGAAAAGCTTACTTCCCCCCGTTTTTTAAAATCACAGCTTCTAGAAGGTTTACATGATTTCGTAATAAACATGAGTTTTTAGAAAATGTGATTTATTTGATCAATGGAATCAACAAGCTATGCACATTCTCCGTAATAACGACTTTCTATAGTTTGCGCATGTGTCCGGAAATAAGAAAAGCTTACTTCCCCCCTTTTTTTAAATTCACAGCTTCTAGAAGGTTTACATGATTTCTTAAAAAACATGAGTTTTTAGAAAATGTGATTTATTTCATCAATGGAATCAACAAACTATGCACATTCTACGTGATAACGACTTTCTATAGTTTTCGAATGCGTCCGGAAATAAGAACAGCTTACTTCCCTCCGGTTTTTAAAATCACAGCTTCTAGAAGGTTTACATGATTTTTAAAAAAACACGAATTTTTGGAAAATGTCATTTATTTCATAAATGCAATAAAAAAGGTATGAACATTCTATGTCATAACGACTTTGTATAGTTTGCGCATGCGCAAGCTATTCACATTCTATGTAATAACGACTTTCTATAGTTTGCGCATGCGTCTGGAAATAAGAAAAGCTTACTTCCCCCCTTTTTTTCAATTCACAGCTTCTAGAAGGTTTACATGATTTCTTAAAAAACACGAGTTTTTAGAAAATGTGATTTATTTCATAAATGGAATCAAGAAAGTATGCACATTCTACGTCATAACGACTTTCTATAGTTTGCGCATGCATCCGGAAATAAGAAAAGCTTACTTCCCCCCATTTTTTAAAATCACAGCTTCTAAAAGGTTTACATGATTTCTTAATAAACACGAGTTTTTAGAAAATGTGATTTATTTAATCAATGGAATCAAAAAAGTATGCACATTCTACGTAATAACGACTTTCTATAGTTCGCGCATGCCTTCGGAAATAAGAAAAGCTTACTTCCCCCCATTTTTTAAAATCACAGCTTCTAGAAGGTTTACATGATTTTCTTAAAAAAACAGGAGTTTTTAGAAAATGTCATTTGTTTCATAAATGGAATCAACAAAGTATGAACAAACTATGTCATAACGACTTTGTATCGTTTGCGCATGCGCAAACTATGCACATTCTACGTAATAACGACTTTCTATAGTTTGCGCATGCGTCCGGAAATAAGAAAAGCTTACTCCCCCCCATTTTTTAAAATCGCAGCTTCTAGAAGGTTTACATATTTTCTTAATAAACATGAGTTTTTAGAAAATGTGATTTATTTCATCAATGGAATCAACAAACTATGCACATTCTACGTAATAACGTCTTTCTATAGTTTGCGAATGCGTCCGGAAATAAGAAAAGCTTACTTCCCCCCTTTTTTTAAAATCACAACTTCTACAAGATTTACATGATTTCTTAAAAAACACGAGTTTTTAGAAAATGTGATTTGTTTCATAAATGGAATCAACAAAGTATGCACATTCTAAGCCATAACGAGTTTCTATAGTTTGCGCATGCGTCCGGAAATAAGAAAAGCTTACTTCCCCGCGTTTTTTAAAGTCACAGCTTCTAGAAGGTTTACATGAT
The DNA here is from genome assembly GCA_027924585.1 of Larix kaempferi. Lineage (NCBI taxonomy): Eukaryota > Viridiplantae > Streptophyta > Pinopsida > Pinales > Pinaceae > Larix > Larix kaempferi. The sequence goes on from BSBM01001611.1 coordinate 11,407,878, forward strand.
TTCTCAAAAAACATGAGTTTTTAGAAAATGTGATTTATTTCATAAAATAAATGAACAAAGTATGCACATTCTACGTCATAACGACTTTATATAGTTTGCGCATGCGTCCAGAAATAAGAAAAGCTTACTTCCCCCCGTTTTTTAAAGTCACAGCTTCTAGAATGTTTACATGATTTCCTAGAAAACATGAGTTTTTAGAAAATATCATTTATTTCATAAATGGAATCAACAAAGTATGAGCATTCTATGTCATAACGACTTTGTATAGTTTGTGCATGTGCAAACTATGCACATTCTATGTAATAACGACTTTCTATAGTTTGCGCATGCGTCTGGAAATAAGAAAAGCTTACTTCCCCCCTTTTTTTCAATTCACAGCTTCTAGAAGGTTTACATGATTTCTTAAAAAACACGAGTTTTTAGAAAATGTGATTTATTTCATAAATGGAATAAAAAAAGTATGCACTTTCTACGTCATAACGACTTTCTATAGTTTGCGCATGCGTCCGGAAATAAGAAAAGCTTACTTCCCCCCGTTTTTTAAAATCACAGCTTCTAGAAGGTTTACATGATTTCTTAAAAAACCATGAGTTTTTAGAAAATGTCATTTATTTCATAAATGGAATCAACAAAGTATGAACATACGATGTCATAACAACTTTGTATAGTTTGCACATGCGAAAGCTATGCACATTCTATGTAATAACGACCTTCTATAGTTTGCACATTCGTCCGGAAATAAGAAAAGCTTACTTCCCCCCTTTTTTAAAATTCACAGCTTCTAGAAGGTTTACATGATTTCTTAAAAAACACGAGTTTTTAGAAAATGTGATTTATTTCATTGATGGAATCAAGAAAGTATTCACATTCTACGTCATAACGATTTTCTATAGTTTGCGCATGCGTCTCGAAATAAGGAAAGCTTACTTCCCCCCATTTTTTAAAATCACAGCTTCTAGAAGGTTTACATGATTTCTTAATAAACACGAGTTTCTAGAAAATGTGATTTATTTAATCAATGGAATCAACAAACTATGCACATTCTACGTTATAACGACTTTCTATAGTTTGCACTTGCTTTCAGAAATAAGAAAAGCTTACTTCCCCCCGTTTTTTAAAATCACAGCTTCTAGAAGGTTTACATGATTTTCTTAAAAAAACACGAGTTTTTAGAAAATGTCATTTGTTTCATATATGGAATCAACAAAGTATGAACAAACTATGTCATAACGACTTTGTATCGTTTGCGCATGCGCAAACTATGCACATTCTACGTAATAATGACTTTCTATAGTTTGCGTATGCGTCCGGAAATAAGAAAAGGATACTTCCCCCCATTTTTTAAAATCACAGCTTCTAGAAGGTTTACATGATTTCTTAATAAACACGAGTTTTTAGAAAATGTGATTTATTTAATCAATGGAATCAACAAACTATGCTTATTCTACACAATAACGACTTTCTATAGTTTGCGCATGCATCCGGAAATAAGAAAAGCTTACTTCCCCCCTTTTTTTAAATTCACAGCTTCTAGAAGGTTTACATGATTTCTTAAAAAACATGAGTTTTTAGAAAATGTGATTTATTTCATCAATGGAATCAACAAACTATGCACATTCTACGTAATAACGACATTCTATAGTCTGCGAATGCGTCCGGAAATAAGAAAAGCTTACTTCCCTCCGGTTTTTAAAATCACAGCTTCTAGAAGGTTTACATGATTTCTTAAAAAACACGAATTTTTAGAAAATGTCATTTATTTCATAAATGGAATAAAAAAAGTATGAACATTCTATGTCATAACGACTTTGTATAGTTTGCGCATGTGCAAACTATGCAAATTCTAGGTAATAACGACTTTCTATAGTTTGCGCATGCGTCCGGAAATAAGAAAAGCTTACTTCCCCCCTTTTTTTAAATTCACAGCTTCTAGAAGGTTTACATGATTTCTTAAAAAACACGAGTTTTTACAAAATGTGATTTATTTCATAAATGGAATCAACAAAGTATGCACATTCTATGTCATAACGACTTTGTATGGTTTGGGCATGTGCAAAATATGCACATTCTACGTAATAACGACTTTCTATAGTTTGCACATGCGTCCGGAAATAAGAAAAGCTTACTTCCCCCCATTTTTTAAAATCACAGCTTCTAGAAGGTTTACATGATTTCTTAATAAACACGAGTTTTTAGAAAATGTGATTTATTTTATCAATGGAATCAACAAACTATGCACATTCTCCGTAATAACGACTTTCTATAATTTGCGCATGCATCCGGAAATAAGAAAAGCTTACTTCCCCCCTTTTTTTAAATTCACAGCTTCTAGAAGGTTTACATGATTTCTTAAAAAACATGAGTTTTTAGAAAATGTGATTTATTTCATCAATGGAATCAACAAACTATGCACATTCTACGTGATAACGACTTTCTATAGTTTTCGAATGCGTCCGGAAAAAAGAACAGCTTACTTCCCTCCGGTTTTTAAAATCACAGCTTCTAGAAGGTTTACATGATTTCTTAAAAAACACGAATTTTTGGAAAATGTCATTTATTTCATAAATGGAATCAAAAAAGTATGAACATTCTATGTCATAACGACTTTGTATAGTTTGCGTATGCGCAAGATATGCACATTCTATGTAATAACGACTTTCTATAGTTTGCGCATGCATCTGGAAATAAGAAAAGCTTACTTCCCCCCTTTTTTTCAATTCACAGCTTCTAGAAGGTTTACATGATTTCTTAAAAAACACGAGTTTTTTGAAAATGTGATTTATTTCATAAATGGAATAAAAAAAGTATGCACTTTCTACATCATAACGACTTTCTATAGTTTCCACATGGGTCCGGAAATGAGAAAAGCTTACTTCCCTCCATTTTTTAAAATCAGAGCTTCTAGAAGGTTTACATGATTTCTTAAAAAACCATGAGTTTTTAGAAAATGTCATTTATTTCATAAATGGAATCAACAATGTATGAACATACGATGTCATAACAACTTTGTATAGTTTGCACATGCGAAAACTATGCACATTCTATGTAATAACGACTTTCTATAGTATGCACATGCGTCCAGAAATAAGAAAAGCTTACTTATCCCCTTTTTTTAAATTCACAGCTTCTAGAAGGTTTACATGATTTCTTAAAAAACACAAGTTTTTAGAAAATGTGATTTATTTAATCAATGGAATCAACAAAGTATGCACATTCTACGTAATAACGACTTTCTATAGTTCGCACATGCCTTCGGAAATAAGAAAAGCTTACTTCCCCCCATTTTTTAAAATCACAGCTTCTAGAAGGTTTTACATGATTTTCTTAAAAAAACACGAGTTTTTAGAAAATGTCATTTGTTTCATAAATGGAATCAACAAAGTATGAACAAACTATGTCATAACGACTTTGTATCGTTTGCGCATGCGCAAACGATGCACATTCTACGTAATAACGACTTTCTATAGTTTGCGCATGCGTCCGGAAATAAGAAAAGCTTACTTCCCCCCATTTTTTAAAATCACAGCTTCTAGAAGGTTTACATGATTTCTTAATAAACATGAGTTTTTAGAAAATGTGATTTATTTCATCAATGGAATCAACAAACTATGCACATTCTACGTAATAACGTCTTTCTATAGTTTGCGAATGCGTCCGGAAATAAGAAAAGCTTACTTCCCTCCGGTTTTTAAAATCACAGCTTCTAGAAGGTTTACATGATTTCTTAAAAAACACGAATTTTTAGAAAATGTCATTTATTTCATAAATGGAATCAAAAAAGTATGAACATTCTATGTCATAACGACTTTGTATAGTTTGCGCATGCGCAAACTATGCACATTCTAGGTAATAACGACTTTCTATAGTTTGTGCATGCGTCCGGAAATAAGAAAAGCTTACTTCCCCCCTTTTTTTAAATTCACAGCTTCTAGAAGGTTTGCATGATTTCTTATAAAACACGAGTTTTTACAAACTGTGATTTATTTCATAAATGGAAACAACAAAGTATGCACATTCTACGTCATAACGACTTTCTATAGTTTGCGCATGCGTCCGGAAATAAGAAAAGCTTACTTCCCCTCGGTTTTTAAAATCACAGCTTCTAGAAGGTTTACATGATTTCTTAAAAAACACGAGTTTTTAGAAAATGTCATTTATTTCATAAATGGAATCAAAAAAGTATGAACATTCTATGTCATAACGACTTTGTATAGTTTGCGCATGCGCAAACTATGCAGATTCTAGGTAATAATGACTTTCTATAGTTTGCGCATGCGTCCGGAAATAAGAAAAGCTTACTTCCCCCCTTTTTTTAAATTCACAGCTTCTAGAAGGTTTACATGATTTCTTAAAAAACACGATTTTAGAAAATGTGATTTATTTCATAAATGGAATCAACAAAGTATGCACATTCTACCTCATAACGACTTTCTATACTTTGCGCATGCGTCCAGAAATAAGAAAAGCTTACTTCCCCCCATTTTTTAAAATCACTGCTTCTAGAAGGTTTACATGATATCTTAATAAACACGAGTTTTTAGAAAATGTGATTTATTTAATCAATGGAATCAACAAACTATGCACATTCTATGTGATCACGACTTTCTATAGTTTGCACATGCGTCCGGAAATAAGAAAAGCTAACTTCCCCCCGTTTTTTAAAATCACAGCTTCTAGAAGGTTTACATGATTTCTTAAAAAAACACGAGTTTTTAGAAAATGTCATTTGTTTCATAAACGGAATCAACAAAGTATGAACAAACTATGTCATAACGACTTTGTATCGTTTGCGCATGCGCAAACTATGCACATTCTACGTAATAACGACTTTCTATAGTTTGCGCATGCGTCCGGAAATAAGAAAAGCTTACTTCCCCCCATTTTTTAAAATCACAGCTTCTAGAAGGTTTACATGATTTCTTAATAAACATGAGTTTTTAGAAAATGTGATTTATTTAATCAATGGAATCAACAAACTATGCACATTCTACGTAATAACGACTTTCTATAGTTTGCGCATGCGTCCAGAAATAAGAAAACCTTACTTCCCCCCCTTTTTTAAATTCACAGCTTCTAGAAGGTTTACATGATTTCTTAAAAAACATAAGTTTTTAGAAAATGTGATTTATTTCACCAATAGAATCAACAAACTATGCACATTCTACGTAATAACGACTTTCTATAGTTTGCGAATGCGTCCGGAAATAAGAAAAGCTTACTTCCCCCCGGTTTTTAAAATCACAGCTTCTAGAAGGTTTATATGATTTCTTAAAACACACGAGTTTTTAGAAAATGTCATTTATTTCATAAATGGAATAAAAAAAGTATGAACATTCTATGTCATAACGACTTTGTATAGTTTGCGCATGCGCAAACTTTGCACATTCTATGTAATAACGACTTTATATAGTTTGTGCATGCGTCCGGAAATAAGAAAAGCTTACTTCCCCCCGTTTTTTAAAATCACAACTTCCAGAAGGATTACATGATTTCTTAAAAAACATGAGTTTTACAAACATGTGATTTATTTCATAAATGGAATCAACAAAGTATGCACATTCTATCTCATAACGAATTTCTATAGATTGCGCATGCGCAAACTAAGCGCATTCTACGTACTAACGACATTCTATAGTTTACGTATGCGTCCAGAAAAAAGAAAAGCTTACTTCTCCCCGTTTTTTAAAATCACAACTTCTTGAAGGTTTACATGATTTCTTAAAAAACATGAGTTTTTAGAAAATGTGATTTATTTCATAAATGGAATCAACAAAGTATGCACATTCTATGTCATAACGACTTTGTATGGTTTGCGCATGCGCAAACTATGCACATTCTATGTAATAACGACTTTCTAAAATTTGCGCATGTGTCCAGAAATAAGAAGGTTTACATGATTTCTTAATAAACACGAGTTTTTAGAAAATGTGATTTATTTAATCAATGGAATCAACAAACTATGCACATTCTACATAATAACGACTTTCTATAGTCTGCACATGCGTCGGGAAATAAGAAAATCTTACTTCACCCCGTTTTTTAAAATCACAGCTTCTAGAAGGTTTACATGATTTCTTAAAAAACATGAGTTTTACGAACATGTGACTTATTTCATAAATGGAATCAACAAAGTATGCACATTCTATGTCATAACGACTTTGTATAGTTTGCGCATGTGCAAACTATGCACATACTATCTAATAACGACTTTCTATAGTTTGCGCATGCGTCCGGAAATAAGAAAAGCTTACTTCCCCCCATTTTTTAAAATCACAGCTTCTAGAAGGTTTACATGATTTCTTCATAAACACGAGTTTTTAGAAAATCTGATTTATTTAATCAATGGAATCAACAAACTATGCACATTCTACGTAATAACGACTTTCTATAGTTTGCACATGCGTCCGGAAATAAGAAAAGCTTACTTCCCCCCGTTTTTTAAAATCACAGCTTCTAGAAGGATTACATGATTTCTTAAAAAACATGAGTTTTACGAACATGTGATTTATTTAGTAAATGGAATCAACAAAGTATGCACATTCTATGTCATAACGACTTTGTATAGTTTGCGCATGCGCAAACTATGCACATTCTATCTAATAACGACTTTCTATAGTTTGCGCATGCGTCCGGAAATAAGAAAAGCTTCCTTCCTCACTTTTTTTAAATTCACAGCTTCTAGAAGGTTTACATGATTTCTTAAAAAACATGAGTTTTTAGAAAATGTGATTTATTTCATCAACGGAATCAATAAACTATGCACATTCTACGTAATAACAATTTTGTATAGTTTGCGAATGCGTCCGGAAATAAGAAAAGCTTACTTCTCCCCGTTTTTTAAAATCACAGCTTCTAGAAGGATTACATGATTTCTTAAAAAACATGAGTTTTACGAACATGTGATTTATTTCATAAATGGAATCAACAAAGTATGCACATTCTATGTCATAACGAATTTGTATGGTTTGCGCATGCTCAAACTATGCACATTCTTCGTAATAACGACTTTCTATAGTTTGCGCATGTGTCCAGAAATAAGAAAAGCTTACTTCCGCCAGTTTTTTAAAATCACAGCTTCTAGAAGGTTTACATGATTTCTTAAAAAACATGAGTTTTTAGAAAATGTGATGTATTTCATAAATGGAATCAACAAAGTATGCACATTCTACGTCATAACGACTTTCTAATGTTTGCGCATGCGTCTGGAAATAAGAAAAGCTTACTTCCGCCAGTTTTTTAAAATCACGGTTTCTAGAAGGTTTACATGATTTCTTAAAAACCACAAGTTTTTAGAAAATGTGATTTATTTCATAAATGGAATCAACAAAGTATGCACATTCTAAGTCATAACGACTTTCTATAGTTTGCGCATGCGTCTGGAAATAAGAAAAGCTTACTTCCCCCCGATTTTTAAAATCACAGCTTCTAGAAGGTTTACAAGATTTCTTAAAAAACATGAGTTTTTGGAAAATGTGACGTATTTCATAAATGTAATCAACAAAGTATGCACATTCTATGTCATAACGACTTTCTATAGTTTGTGCATGTGTCCGGAAATTAGAAAAGCTTACTTCCCCCCGTTTTTTAAAAGCACAGCTTCTAGAAGGATTACATGATTTCTTAAAAAGCATGAGTTTTACGAACATGTGATTTATTTCATAAATGGAATCAACAAAGTATGCACATTCTATGTCATAACGAATTTCTATAGTTTGCGCATGCGCAAACTAAGCACATTCTACGTACTACCGACTTTCTATAGTTTGCGTATGCGTCGAGAAATAAGAAAAGCTTACTTCACCCCATTTTTTAAAATCGCAACTTCTAGAAGGTTTACATGATTTCTTAAAAAACACGAGTTTTTAGAAAATGTGATTTATTTCATAAATGGAATCAACAAAGTATGCACATTTTATGTCATAACGACTTTGTATGGTTTGCGCATGCGCAAACTATGCACATTCTACGTAATAACGAATTTCTATAGTTTGCGGATGTGTCCGGAAATAAGAAAAGCTTACTTCCGCCCGTTTTTTAAAATCACAGCTTCTAGAAGGTTTACAAGATTTCTTAAAAAACATGAGTTTTTGGAAAATGTGACGTATTTCATAAATGGAATCAACAAAGTATGCACATTCTACGTCATAACGACTTTCTATAGTTTGCGCATGCGTCCGGAAATAAGAAAAGCTTACTTCCCCCCACTTTTTAAAATCATAGCTTCTAGAAGGTTTACATGATTTCTTAATAAACACGAGTTTTTAGAAAATGTGATTTATTTAATCAATGGAATCAACAAACTATGCACATTCTATGTAATAATGACTTTCTATAGTTTGCAAATGCGTCCGGAAATAAGAAAAGCTTACTTCCCCCCGTTTTTTAAAATCACAGCTTCTAGAAGGTTTACACGATTTCTTAAAAAAACACGAGTTTTTAGAAAATGTCATTTGTTTCATAAATGGAATCAACAAAGTATGAACAAACTATGTCATAACGACTTTATATCGTTTGCGCATGCGCAAACTATGCACATACTACGTAATAACGACTTTCTATAGTTTGCGCATGCGTCCAGAAATAAGAAAAGCTTACTTCCCCCCATTTTTTAAAATCACAGCTTCTAGAAGGTTTACATGATTTCTTAATAAACACGAGTTTTTAGAAAATGTGATTTATTTAATCAATGGAATCAACAAACTATGCACATTCTACGTAATAATGACTTTCTATAGTTTGCGCATGTGTCTAGAAATAAGAAAAGCTTACTTCCCCCCTTTTTTAAAATTCACAGCTTCTAGAAGGTTTACATGATTTCTTAAAAAATATGAGTTTTTAAAAAATGTTATTTATTTCATCAATGAAATCAACAAAGTATGCATATTCTACGTCATAACGACTTTCTATAGTTTGCGCATGCGTCCGGAAATAAGAAAAGCTTACTTCCCCCCGTTTTTTAAAATCACAGCTTCGAGAAGGTTTACATGATTTCTTAAAAAAAATGAGTTTTTAGAAAATGTGATTTATTTCATAAAAGGAATCAACAACGTATGCACATTCTACGTCATAACAACTTTCTATAGTTTGCGCATGCGTATGGAAATAAGAAAAGCTTACTTCCCCCCTTTTTTTAAAATCACAGCTTCTAGAAGGTTTCCATGATTTCTTAAAAAAAACGGGTTTTTAGAGAATGTGATTTATTTCAAAAATGGAATCAACAAAGTATGCACATTCTACGTCATAACGACTTTCTATAGTTTGCGCATGCGTCCGGAAATAAGAAAAGCTTACTTCCCCCCGTTTTTTAAAATCACAGCTTCTAGAAGGTTTACATGATTTCTTAAAAAAATGAGTTTTTAGAAAATGTGATTTATTTCATAAAAGGAATCAACAAAGTATGCACATTCTACGTCATAACAACTTTCTATAGTTTGCGCATGCGTATGGAAATAAGAAAAGCTTACTTCCCCCCTTTTTTTAAAATCACAACTTCTAGAAGGTTTACATGATTTCTTAAAAAACATGAGTTTTTAGAAAATGTGATTTATTTCATAAATGGAATCAACAAAGTATGCACATTCTAAGTCACAACGAGTTTCTATAGTTTGCACATGCGTCCGGAAATAAGAAAAGCTTACTTCCCCTTGTTTTTTAAAGTCACAGCTTCTAGAAGGTTTACATGATTTCTTAAAAAACACGAGTTTTTAGAAAATGTGATTTATTTCATCAATGGAATCAACAAACTATGCACATTCTACGTAATAACTACTTTCTATAGTTTGCGAATGCGTCCGGAAATAAGAAAAGCTTACTTCCCCCCGTTTTTTAAAATCACAGCTTCTAGAATGTTTACATGATTTCTTAAAAAACATGAGTTTTTAGAAAATATCATTTATTTCATAAATGGAATCAACAAAGTATGAACATTCTATGTCATAACGACTTTGTATAGTTTGCGCATGCGCAAACTATGGAAATTCTATGTAATAACGACTTTCTATAGTTTGCGCATGCGTCTGGAAATAAGAAAAGCTTACTTCCCCCCTTTTTTTCAATTCACAGCTTCTAGAATGTTTACATGATTTCTTAAAAAACACGAGTTTTTAGAAAATGTGATTTATTTCATAAATGGAATAAAAAAAGTATGCACTTTCTATGACATAACGACTTTCTATAGTTTGGGCATGCGTCCGGAAATAAGAAAAGCTTACTTCCCCCCGTTTTTTAAAATCACAGCTTCTAGAAGGTTTACATGATTTCTTAAAAAACCATGAGTTTTTAGAAAATGTCATTTATTTCATAAATGGAATCAACAAAGTATGAACATACGATGTCATAACAACTTTGTATAGTTTGCACATGCGAAAACTATGCACATTCTATGTAATAACGACTTTCTATAGTTTGCACATGCGTCCGGAAATAAGAAAAGCTTACTTCCCCCCGTTTTTTAAAATCACAGCTGCTTGAAGGTTTAGATGATTTCCTTTAAAAAACACGAGTTTTTAGAAAATGTCATTTGTTTCATAAATGGAATCAACAAAGTATGAACAAACTATGTCATAACGACTTTGTATCTGTTGCGCATGCGCAAACTATGCACATTCTACGTAATAACGACATTCTATAGTTTGCGCATGCGTCCGGAAATAAGAGAAGCTTACTTCCCCCCATTTTTTAAAATCACAGCTTCTAGAAGGTTTACATTATTTCTTAATAAACACTAGTTTTTAGAAAATTTGATTTATTTAGTCAATGGAATCAACAAACTATGCACATTCTACGTAATAACGACTTTCTATAGTTTGCGCATGCGTACGGAAATAAGAAAAGCTTACTTCCCCCCTTTTTTTAAATTCATAGCTTCTAGAAGGTTTACATGATTTCTTAAAAAACATGAGTTTTTAGAAAATGTGATTTATTTCATCAATGGAATCAACAAACTATGCACATTCTACGTAATAATGACTTTCTATAGTTTGCGAATGCGTCTGGAAAGAAGAAAAGCTTACTTCCCTCCGGTTTTTAAAATCACAGCTTCTAGAACGTTTACATGGTTTCTTAAAAAACACGAATTTTTAGAAAATGTCATTTATTTCATAAATGGAATCAAAAAAGTATGAAAATTCTATGTCATAACGACTTTGTATAGTTTGCGCTTGCGCAAACTATGCACATTCTAGGTAATAACGACTTTCTATAGTTTGCGCATGCGTCCGGAAATAAGAAAAGCTTACTTCCCCCCTTTTTTTAAATTCACAGCTTCTAGAAGGTTTACATGATTTCTTAAAAAACACGAGTTTTTAGAAAATGTGATTTATTTCATAAATGGAAACAACAAAGTATGCACATTCTACGTCATAACCACTTTCTATAGTTTGCGCATGCGTCCGAAAATAAGAAAAGCTTACTGCCCCCCGTTTTTTAAAATCACAGCTTCTAGAAGGTTTACATGATTTCTTAAAAAAATGAGTTTTTAGAAAATGTGATTTATTTCATAAAAGGAATCAACAAAGTATGCACATTCTATGTCATAACGACTTTGTATGGTTTGGGCATGCGCAAACTATGCACATTCTACGTACTAACGACTTTCTATAGTTTGTGTATTCATCCGGAAATAAGAAAAGCTTACTTCACCCCGTTTTTTAAAATCACAACTTCTAGAAGGTTTACATGATTTCTTAAAAAACACGAGTTTTTAGAAAATTTGCTTTATTTCATAAATGGAATGAACAAAGTATGCACATTCTACGTCATAACGACTTTCTAAAGTTTGTGCATGGCTCCGAAAATAAGAAAAGCTTACTTCCGCAAGTTTTTTAAAATCACTGCTTCTAGAAGGTTTACATGATTTCTTAAAAAACACGAGTTTTTAGAAAATGTGATTTATTTCTTAAATGGAATCCACAAAGTATGCACATTCTATGTCATAACAACTTTGTATGGTTTGCGCATGCGCAAACTATGTACATTCTACGTAATAACGAATTTCTATGGTTTGCGCATGTGTCCGGAAATAAGAAAAGCTTATTTCTGCCCGTTTTTTAAAATCATAGCTTCTAGAAAGTTTACATGATTTCTTAAAAAAAACGAGTTTTCAGAAAATTTGATCTATTTCATAAATGGAATCAACAAAGTATGCACATTCTACGTCATAACGATTTTCTATAGTTTGCGCATGCGTCCGGAAATAAGAAAAGCTTACTTCCGCCAGTTTTTTAAAGTCACAGCTTCTAGAAGGTTTACATGATTTCTTAAAAAAAACGAGTTTTCAGAAAACGTCTTTTATTTCATAAATGGAATCAACAAAGTATGCACATTCTATGTCATAACGAGTTTCTATAGTTTGCGCATGCGCAAAGTATGGACATTCTACGTACTAACGACTTTCTATAGTTTGCGTATTCGTCCGGAAATAAGAAAAGCTTACCTCACCCCGTTTTTCAAAATCACAACTTCTAGAAGCTTTACATGATTTCTTAAAAAACACGAGTTTTTAGAAAATGTGATTTATTTCATAAATGCAATCAACAAAGTATGCCAGTCTATGTCATAACGACTTTGTATGGTTTGGGCATGCGCAAACTATGCATATTCTACATACTAACGACTTTCTATAGTTTGCGCATGCATCTGGAAATTAGAAAAGCTTACTTCTGTCAGTTTTTTAAAATCACAGCTTCTAGAAGGTTTACATGATTTCTTAAAAAACATGAGTTTTTAGAAAATGTGAATTATTTCATAAATGGAATCAACAAAGTATGCACATTCTACGTCATAACGACTTTCTAAAGTTTGCGCATGGGTCCGGACATAAGAAAAGCTTACTTCTGCCAGTTTTTTAAAATCACTGCTTCTAGAAGGTTTACATGATTTCTTGAAAAACATGAGTTTTTAGAAAATGTGATTTATTTGATAAATTGAATCAACAAAGTATGCACATTCTACGTCATAACGAATTTCTATAGTTTGTGCATGCGTCCGGAAATAAGAAAAGCTTACTTCCCCCCGATTTTTGAAAATCACAGCTTTTAGAAGGTTTACATGATTTCTTAAAAAAAACGAGTTTTGAGAAAATGTGATTTATTTCATAAAATGAATCAACAAAGTATGCATATTCTACGTCATAACAACTTTCTTTAGTTTGTGCATGCGTCCAGAAATAAGAAAAGCTTACTTCCCCCCGTTTTTTAAAATCACAGCTTCTAGAAGGTTTCCATGATTTCTTAAAAAACACGAGTTTTTAGAAAATGTGATTTATTTCATCAATGGAATCAACAAATTATGCACATTCTACATAATAACGACTTTCTATAGTTTGTGAATGCGTCCGGAAATAAGAAAAGCTTACTTCCCTCCGTTTTTTAAAATCACTGCTTCTAGAAGCTTTACATGATTTCTTAAAAAACATGAGTTTTTAGAAAATATGATTTATTTAATCAATGGAATCAACAAACTATGCACATTTTACGTAATAATGACTTTCTATAGTTTGCGCATGCGTCCGAAAATAAGAAAAGCTTACTTCCCCCTGTTTTTTAAAATCATAGCTTCTAGAAGGTTTACATGATTTCTTAAAAAACACGAGTTTTTAGAAAATGTCATTTGTTTCATAAATGGAATCAAGAAAGTATGAACAAACTATGTCATAACGACTTTGTATCATTTGCGCATGAGCAAACTATGCACATTCTACGTAATAACGACTTTCTATAGTTTATGCATGCGTCCGGAAATAAGAAAAGCTTACTTTCTATAAAGTATGAACAAACTATGTCATAACGAATTTCTATAGTTTGCGCATGCGCAAACTAAGCACATTCTACGTACTAACAACTTCACCCCGTTTTTTAAAATCACAACTTCTAGAAGGTTTACATGATTTCTTAAAAAACACGAGTTTTTAGAAAATATGATTTATTTCATAAATGGAATCAACAAAGTATGCACATTCTATTTCATAACGACTTTGTATGGTTTGCGCATGCGCAAACTATGCACATTCTACGTAATAACGGCTTTCTATAGTTTGCGCATGTGTCCGGAAATAAGAAAAGCTTACCTCCGCCAGTTTTTTAAAATCACAGCTTCTAGAAGGTTTACATGATTTCTTAAAAAACACGACTTTTTAGAAAATGTGATGTATTTCATAAATGGAATCAACAAAGTATGCACATTCTACGTCATAACGACTTTCTAAAGTTTGCGCATGCGTCCGGAAATAAGAAAAGCTTACTTCCGCCAGTTTTTTATAATCACAGCTTCCAGAAGGTTTACATGATTTCTTAAAAACCACAAGTTTTTCGAAAATGTGATTTATTGCATCAATGGAATCAACAAAGTATGCACATTCTAAGTCATAACGACTTTCTATAGTTTGCGCATGCATCCGGAAACAAGAAACGCTTAATTCCCCCCGTTTTTAGAAAATATGATTTATTTCATAAATGGAATCAACAAAGTATGAACATTCTATGTCATAACGACTTTGTATAGTTTGCGCATGCGCAAACTATGCACATTCTAGGTAATAACAACTTTCTATAGTTTGCACATGCGTCCGGAAATAAGAAAAGCTTACTTCCCCCCTTTTTTCAAATTCACAGCTTCTAGAAGGTTTACATGATTTCTTAAAAAACACAAGATTTTAGAAAATGTGATTGATTTCATAAATGTAATCAACAAAGTATGCACATTCTATGTCATAACGACTTTCTATAGTTTGCGCATGCGTCCGGAAATAAGAAAAGCTTACTTCCCCCCGTTTTTTAAAATCACAACTTCTAGAAGGATTACATGATTTCTTAAAAAACATGAGTTTTACGAACATGTGATTTATCTCATAAATGGAATCAACAAAGTATGCACATTCTATGTCATAACGAATTTCTATAGTTTGTGCATGCGCAAACTAAGCACATTCTACATACTTACGACTTTCTATAGTTTGCGTATGCGTCCAAAAATAAGAAAAGCTTACTTCACCCCGTTTTTTAAAATCACAACTTCTAGAAGGTTTACATGATTTCTTAAAAAACACGAGTTTTTAGAAAATGTGATTTATTTGATAAATGGAATCAACAAATTATGCACATTCTATGTCATAACGACTTTGTATGGTTTGCGCATGCGCAAACTATGCACATTCTACGTAATAACGACTTTCTATAATTTGCGCATGTGTCCGGAAACAAGAAAAGCTTACTTCCGCCCGTTTTTTAAAATCACGGCTTCTCGAAGGTTTACATGATTTCTTAAAAAACACGAGCTTTTAGAAAATGTGATGTATATCATAAATGGAATCAACAAAGTATGCACATTCTACGTCATAACGACTTTCTATAGTTTGCGCATGCGTCCGGAAATAAGAAAATCTTACTTCCCCCCATTTTTTAAAATCACAGCTTCTAGAAGGTTTACATGATTTCTTAATAAACACGAGTTTTTAGAAAATGTGATTTATTTAATCAATGGAATCAACAAACTATGCACATTCTACGTAATAACGACTTTCTATAATTTGCACATGCGTCCGGAAATAAGAAAAGCTTACTTCCCCCCGTTTTTTAAAATCACAGCTTCTAGAAGGATTTAATGATTTCTTAGAAAACATGAGTTTTAAAAACATGTGATTTATTTTAATAAATGGAATCAACAAAGTATGCACATTCTATGTCATAACGACTTTGAATAGTTTGCACATGTGCAAACTATGCACATTCTAGGTAATAACGACTTTCTATAGTTTGCACATGCGTCTGGAAATTAGAAAAGCTTACTTCCCCCCTTTTTTTAAATTCACAGCTTCTAGAAGGTTTACATGATTTCTTAATTAACACAAGTTTTTAGAAAATGTGATTTATTTAATCAATGGAATCAACAAACTATGCACATTCTACGTAATAACGACTTTCTATAGTTTGCACATGCGTCCAGAAATAGGAAAAGCTTACTTCCCCCCGCTTTTTAAAATCACAGCTTCTAGAAGGTTTACGTGATTTTCTTAAAAAAACACGAGTTTTTAGAAAATGTCATTTGTTTCATAAATGGAATCAACAAAGTATGAACAAACTATGTCATAACGACTTTGTATCGTTTTTGCATGCGCAAATTATGCACATTCTACGTAATAACGACTTTCTATAGTTTGCGCATGCGTCCGGAAATGAGAAAAGCTTACCTCCCCCCATTTTTTAAAATCACAGCTTCTAGAAGGTTTACATGATTTCTTAATAAACACGAGTTTTTAGAAAATGGGATTTATTTAATCAATGGAATCAACAAACTATGCACGTTCTACGTAATAACGACTTTCTATAGTTTGCGTATGCGTCTGGAAATAAGAAAATCTTACTTCCCCCCTTTTTTTAAATTCACAGCGTCTAGAAGGTTTACATGATTTCTTAAAAAACACGAGTTTTTAGAGAATGTGATTTATTTCATAAATGGAATCAACAAAGTATGCACAATCTACGTCATAACGACTTTCTATAGTTAGCGCATGTGTCCGGAAATAAGAAAAGCTTACTTCCCCCCGTTTTTTAAAATCACAGCTTCTAGAAGGTTTACATGCTTTCTTAAAAAAAATGACTTTTTAGAAAATGTTATTTATTTCATAAACGGAATCATCAAAGTATGCACATTCTACGTCATAACGACTTTCTATAGTTTGCACATGTGCAAACTATGCACATTCTAGGTAATAACGACTTTCTATAGTTTGCACATGCGTCCGGAAATAAGAAAAGCTTACTTCCCCCCTTTTTTTGAAACTCATAGCTTCTAGAAGGTTTACATGATTTCTTAAAAAACACGAGTTTTTAGAAAATGTGATTTATTTCATCAATGGAATCAACAAACTATGCACATTCTACGTAATAACGACTTTCTATAGTTTGCGATTGCGTCCGGAAATAAGAAAAGCTTACTTCCCCCCGGTTTTTAAAATCACAGCTTCTAGAAGGTTTACATGATTTCTTAAAAAACATGAGTGTTTAGAAAATTTGATTTATTTCATAAATAGAACCAACAAAGTATGCACATTCTAAGTCATAACGGCTTTCTATATTTTGCGCATGTGTCCGGAAATAAGAAAAGCTTACTTCCCCCCGTTTTTTAAAATCACAGCTTCTAGAAGGATTACATGATTTCTTAAAAAACATGAGTTTTACGAACATGTGATTTATTTCATAAATGGAATCAACAAAGTATGCACATTCAATGTCATAACGACTTTCAATAGTTTGCACATGTGCAAACTATGCACATTCTAGGTAATAACGACTTTCTATAGTTTGCACATGCGTCCGGAAATAAGAAAAGCTTACTTCCCCCCTTTTTTTAAATTCACGGCTTCTAGAAGGTTTACATGATTTCTTAAAAAACACGAGTTTTTAGAAAATGTGATTTATTTCATAAATGGAATCAACAAAGTATGCACATTCTACGTCATAACGACTTTCTATAGTTTGCGCATGCGTCCGGAAATAAGAAAAGCTTACTTCCCCCCGTTTTTTAAAATCACAGCTTCTAGAAGGTTTACATGATTTCTTAAAAAAAATGAGTTTTTAGAAAATGTGATTTATTTCATAAAAGGAATCAGCAAAGTATGCACATTCTACGTCATAACGACTTTCTATAGTTTGCGCATGCGTATGGAAATAAGAAAAGCTTACTTCCCCCCTTTTTTTTAAAATCACTGCTTCTAGAAGGTTTACATGATTTCTTGAAAAAAACTTGTTTTTAGAAAATGTGATTTATTTCATAAATTGAATCAACAAAGTATGCACATTCTACGTCATAACGACTTTCTATAGTTTGTGCATGCATTCGAAAATTAGAAAAGCTTACTTCCGTCAGTTTTTTAAAATCACAGCTTCTAGAAGGTTTACATGATTTCTTAAAAAACACGAGTTTTTAGAAAATGTGATTTATTTAATCAATGGAATCAACAAACAATGCACATTCTAAGTCATAACGACTTTCCATAGTTTGGGCATGCGTCCGGAAATAAGAAAAGTTTACTTCCCCCCGTTTTTTAAAATCACAGCTTCTAGAAGGTTTACATGATTTCTTAAAAAAAACGAGTTTTTAGAAAATGTGATGTATTTCATAAATGGAATCAACAAAGTATGCACATTCTACGTCATAACGACTTTCTATAGTTTGCGCATGCATCCGGAAATAAGAAAAGCTTACTTCCCCCCATTTTTTAAACTCCTAGCTTCTAGAAGGTTTACATGATTTCTTAATAAACACGAGTTTTTAGAAAATGTGATTTATTTAATCAATGGAATCAACAAACTATGCATATTCTACGTAATAACGACTTTCTATAGTTTGCACATGCGTCCGGAAATAAGAAAAGCTTACTTCCCCCCGTTTTTTAAAATCACAGCTTCTAGAAGGATTACATGATTTCTTAAAAAACATGAGTTTTACGAACATGTGATTTATTTCATAAATGGAATCAACAAAGTATGCACATTCTATGTCATAACGAATTTGTATAGTTTGCGCATGCGCAAACTATGCACATTCTATCTAATAACGACTTTCTATAGTTTGCTCATGCGTCTGGAAATAAGAAAAGCTTACTTCCCCCCTTTTTTTCAATTCACAGCTTCTAGAAGGTTTACATGATTTCTTAAAAAACACGAGTTTTTAGAAAATGTGATTTATTTAATCAATGGAATCAACAAACAATGCACATTCTAAGTCATAACGACTTTCCATAGTTTGCGCATGCGTCTGGAAATAAGAAAAGTTTACTTCCCCCCGTTTTTTAAAATCACAGCTTCTAGAATCAACAAAGTATGCACATTCTACGTCAAAACGAATTTGCGCATGCGTCCGGAAAAGAGAAAAGCTTACTTCCCCCCATTCTATGCACATTCTACGTCATAACGACTTTCTATAGTTTGCGCATGCATCCGGAAATAATAAAAGCTTACTTCCCCCCATTTTTTAAACTCACAGCTTCTAGAAGGTTTACATGATTTCTTAATAAACACGAGTTTTTAGAAAATTTGATTTATTTAATCAATGGAATCAACAAACTATGCACATTCTACGTAATAACGACTTTCTATAGTTTGCACATGCGTCCAGAAATAAGAAAAGCTTACTTCCCCCCGTTTTTTAAAATCACAGCTTCTAGAAGGATTACATGATTTCTTAAAAAACATGAGTTTTACGAACATGTGATTTATTTCATAAATGGAATCAACAAAGTATGCACATTCTATGTCATAACGACTTTGAATAGTTTGCACATGTGCAAACTATGCACATTCTAGGTAATAACGACTTTCTATAGTTTGCACATGCGTCCGGAAATAAGAAAAGCTTACTTCCCCCCTTTTTTTAAATTCACAGCTTCTAGAAGGTTTACATGATTTCTTAAAAAGACGAGTTTTTAGAAAATGTGATTTATTTCATAAATCGAATCAACAAAGTATGCACATTCTACGTCATAACGACTTTCTATAGTTTGCGCATGCGTCCGGAAATAAGAAAAGCTTACTTCCCCCCGTTTTTTAAAATCACAGCTTCTAGAAGGTTTACATGATTTCTTAAAAAAACGAGTTTTTGGAAATGTGATTTATTTCATAAAAGGAATCAACAAAGTATGCATATTCTACGTCATAACGACTTTCTATAGTTTGCGCATGCGTCTGGAAATAAGAAAAGCTTACATCCCCCCATTTTTTAAAATCACAGCTTCTAGAAGGTCTACATGATTTCTTAAAAAACACGAGTTTTTAGAGAATGTGATTTATTTCATCAATGGAATCAACAAAATATGCACATTCTATGTAATAACGACTTTCTATAGTTTGCGAATGCGTCCGGAAATAAGAAAAGCTTACTTCCCCCGGGTTTTTTAAAATCACAGCTTCTAGAAGGATTACATGATTTCTTAAAAAACATGAGTTTTACAAACATGTGATTTATTTCATAAATGGAATCAACAAAGTATGCACATTCTATGTCATAACGACTTTGTATAGTTTGCGCATGCGCAAACTATGCACATTCTATCTAATAACGACTTTCTATAGTTTGCTCATGCGTCTGGAAATAAGAAAAGCTTACTTCCCCCCTTTTTTTCAATTCACAGCTTCTAGAAGGTTTACATGATTTCTTAAAAAACATGAGTTTTTAGAAAATGTGATTTATTTCATAAATGGAATAAAAAAAGGATGCACATTCTACATCATAACGACTTTCTAAAGTTTGCACATGCGTCCGGAAATAAGAAAAGCTTACTTCCCCCCGTTTTTTAAAATCACAGCTTCTAGAAGGTTTATATGATTTCTTTAAAAAAATGAGTTTTTTTAAAATGTGATTTATTTCATAAAAGGAATCAACAAAGTATGCACATTCTACGTCAAAACAACTTTCTATAGTTTGCGCATGCGTCCGGAAATAAGAAAAGCTTACTTCCCCCCTTTTTTTAAAATCACAGCTTCTAGAAGGTTTCCATGATTTCTTAAAAAAAATGGGTTTTTAGAAAATCTAATTTATTTCATAAATGGAATCAAAAAAGTATGCACATTCTACGTCATAACGACTTTCTATAGTTTGCGCATGCGTCCAGAAATAAGAAAAGCTTACTTCCGCCCGTTTTTTAAAATCACAGCTTCTAGAAGGTTTACATGATTTCTTAAAAAAAATGAGTTTTTAGAAAATGTGATTTATTTCATAAAAGGAATCAACAAAGTATACACATTCTACGTCATAACGACTTTCTATAGTTTGCGCATGCGTATGGAAATAAGAAAAGCTTACTTCCCCCCTTTTTTTAAAATCACTGCTTCTAGAAGGTTTACATGATTTCTTGAAAAAAACTTGTTTTTAGAAAATGTGATTTATTTCATAAATTGAATCAACAAAGTATGCACATTCTACGTCATAACGACTTTCTATAGTTAGCGCATGCGTCCGGAATTAAGAAAATCTCACTTCCCCCCATTTTTTAAAATCACAGCTTCTAGAAGGTTTACATGATTTCTTAATAAACACGAGTTTTTAGAAAATGTGATTTATTTCAAAAATGGAATCAACAAAGTATGCACATTCTACATCATAACGACTTTCTATAGTTTGCACATGCGTTCGGAAATAAGAAAAGCTTACTTCCATCCGTTTTTTAAAATCACAGCTTCTAGATGGATTACATGATTTCTTAAAAAACATGAGTTTTACAAACATGTGATTTATTTCATAAATGGAATCAACAAAGTATGCAGATTCTATGTCATAACGACTTTGTATAGTTTGCGCATGCGCAAACTATGCACATTCTATCTAATAACGACTTTCTATAGTTTGCTCATGCGTCTGGAAATAACAAAAGCTTACTTCCCCCCTTTTTTTCAATTCACAGCTTCTAGAAGGTTTACATGATTTCTTAAAAAACATGAGTTTTTAGAAAATGTGATTTATTTCATAAATGGAATAAAAAAAGGATGCACTTTCTACGTCATAATGACTTTCTAAAGTTTGCGCATGCATCCGGAAATAAGAAAAGCTTACTTCCCCCCATTTTTTAAAATCACAGCTTCTAGAAGGTGTACATGATTTCTTAAAAAAAACGAGTTTTTAGAAAATGTGATTTATTTAATCAATGGAATCAACAAACAATGCACATTCTAAGCCATAACGACTTTCTATAGTTTGCGCATGCGTCCGGAAATAAGAAAAGCTTACTTCCCCCCGTTTTTTAAAATCACAGCTTCTAGAAGGTTTACATGATTTCTTAAAAAAAATGAGTTTTTAGAAAATGTGATGTATTTCATAAATGGAATCAACAAAGTATGCACATTCTACGTCATAACGACTTTCTATAGTTAGCGCATGCGTCCGGAAATAAGAAAATCTCACTTCCCCCCATTTTTTAAAATCACAGCTTCTAGAAGGTTTACATGATTTCTTAATAAACACGAGTTTTTAGAAAATGTGATTTATTTCAAAAATGGAATCAACAAAGTATGCACATTCTACATCATAACGACTTTCTATAGTTTGCGCATGTGTCCGGAAATAAGAAAAGCTTACTTCCCCCCGTTTTTTAAAATCACAGCTTCTAGAAGGTTTACATGATTTCTTAAAAATCACGAGTTTTTAGAAAATGTGTTTTATTTCATCAATGGAATCAACAAACTATGCACATTCTACGTAATAACGACTTTCTTTAGTTTGCGAATGCGTCCGGAAATAACAAAAGCTTACTTCCCCTCGTTTTTTAAAATCACAGCTTCTAGAAGGTTTACATGATTTCTTAAAAAACCACGAGTTTTTAGAAAATGTCATTTATTTCATAAATGGAATCAACAAAGTATGAACATACGATGTCATAACGACTTTGTATAGTTTGCGCATGCGAAAACTATGCACATTCTATGTAATAACGACTTTCTATAGTTTGCACACGCGTCCAGAAATAAGAAAAGCTTACTTCCCCCCTTTTTTTAAATTCACAGCTTCTAGAAGGTTTACATGATTTCTTAAAAAACACGAGTTTTTAGAAAATGTGATTTATTTCATAAATGGAATCAACAAAGTATGCACATTTTACGTCATAACGACTTTCTATAGTTTGTGCATGCGTCCAGAAATAAGAAAAGCTTACTTCCCCCCATTTTTTAAAATCACAGCTTCTAGAAGGTTTACATGATTTCTTAATAAACACGAGTTTTTAGAAAATGTGATTTATTTAATCAATGGAATCAACAAACTATGCACATTCTATGTAATAACGACTTTCTATAGTTTGCACATGCGTCCGGAAATAAGAAAAGCTTACTTCCCCCCGTTTTTTAAAATCACAGCTTCTAGAAGATTTACATGATTTTCTTAAAAAAACACGAGTTTTTAGACAATGTCATTTGTTTCATAAATGGAATCAACAAAGTATGAACAAACTATGTCATAACGACTTTGTATCGTTTGCGCATGCGCAGACTATGCACATTCTACGTAATAACGACTTTCTATAGATTGCGCATGCGTCCGGAAATGAGAAAAGCTTACCTCCCCCCATTTTTTAAAATCACAGCTTCTAGAAGGTTTACATGATTTCTTAATAAACACGAGTTTTTAGAAAATGTGATTTATTTAATCAATGGAATCAACACGCTATGCACATTCTACGTAATAACGACTTTCTATAGTTTGCGTAT
This sequence comes from Larix kaempferi, assembly GCA_027924585.1. NCBI lineage: Eukaryota > Viridiplantae > Streptophyta > Pinopsida > Pinales > Pinaceae > Larix > Larix kaempferi. Next base: position 11,431,067 of record BSBM01001611.1, read on the forward strand.
GCGTCCGGAAATAAGAAAAGCTTACTTCCCCCCTTTTTTTAAATTCACAGCTTCTAGAAGGTTTACATGATTTCTTAAAAAACACGAGTTTTTAGAAAATGTGATTTATTTCATAAATGGAATCAACAAAGTATGCACATTCTACGTCATAACGACTTTCTATAGTTTGCGCATGCATCCCGAAATAAGAAAAGCTTACTTCCCCCCGTTTTTTAAAATCACAGCTTCTAGAAGGTTTACATGATTTCTTAAAAAAAATGAGTTTTTAGAAAATGTGATTTATTTCATAAAAGGAATCAACAAAGTATGCACATTCTACGTCATAACGACTTTCTATAGTTTGCGCATGCGCAAACTATGCACATTCTAGGTAATAATGACTTTCTATAGTTTGCACATGCGTCCGGAAATAAGAAAAGCTAACTTCCACCCTTTTTTTAAATTCACAGCTTCTAGAAGGTTTACATGATTTCTTAAAAAACACGAGTTTTTAGAAAATGTGATTTATTTCATTAATGGAATCAACAAACTATGCACATTCTACGTAATAACGACTTTCTATAGTTTGCGAATGCGTCCGGAAATAAGAAAAGCTTACTTCCCCCCGGTTTTTAAAATCACAGCTTCTAGAAGGATTACATGATTTCTTAAAAAACATGAGTTTTACGAACATGTGATTTATTTCATAAATGGAATCAACAAAGTATGCACATTCTATCTCATAACGACTTTCTATAGTTTGCGCATGCGCAAACTAAGCACATTCTACGTACTAACGACTTTCTATAGTTTGCGTATGCGTCCAGAAATAAGAAAAGCTTACTTCACCACGTTTTTTAAAATCACAACTTCTAGAAGGTTTACATGATTTCTTAAAAAACACGAGTTTTTAGAAAATGTGATTTATTTCATAAATGGAATCAACAAAGTATGCACATTTTATGTCATAACGACTTTGTATGGTTTGCGCATGCGCAAACTATGCACATTCTATGTAATAACGACTTTCTATAATTTGCGCATGTGTCCGGAAATAACAAAAGCTTACATCCACCCGTTTTTTAAAATCACAGCTTCTAGAAGGTTTACATGATTTCTTAAAAAACACGAGTTTTTAGAAAATGTGATGTATTTCATAAATGGAATCAACAAAGTATGCACATTCTACATCATAACGACTTTCTATAGTTTGCGCATGCGTCCGGAAATAAGAAAAGCTTACTTCCCCCCATTTTTTAAAATCACAGCTTCTAGAAGGTTTACATGATTTCTTAATAAACACGAGTTTTTAGAAAATGTGATTTATTTAATCAATGGAATCAACAAACTATGCACATTCTACGTAATAACGACTTTCTATAGTTTGCGCATGCATCCGGAAATAAGAAAAGCTTACTTCCCCCCATTTTTTAAAATCACAGCTTCCAGAAGGTTTACATGATTTCTTAATAAACACGAGTTTTTAGAAAATGTGATTTATTTAATCAATGGAATCAACAAACTATGCACATTCTATGTAATAACGACTTTCTATAGTTTGCGCATGCGTCCGGAAATAAGAAAAGCTTACTTCCCCCCTTTTTTTAAATTCACAGCTTCTATAAGGTTTACATGATTTCTTAAAAAACACGAGTTTTTAGAAAATGTGATTTATTTCATAAATGGAATCAACAAAGTATGCACATTCTACGTCATAACGACTTTCTATAGTTTGCGCATGCGTCCGGAAATAAGAAAAGCTTACTTCCCCCTGTTTTTTAAAATCACAGCTTCTAGAAGGTTTACATGATTTCTTTTAAAAAATGAGTTTTTAGAAAATGTGATTTATTTGATAAAAGGAATCAATAAAGTATGCACATTCTACGTAAAAATGACTTTCTATAGTTTGCGCATGCGTCCAGAAATAAGAAAAGCTTACTTCCCCCCTTTTTTAAAATCACAGCTTCTAGAAGGTTTCCATAATTTCTTAAAAAAACGGGTTTTTAGAAAATGTGATTTATTTCATAAATGGAATCAACAAAATATGCATATTCTACGTCATAACAACTTTCTTTAGTTTGCGCATGCGTCCGGAAATAAGAAAAGCTTACTTCCCCCCATTTTTTAAAATCATAGCTTCTAGAAGGTTTACATTATTTCTTAATAAACACGAGTTTTTAGAAAATGTGATTTATTTAATCAATGGAATCAAAAAACTATGCACATTCTACGTCAAAACGACTTTCTATAGTTTGCGTATGCGTCCGGAAATAAGAAAAGCTTACTTCCCCCCTTTTTTTAAATTCCCAGCTTCTGGAAGTTTTACATGATTTCTTAAAAACCACGAGTTTTTAGAAAATGTGATTTATTTCATAAATGGAATCAACAAAGTATGCACATTCTATGTCATAACGACTTTCTATAGTTTGCGCATGCGTCCGGAAATAAGAAAAGCTTACTTCCCCCCATTTTTTAAAATCACAGCTTCTAGAAGGTTTACATGATTTCTTAAAAAAAAGGAGTTTTTAGAAAATATGATTTATTTCATATAAGGAATCAATAAAGTATGCACATTCTACGTCATAACGACTTTCTATAGTTTGCGCATGCGTATGGAAATAAGAAAAGCTTACTTCCCACCGTTTTTTAAAATCACAGCTTCTAGAAGGTTTCTACGTAATAACGACTTTTTATAGCTTGCGCATGCGTCCGGAAATAGGAAAATCTAACTTCCCCCTGTTTGTTAAAATCATAGCTTCTAGAAGGTTTACATGATTTCTTAACAAACATGAGTTTTTAGAAAATGACATTTATTTCAGAAATGGAATTAACAAAGTATGCACATTCTATGTCATAACTACTTTCTATAGTTTGTGTATTCGTCCGGAAATAAGAAAAGCTTACTCCACCCTGTTTTTTAAAATCACAACTTCTAGAAGGTTTACATGATTTCTTAAAAAACAAGAGATTTTAGAAAATCTGATTTATTTCAAAAATGGAATCAACAAAGTATGCACATTCTACATCATAACGAATTTCTAAAGTTTCCGCATGCATCTGGAAATAAAAAAAGCTTACTTCCCCCTGTTTTCTAAAATCATAGCTTCTAGAAGGTTTACACGATTTCTTAACAACCACGAGTTTTTAGAAAATGTCTTTTATTTCATAAATGGAATCAACAAAGTAAGCACATTCTATTTCATAACGACTTTCTATAGTTTTTGCATGCGCAAACTATGCACATTCTACGTAATAACGAATTTCTATAATTTGCGCATGCGTCCGGAAATAAGAAAAGCTTACTTCACCCCTTTTTTTAAAATCACAACTTCTAGGAGGTTTACATGATTTCTTAAAAAACAAGAGATTTTAGAAAATGTGATTTATTTCAAAAATGGAATCAACAAAGTATGCACATTCTACATCATAACGACTTTCTATAGTTTGCGCATGTGTCCGGAAATAAGAAAAGCTTACTTCCCCCCGTTTTTTAAAATCACAACTTCTAGAAGGTTTTCATGATTTCTTAAAAATCACGAGTTTTTAGAAAATGTGTTTTATTTAATCAATGGAATCAACAAACTATGCACATTCTATGTAATAACGACTTTCTTTAGTTTGCGAATGCGTCCGGAAATAAGAAAAGCTTACTTCCCCTCGTTTTTTAAAATCACAGCTTCTAGAAGGTTTACATGATTTCTTGAAAAGCCACGAGTTTTTAGAAAATGTCATTTATTTCATAAATGGAATCAACAAAGTATGAACATACGATGTCATAACGACTTTGTATAGTTTGTGCATGCGAAAACTATGCACATTATATGTAATAACGACTTTCTATAGTTTGCACATGCGTCCGGAAATAAGAAAAGCTTACTTCCCCCCTTTTTTTAAATTCACAGCTTCTAGAAGGTTTACATTATTTCTTAATAAACACGAGTTTTTAGAAAATGTGATTTATTTAATCAATGGAATCAACAAACTATGCACATTCTACGTAATAACGACTTTCTATAGTTTGCACATGCGTCCGGAAATAAGAAAAGCTTACTTCGTTCCATTTTTTAAAATCACAGCTTCTAGAAGGTTTACATGATTTTCTTAAAAAAACACGAGTTTTTAGAAAATGTCATTTGTTTCATAAATGGAATCAACAAATTATGAAAAAACTATGTCATAACGACTTTATATCATTTGCGCATGCGCAAACTTTGCACATTCTACGTAATAACGACTTTCTATAGTTTGCGCATGCGTCCGGAAATAAGAAAAGCTTACTTCCCCCCATTTAAAAAAAAAACAGCTTCTAGAAGGTTTACATGATTTCTTAATAAACACGAGTTTTTAGAAAATGTGATTTATTTAATCAATGGAATCAACAAACTATGCACATTGTACGTAATAACGACTTTCTATAGTTTGTGCATGCGTCCGGAAATTAGAAAAGCTTACTTCCCCCCTTTTTTTAAATTCACAGCTTCTAGAAGGTTTACATGATTTCTTAAAAAACATGAGTTTTTAGAAAATGTGATTTATTTCATCAATGGAATCAACAAACTATGCACATTCTACGTAATAACGACTTTCTATTGTTTGCGAATGCGTCCGGAAATAAGAAAAGCTAACTTCCCCCCGGTTTTTAAAATCACATCTTCTAGAAGGTTTACATGATTTCTTAAAAAAAACGTGTGTTTTGAAAATGTCATTTATTTCATAAATGGAATCAAAAAAGTATGAACATTCTATGTCATAACGACTTTGTATAGTTTGCACATGCGCAAACTATGCACATTCTAGGTAATAACGACTTTCTATAGTTTGCGCATGCGTCCGGAAATAAGAAAAGCTTACTTCCCCCCTTTTTTTAAATTCACAGCTTCTAGAAGGTTTACATGATTCCTTAAAAAACATGAGTTTATAGAAAATGTGATTTATTTCATAAGTGGAAACAACAAAGTATGCACATTCTACGTCATAACGACATTCTATAGTTTGAGAATGCGTCCGGAAATAAGAAAAACTTACTTCCCCCCATTTTTTAAAATCATAGCTTCTAGAAGGTTTACATGATTTCTTAAAAAAAATGAGTTTTTAGAAAATGTTATTTATTTCATAAAAGGAATCAACAAAGTATGCACATTCTACGTCATAACAACTTTGTATAGTTTGCGCTTGTGGAAACTATGCACATTCTAGGTAATAACGACTTTGTATAGTTTGCGCTTGTGGAAACTATGCACATGCGTCCGGAACTAAGAAAAGCTTACTTCCCCCCGTTTTTTAAAATCACAGCTTCTAGAAAGTTTACATGATTTCTTAAAAAAAACGAGTTTTTTGAAAATGTGATTTATTTCATAAACGGAATCAACAAAGTATGCACATTCTACGTCATAACGACTTTCTATAGTTTACGCATGCGTCCGGAAATAAGAAAAGCTTACATCCCCCCGTTTTTTAAAATTGCAGCTTCTACAAGGTTTACATGATTTCTTAAAAAACACGATTTTTTAGAAAATGTGATTTATTTAATCAATGGAATCAACAAACTATGCACATTCTACGTAATAACGACTTTCTATAGTTTGCGAATGCGTCCGGAAATAAGAAAAGCTTACTTCCCCCACATTTTTAAAATCACAGATTCTAGAAGGTTTACATGATTTCTTAAAAAACATGTGTTTAGAAAATGTGATTTATTTCATAAATGGAATCAACAAAGTATGCACATTCTAAGTCATAACGACTTTCTATAGTTTGCGCATGCGTCCGGAAATAAGAAAAGCTTACTTCCGCCCGTTTTTTAAAATCACAGCTTCTAGAAGGTTTACATGATTTCTTAAAAAACACGAGTTTTTGGAAAATGTGATTTATTTCATAAATCGAGTCAACAAAGTATGCACATTCTACGTCATAACGACTTTCTATAGTTTGCGCATGCCTCTGGAAATAAGAAAAGCTTACTTCCCCCCGTTTTTTAAATTCACAGCTTCTAGAAGGTTTACATGATTTCTTAATAAACACAAGTTTTTAGAAAATGTGATTTATTTAATCAATGGAATCAACAATCTATTCACATTCTACGTAATAACGACTTTCTATAGTTTACACATGCGTCATGAAATAAGAAAAGCTTACTTCCCCCCGTTTTTTAAAATGACAGCTTCTAGAAGGTTTACATGATTTCTTAAAAAAACACGAGTTTTTAGAAAATGTCATTTGTTTCATAAATGGAATCAACAAAGTATGAACAAGCTATGTCATAACGACTTTGTATCGTTGGCGCATGCTTCCGAAAATAAGAAAAGCTTACTTCCCCCCGTTTTTAAAAATCACAGCTTCTAGAAGGTTTACATGATTTCTTAAAGAACACGAGTTTTTAGAAAATGTCATTTGTTTCATAAATGGAATCAACAAAGTAGGAACAAACTATGTCATAACGACTTTGTATCGTTTGTGCATGCGCAAACTATGCTCATTCTACGTAATAACGACTTTCTATAGTTTGCGCATGCATCCGGAAATAAGATAAGTTTACTTTCCCCCTTTTTTTAAATTCACAGCTTCTAGAAGGTTTACATGATTTCTTGAAAAACACAAGTTTTTAGAAAATGTGATTTATTTTATAAATGGAATCAACAAAGTATGCACATTCTACGTCATAACGACTTTCTAAAGTTTGCACATGCGTCCGGAAATAAGAAAAGCTTACTTCCGCCCGTTTTTTAAAATCACAGCTTCTAGAAGGTTTACATGATTTCTTAAAAACCACGAGTTTTTAGAAAATGTGATTTATTTCATAAATGGAATCAACAAAGTATGCACATTCTAAGTCATATTAACTTTCTATAGTTTGCGCATGCGTCCGGAAATAAGAAAAGCTTACTTCCCCTCGTTTTTTAAAGTCACAGCTTCTAGAAGGTTTACATGATTTCTTAAAAAACACGAGTTTTTTGAAAATGTGATTTATTTCATCAATTGAATCAACAAACTATGCACATTCTACGTAATAACGAATTTCTATAGTTTGCGCATGCGTCCGGAAATAAGAAAAGCTTACTTCCCCCCGGTTTTTAAAATCACGGCTTCTAAAAGGTTTACATGATTTCTTAAAAAACACGAGTTTTCAGAAAATGTCATTTATTTCATAAATGGAATAAAAAAATATGAACATTCTATGTCATAACGACTTTGTATAGTTTGCGCGTGCGCAAACTATGCACATTCTAGGTAATAACAACTGTCTATAGTTTGCGCATGCGTCCGGAAATAAGAAAAGCTAACTTCCCCCCTTTTTTTAAATTCATAGCTTCTAGAAGGTTTACATGATTTCTTAAAAAACACAAGTTTTTAGAAAATGTTATTTATTTCATAAATGGAATCAACAAAGTATGCACATTCTACGTCATAACGACTTTCTATAGTTTGCGCATGCGTCCGGAAATAAGAAAAGCTTACTTCCCCCCGGTTTTTAAAATCACAGCTTCTAGAAGGTTTACATGATTTCTTAAAAAAACACGAGTTTTTAGAAAATGTCATTTGTTTCATAAATGGAATCAACAAACTATGTCATAACGACTTTGTATAGTTTGTGCATGCGCAAACTATGCACATTCTAAGTCATAACGACTTTCAATAGTTTGCGCATGCGTCAGGAAATAAGAAAAGCTTACTTCTCACCATTTTTTAAAATCACAGCTTCTAGAAGGTTTACATGATTTCTTAAAAAACATGAGTTTTTAGAAAATGTGATTTATTTAATCAATGGAATCAACAAACTATGCACATTATACGTAATAACGACTTTCTATAGTTTGCGCATGCGTCCGAAAATAAGAAAAGCTTACTTCCCCCCGTTTTTAAAAATCACAGCTTCTAGAAGGTTTACATGATTTCTTAAAAAACACGAGTTTTTAGAAAATGTGATTTATTTCATAAATGGAATCAACATAGTATGCACATTCTATGTCATAACGACTTTGTATGGTTTGCGCATGCGCAAACTATGCACACTCTACGTAATAACGACTTTCTTTAGTTTGCGCATGTGTCCGGAAATAAGAAAAGCTTACTTCCGCAAGTTTTTTAAAATCACAGCTTCTAAAAGGTTTACATGATTTCTTAAAAAACACGAGTTTTTAGCAAATGTGATTTATTTCATAAATGGAATCAACAAAGTATTCACATTCTACGTCATAACAACTTTCTAAAGTTTGCGCATGCGTCAGGAAATAAGAAAAGCTTACTTCCGCCAGTTTTTTAAAATCACAGGTTCTAGAAGGTTTACATGATTTCTTAAAAACCATGAGTTTTTAGAAAATGTGATTTATTTCATAAATGGAATCAACAAAGTATGCACATTCTAAGTTATAACGACTTTCTATAGTTTGCGCATGCGTCCGGAAATAAGAAAAGCTTACTTCCCCTCGTTTTTTAAAATCACAGCTTCTAGAAGGTTTACATGATTTCTTAAAAAACATGAGTTTTTAGAAAATGTGATTTATTTCATCAATGGAATCAACAAACTAGGCACATTCTACATAATAACGACTTTCTATAGTTTGCGTATGCATCTGGAAATAAGAAAAGCTTACTTCCCCTCGGTTTTTAAAATCACAGCTTCCAGAAGGTTTACATGATTTCTTGAAAAACATGAGTTTTTAGAAAATGTCATTTATTTCATAAATGGAATAAAAAACATATGAACATTCTATGTCATAACGACTTTGTATAGTTTGCGCATGTGCAAACTATGCACATTCTAGGTAATAACGACTTTCTATAGTTTGCGCATGCGTCCGGAAATAAGAAAAGCTTACTTCCCCCCTTTTTTTAAATTCACAGCTTCTAGAAGGTTTACATGATTTCTTAAAAAACACGAGTTTTTAGAAAATCTTATTTATTTCATAAATGGAATCAACAAAGTATGCACATTCTACGTCATAACGACTTTTTATAGCTTGCGCATGCTTCCCGAAATAAGAAAAGCTTACTTCCCCCCGTTTTTTTAAATCACAGCTTCTAGAAGGTTTACATGATTTCTTAAAAATAATGAGTTTTTAGAAAATGTGATTTATTTCATAAAAGGAATCAACAACGTATGAACATTCTACGTTATAACTACTTTCTATAGTTCGCGCATGCGTATGGAAATAAGAAAAGCTTACTTCCCCTCGTTTTTTAAAATCACAACTTCTAGAAGGTTTACATGATTTCTGAAAAAACATGAGTTTTTAGAAAATGTCATTTTTTTAATAAATGGAATCAACAAAGTATGCACATTCTACGTAATAACGTCTTTCTAAAGTTTGCGCATAAGTCTGAAAATAAGAAAAGCTTACTTCCCCCCATTTTTTAAAATCACAGCTTCTAGAAGGTTTACATGATTTCTTAAAAAACACGAGTTTTTAGAAAATGTCATTTGTTTCATAAGTGGAATCAACAAAGTATGAACAAACTATGTCATAACGACTTTGTATCGTTTGCGCATGCACAAACTATGCACATTCTACGTAATAACGACTTTCTATAGTTTGCGCATGCATCCAGAAATAAGAAAAGCTTACTTTCCCCGTTTTTTTAAATTCACAACTTCTAGAAGGTTTACATGATTTCTTAAAAAACACGAGTTTTTAGAAAATGTGATTTATTTCATAAATGGAATCATAAAAGTATGCACATTCTACGTCATAACGACTTTCTATAGTTTGCGCATGCGTCCGAAAATAAGAAAAGCTTACTTCCCCCCGTTTTTTAAAATCACAGCTTCTAGAAGGATTACATGATTTCTTAAAAAACATGAGTTTTACGAACATGTGATTTATTTCATAAATGGAATCAACAAAGTATGCACATTCTATGTCATAATGACTTTCTATAGTTTGTGCATACGCAAACTAAGCACATTCTATGTACTTGCGACTTTCCATAGTTTTCGTATGCGTCCATAAATAAGAAAAGCTTACTTCACCCCGTTTTTTAAAATCACAACTTCTAGAAGGTTTACATGATTTCTTAAAAAACACGAGTTTTTAGAAAATGTGATTTATTTCATAAATGTAATCAACAAAGTATGCACATTCTATGTCATAACGACTTTGTATGGTTTGCGCATGCGCAAACTATGCACATTCTACGTAATAACGACTTTCTATAGTTTGCGCATGCGTCCGGAAATAAGAAAAGCTTACTTCCCCCCATTTTTTAAAATCACAACTTCTAGAAGGTTTACATGATTTCTTGATAAACACAAGTTTTTAGAAAATGTGATTTATTTAATCAATGGAATCAACAAACTATGCACATTCTACATAATAACGACTTTCTATAGTTTGCACATGCATCCGGAAATAAGAAAAGCTTGCTTCCCCCCGATTTTTAAAATCACTGCTTCTAGAAGGTTTACATGATTTCTTAAAAAAACACGAGTTTTACGAACATGTGATTTATTTCATAAATGCAATCAACATAGTATGCACTTTCTATGTCATAACGAATTTCTATAGTTTGCGCATGTGCAAACTAAGCACATTCTACGTACTAACGACTTTCTATAGTTTGCGTATGCGTCCAGAAATAAGAAAAGCTTACTTCACCCCATTTTTTAAAATCACAACTTCTAGAAGGTTTAGATGATTTCTTAAAAAACAAGAGTTTTTAGAAAATATGATTTATTTCCTAAATGGAATCAACAAAATATGCACATTCTATGTCATAACGAATTTTTATGGTTTGCGCATGTGCAAACTATGCACATTCTACGTAATAACGACTTTCTATAGTTTGCGCATGTGTCCGAAAATAAGAAACGCTTACTTCCGCCAGTTTTTTAAAATCACAGCTTCTAGAAGGTTTACATGATTTCTTAAAAAACACAAGTTTTTAGAAAATGTGATTTATTTCATCAATGGAATCAACAAACTATGGACATTCTACGTAATAACGACTTTCTATAGTTTGCGAATGCGTCCGGAAATAAAAAAAGCTTACTTCCCCCCGGTTTTTAAAATCACAGCTTCTAGAAGGTTTACATGATTTCTTAAAAAACACGAGTTTTTAGAAAATGTCATTTATTTCATAAATGGAAACAAAAAAGTATGAACATTCTATGTCATAACGACTTTGTATAGTTTGCGCATGCGCAAACTATGCACATTCTAAGTCATAACGACTTTCTATAGTTTGCGCATGCGTCCGGAAATAAGAAAAGCTTACTTCCCCTCGTTTTTTAAAATCACAGCTTCTAGAATGTTTACATGATTTCTTAAAAAACACGAGTTTTTAGAAAATGTGATTTCATCAATGGAATCAACAAACTAGGCACATTCTACATAATAACGACTTTCTATAGTTTGCGAATGCGTCCGGAAATAAGAAAAGCTTACTTCCCCCCGGTTTTTAAAATCACAGCTTCTAGAAGGTTTACATGATTTCTTAAAAAACATGAGTTTCTAGAAAATGTCATTTATTTCATAATTGGAATAAAAAACATATGAACATTCTATGTCATAACGACTTTGTATAGTTTGCGCATGTGCAAACTATGCACATTCTAGGTAATAACGAATTTCTATAGTTTGCGCATGCGTCCGGAAATAAGAAAAGCTTACTTCCCCCCGGTTTTTAAAATCACATCTTCTAGAAGGTTTACATGATTTCTTAAAAAACATGAGTTTCTAGAAAATGTCATTTATTTCATAAATGGAATAAAAAACATATGAACATTCTATGTCATAACGACTTTGTATAGTTTGCGCATGTGCAAACTATGCACATTCTAGGTAATAACGACTTTCTATAGTTTGCGCATGCGTCCGGAAATAAGAGAAGCTTACTTCCCCCCTTTTTTTAAATTCACAGCTTCTAGAAGGTTTACATGATTTCTTAAAAAACACGAGTTTTTAGAAAATCTTATTTATTTCATAAATGGAATCAACAAAGTATGCACATTCTACGTCATAACGACTTTTTATAGTTTGCGCATGCATCCCGAAATAAGAAAAGCTTACTTCCCCCCGTTTTTTTAAATCACAGCTTCTAGAAGGTTTACATGATTTCTTAAAAAAAATGAGTTTTTAGAAAATGTGATTTATTTCATAAAAGGAATCAACAAAGTATGAACATTCTACGTTATAACTACTTTCTATAGTTCGCGCATGCGTATGGAAATAAGAAAAGCTTACGTCCCCTCGTTTTTTAAAATCACAGCTTCTAGAAGGTTTACATGATTTCTTAAAAAACATGAGTTTTTAGAAAATGTCATTTTTTTAATAAATGGAATCAACAAAGTATGCACATTCTACGTAATAACGTCTCTCTATAGTTTGCCCATGCGTCCGGAAATAAGAAAAGCTTACTTTCCCATGTTTGTTAAAATCACAGCTTCTAGAAGGTTTACATGATTTCTTAACAAACACGAGTTTTTAGAAAATGCCATTTATTTCATAAATGGAATCAACAAAGTATGCACATTCTACGTCATAACCACTTTCTATAGTTTGCGCATGCGTCCAGAAATAAGAAAAGCTTACTTCCCCCCGTTTTTTAAAATCACAGCTTCTAGAAGGATTACATGATTTCTTAAAAAACATGAGTTTTACGAACATGTGATTTATTTCATAAATGGAATCAAGAAAGTATGCACATTCTATGTCATAACGACTTTCTATAGTTTGTGCATGCGCAAACTAAGCACATTCTATGTACTTGCGACTTTCTATAGTTTTCGTATGCGTCCATAAATAAGAAAAGCTTACTTCACCCCGTTTTTTAAAATCACAACTTCTAGAAGGTTTACATGATTTCTTAAAAAACACGAGTTTTTAGAAAATGTGATTTATTTCATGAATGGATTCAACAAAGTATGCACATTCTATGTCATAACGACTTTGTATGGTTTGCGCATGCGCAAACTATGCACATTCTACGTAATAACGACTTTCTATAGTTTGCGCATGTGTCCGGAAACAAGAAAAGCTGACTTCCGCCCGTTTTTGAAAATCACAGCTTCTAGAAGGTTTACATGATTTCTTAAAAACCACGAGTATTTAAAAAATGTGATTTATTTCATAAATGGAATCAACAAAGTATGCACAATCTAAGTCATAACGACTTTCTACAGTTTGCGCATGCGTCCGGAAATAAGAAAAGCTTACTTCCCCCCATTTTTTAAAATCACAACTTCTAGAAGGTTTACATGATTTCTTGGTAAACACGAGTTTTTAGAAAATGTGATTTATTTAATCAATGGAATCAACAAACTATGCACATTCTATGTAATAACGACTTTCTATAGTTTGCACATGCGTCCGGAAATAAGAAAAGCTTGCTTCCCCCCGATTTTTAAAATCACAGCTTTTAGATGGTTTACATGATTTCTTAAAAAAACACGAGTTTTACGAACATGTGATTTATTTCATAAATGGAATCAACATAGTATGCACATTCTATGTCATAACGAATTTCTGTATTTTGCGCATGCGCAAACTAAGCACATTCTACGTACTAACGACTTTCTATAGTTTGCGTATGCACATTCTATGTCATAACGAATTTTTATGGTTTGCGCATGCGCAAACTATGCACATTCTACGTAATAACGACTTTCTATAGTTTGCGCATGTGTCCGGAAATAAGAAAAGCTTACTTCCGCCAGTTTTTAAAAAACACAGCTTCTAGAAGGTTTACATGATTTCTTAAAAAACACAAGTTTTTAGAAAATGTGATTTATTTCATCAATGGAATCAACAAACTATGCACATTCTACGTAATAACGACTTTCTATAGTTTGCGAATGCGTCCGGAAATAAAAAAAGCTTACTTCCCCCTGGTTTTTAAAATCACAGCTTCTAGAAGGTTTACATGATTTCTTAAAAAACACGAGTTTTTTTTAAATGTCATTTATTTCATAAATGGAAACAAAAAAGTATGAACATTCTATGTCATAACGACTTTGTATAGTTTGCGCATGCGCAAACTATGCACGTTCTAGGTCATAACGACTTTCTATAGTTTGCGCATGCGTCCGGAAATAAGAAAAGCTTACTTCCCCTCGTTTTTTAAAATCACAGCTTCTAGAATGTTTACATGATTTCTTAAAAAACACGAATTTTTAGAAAATGTGATTTATTTCATCAATGGAATCAACAAACTAGGCACATTCTACATAATAACGACTTTCTATAGTTTGCGAATGCGTCCGGAAATAATAAAAGCTTACTTCCCCCCGGTTTTTAAAATCACAGCTTCTAGAAGGTTTACATGATTTCTTAAAAAACATGAGTTTTTAGAAAATGTCATTTATTTCATAAATGGAATAAGAAACATATGAACATTCTATGTCATAACGACTTTGTATAGTTTGCGCATGTGCAAACTATGCACATTCTAGGTAATAACGACTTTCTATAGTTTGCGCATGCGTCCGGAAATAAGAAAAGCTTAATTCCCCCCTTTTTTTAAATTCACAGCTTCTAGAAGGTTTACATGATTTCTTAAAAAACACGAGTTTTTAGAAAATCTTATTTATTTCATAAATGGAATCAACAAAGTATGCACATTCTACGTCATAACGACTTTTTATAGTTTGCGCATGCATCCCGAAATAAGAAAAGCTTACTTCCCCCCGTTTTTTTAAATCACAGCTTCTAGAAGGTTTACATGATTTCTTAAAAAAAATGAGTTTTTAGAAAATGTGATTTATTTCATAAAAGGAATCAACAAAGTATGAACATTCTACGTTATAACTACTTTCTATAGTTCGCGCATGCGTATGGAAATAAGAAAAGCTTACTTCCCCTCGTTTTTTAAAATCACAGCTTCTAGAAGGTTTACATGATTTCTTAAAAAACATGAGTTTTTAGAAAATGTCATTTTTTTAATAAATGGAATCAACAAAGTATGCACATTCTACGTAATAACGTCTTTCTATAGTTTGCCCATGCGTCCGGAAATAAGAAAAGCTTACTTTCCCCTGTTTGTTAAAATCACAGCTTCTAGAAGGTTTACATGATTTCTTAACAAACACGAGTTTTTAGAAAATGCCATTTATTTCATAAATGGAATCAACAAAGTATGCACATTCTATGTCATAATGAGTTTCTATAGTTTGCGCATGCGCAAACTATGCACATTCTACGTACTAACGACTTTCTATAATTTGCGTATTCGTCCTGAAATAAGAAAAGCTTACTTCACCCCGTTTTTTTAAAATCACAACTTCTAGAAGGTTAACATGATTTCTTAAAAAACACGAGTTTTTAGAAAATTAAATTTATTTCATAAATGCAATCAACAAAGTATGCACATTCTATGTCATAACATTTTTGTATGGTTTGCGCATGCGCAAACTATGCACATTCTACTTAATAACGACTTTCTATAGTTTGCGCATGCGTCCGGAAATAAGAAAAGCTTACTTCACCGCGATTTTTGAAAATCACAGCTTCTAGAAGGTTTACATGATTTCTTAAAAAAAAATGAGTTTTTAAAAAATGTGATTTATTTCATAAAAGGAATCAACAAAGTATGCATATTCTACGTCATAACGACTTTCTATAGTTTGAGCATGCATCCGGAAATAAGAAAAGCTTACTTCCCCCCGTTTTTTAAAATCACAGCTTCTAGAAGGTTTCCATGATTTCTTAAAAAACACGTGTTTTTAGAAAATGTGATTTATTTCATCAATGGAATCAACAAACTATGCACATTCTTGGTAATAAAGACTTTCTATAGTTGGCGCATGCGTCCGGAAATAAGAAAAGATTACTTCCCCCCTTTTTTTAAATTCACGGTTTCTAGAAGGTTTACATGATTTCTTAAAAAACACGAGTTTTTAGAAAATGTGATTTATTTCATAAATGGAATCAACAAAGTATGCACATTCTATGTCATAACGACTTTCTATAGTTTGCGCATGCATCCGGAAATAAGAAAAGCTTACTTCCGCCCGTTTTTTAAAATCACAGCTTCTAGAAGGATTACATGATTTCTTAAAAAACATGAGTTTTACGAACATGTGATTTATTTCATAAATGGAATCAACAAAGTATGTACATTATATGTCATAAGGAATTTCTATAGTTTGTGCATGCGCAAACCAAGCACATTCTGCGTACTAACGACTTTGTATAGTTTGCACATGCATCCGGAAATAAGAAAAGCTTACTTCACCCTTTTTTTAAAATCATAGCTTCTAGAAGGTTTACATGATTTCTTAAAAAACAAGAGTTTTTAGAAAATGTGATTTATTTCATAAATGGAATCAACAAAGTATGCACATTTTATGTCATAACGACTTTGTATGGTTTGTGCATGTGCAAACTAAGCACATTCTACGTAATAACGAATTCCTATAGTTTGCGCATGTGTCCGGAAATAAGAAAAGCTTACTTCCGCCCGTTTTTTAAAATCACAGCTTCTAGAAGGTTTACATGATTTCTTAAAAAACACGAGTTTTTAGAAAATGTGATGTATTTCATAAATGGAATCAACAAGGTATGCACATTCTCCGTCATAACGACCTTCTATAGTTTGCGCATGCGTCCGGAAATAAGAAAAGCTTACTTCCCCCCATTTTTTAAAATCACAGCTTCTAAAAGGTTTACATGATTTCTTAATAAACACGAGTTTTTAGAAAATGTGATTTATTTAATCAATGGAATCAACAAACTATGCACATTCTACGTCATAACGACTTTCTATAGTTTGCGCATGCGTCCGGAAATAAGAAAAGCTTAGTTCCCCTCATTTTTTAAAATAGCAGCTTCTAGAAGGTTTACATGATTTCTTAAAAAAAACGAGTTTTTGGAAAATGTGATTGATTTCATAAAAGGAATCATCAAAGTATGCACATTCTACGTCATAACGAGTTTGTATTGTTTGCGCATGCGTAAACTATGCACATTCTACGTAATAACGACTTTCTATAGTTTGCGCATGTGTCCGGAAATAAGAAAAGCTTACTTCCCCCCATTTTTTAAAATCACAGCTTCTAGAAGGTTTACATGATTTCTTAAAAAACATGAGTTTTTAGAAAATGTTATTTATTTAATAAATGGAATCAATAAACTATTCACATTCGGCGTAATAACGACTTTCTATATTTTGCGCATGCGTCCAGAAATAAGAAAAGCTTACTTCCCCCCTTTTTTTAAATTCACAGCTTCTAGAAGGTTTACATGATTTCTTAAAAAACACGAGTTTTTAGAAAATGTGATTTATTTCATAAATGGAATCAACAAAGTATGCATATTCTATGTCATAACGACTTTCGATAGTTTGTGCATGCGCCAGAAAATAACAAAAGCTTACTTCCCCCCATTTTTTAAAATCACAACTTCTAGAAGGATTACATGATTTCTTAAAAAACATGAGTTTTACGAACATGTGATTTATTTCATAAATGGAATCAACAAAGTATGCACATTCTATGTCATAACGACTTTGTATGGTTTGCGCATGCGCAAACTATGCACATTCTACGTAATAACGACTTTCTAGAATTTGCGGATGTGTCCAGAAATAAGAAAAGCTTACTTCCGCCCGTTTTTTGAAATCACAGCTTCTAGAAGGTTTACATGATTTCTTATAAAACACGAGTTTTTAGAAAATGTGATATATTTCATAAATGGAATAAACAAAGTATGCACATTCTACGTCATAACGACTTTCTATAGTTTGCGCATGCGTCCGGAAATAAGAAAAGCTTACTTCTCCCCATTTTTTAAAATCACAGCTTCTAGAAGGTTTACATGATTTCTTAATAAAGACGAGTTTTTAGAAAATGTGATTTATTTAATCAATGGAATCAACAAAATATGCACATTCTACGTAATAACGACTTTCTATAGTTTGCACATGCGTCCGGAAATAAGAAAATCTTACTTCCCCCCGTTTTTTAAAATCACAGCTTCTAGAAGGTTTACATGATTTCTTAAAAAAACACGAGTTTTTAGAAAATGTCATTTGTTTCATAAATGGAATCAACAAAGTATGAACAAACTATGTCATAACGACTTTGTATTGTTTGCGCATGCGCAAACTATGCACATTCTATGTAGTAACGACTTTCTATGGTTTGCGCATGCGTCCGGAAATAAGAAAAGCTTACTTCCCCCCGTTTTTTAAAATCACGGCTTCTAGAAGGTTTACATGATTTCAACATAAACACGAGTTTTTAGAAAATCTGATTTATTTAATCAATGGAATCAACAAACTATGCACATTCTATGTAATAACGACTTTCTATAGTTTGCACATGCGTCCGGAAATAAGAAAAGCTTACTTCCCCCCATTTTTTAAAATCACAGCTTCTAGAAGGATTACATGATTTCTTAAAAAACATGAGTTTTACGAACATGTGATTTATTTCGTAAATGGAATCAACAAAGTATGCACATTCTATGTCATAACGACTTTGTATAGTTTGCGCATGCGCAAACTATGCACATTCTATCTAATAACGACTTTCTATAGTTTGCGCATGCGTCCGGAAATAAGAAAAGCTTACTTCCCCCCTTTTTTTTAATTCACAGCTTCTAGAAGGTTTACATGATTTCTTAAAAAACACGAGTTTTTAGAAAATGTGATTTATTTCATAAATGGAATCAACAAAGTATGCACATTTTATGTCATAACGACTTTGTATGGTTTGTGCATGCGCAAACTAAGCACATTCTACGTAATAACGAATTCCTATAGTTTGCGCATGTGTCCGGAAATAAGAAAAGCTTACTTCCGCCCATTTTTTAAAATCACAGCTTCTAGAAGGTTTACATGATTTCTTAATAAACACGAGTTTTTAGAAAATGTGATTTATTTAATCAATGGAATCAACAAACTATGCACATTCTACGTAATAACGACTTTCTATAGTTTGCGCATGCGTCCCGAAATAAGAAAATCTTACTTCCCCCCTTTTTTTAAATTCACACCTTCTAGAAGGTTTACATGATTTCTTAAAAAAGACGAGTTTTTAGAAAATGTGATTTATTTCATAAATGGAATCAACAAAGTATGCACATTCTACGTCATAACGACTTTCTATAGTTTGCGCATTCGTCCGGAAATAAGAAAAGCTTACTTCCCCCCGTTTTTTAAAATCACAGCTTCTAGAAGGATTACATGATTTCTTAAAAAACATGAGTTTTACGAACATGTGATTTATTTCATAAATGGAATCAACAAACTATGCACATTCTAAGTCATAACGACTTTCTATAGTTTGCGCATGCGTCTGGAAATAAGAAAAGCTTACTTCCCCCCGTTTTTTAAAATCACTGCTTCTAGAAGGTTTACATGATTTCTTAAAAAAAAGGAGTTTTCAGAAAATGTGATTTATTTCATAGAAGGAATCCACAAAGTATGCACATTCTACGTCATAACGAGTTTGTATAGTTTGCGCATGTGCCAACTATGCACATTCTAGGTAATAACGACTTTCTATAGTTTGCTCATGCATCTCGAAATAAGAAAAGCTTACTTCCCCCCTTTTTTTCAATTCATAGCTTCTACAAGGTTTACATGATTTCTTAAAAAACATGAGTTTTTAGAAAATGTGATTTATTTCATAAATGGAATAAAAAAAGGATGCACTTTCTACGTCATAACGACTTTCTAAAGTTTGCGCGTGCGTCCGGAAATAATAAAATCTTACTTCCCCCCGTTTTTTAAAATCAAAGCTTCTAGAAGGTTTACATGATTTCTTAAAAAACACGAGTTTTAGAAAATGTGAGTTATTTGATCAATGGAATCAACAAACTATGCACATTCTAAGTCATAACGACTTTCTATAGTTTGCGCATGCGTCCGGAAATAAGAAAAGCTTACTTCCGCCCGTTTTTTAAAATCACTGCTTCTAGAAGGTTTACATGATTTCTTTAAAAAAATGAGTTTTTAGAAAATGTGATTTATTTCATAAAAGAAATCAAGAAAGTATGCACATTCTACATCATAACGACTTTGTATAGTTTTCGCATGTGCAAACTATGCACATTCTAGGTAATAACGACTTTCTATAGTTTGCACATGCATCCGGAAATAAGAAAAGCTTACTTCCCCCCTTTTTTTTCATTCACAGCTTCTAGAAGGTTTACATGATTTCTTAAAAAACATGAGTTTCTAGAAAATGTGATTTATTTCATAAATGGAATCAACAAAGTATACACATTCTACGTCATAACGACTTTCTATAGTTTGCGCATGCGTCTGGAAATAAGAAAAGCTTACTTCCCCCCATTTTTTAAAATCAGAGCTTCTAGAAGGTTTACATGATATCTTAAAAAAAACGAGTTTTTAGAAAATGCGATTTATTTCATAAAAGGAATCAACAATGTATGCACATTCTACGTCATAACGACTTTCTATAGTTTGCGAATGCGTCCGGAAATAAGAAAAGCTTACTTCCCCCCGTTTTTTAAAATCACAGCTTCTAGAAGGTTTGCATGATTTCTTAATAAACACGAGTTTTTAGAAAATGTGATTTATTTAATCAATGGAATCAACAAACTATGCACATTCTACGTAATAACGACTTTCTATAGTTTGCACATGCGTCCGGAAATAAGAAAAGCATACTTCCCCCCGTTTTTTAAAATCACAGCTTCTAGAAGGTTTACATGATTTCTTAATAAACACGAGTTTTTAGAAAATGTGATTTATTTAATCAATGGAATCAACAAACTATGCACATTCTACGTAATAACGACTTTCTATAGTTTGCACATGCGTCCGGAAATAAGAAAAGCTTACTTCCCCCCGTTTTTTAAAATAACAGCTTCTAGAAGGTTTACATGATTTCTTAAAAAAACGCGAGTTTTTAGAAAATGTCATTTGTTTCATAAATGGAATCAACAAAGTATGAACAAACTATGTCATAACGAATTTGTATCGTTTGCACATGCGCAAACTATGCACATTCTACGTAATAACGACTTTCTATAGTTTGCGCATGCGTCCGGAAATAAGAAAAGCTTACTTACCCCCATTTTTTAAAATCACACCTTCTAGAAGGTTTACATGATTTCTTAATAAACACGAGTTTTTAGAAAATGTGATTTATTTAATCAATGGAATCAACAAACTATGCACATTCTAC
The DNA here is from genome assembly GCA_027924585.1 of Larix kaempferi. Taxonomy (NCBI): domain Eukaryota; kingdom Viridiplantae; phylum Streptophyta; class Pinopsida; order Pinales; family Pinaceae; genus Larix; species Larix kaempferi. The sequence goes on from BSBM01001611.1 coordinate 11,452,137, forward strand.
GTCATAACGACTTTCTATAGTTTGCGCATGCGTCCGGAAATAAGAAAAGCTTAGTTCCCCTCGTTTTTTAAAATAGCAGCTTCTAGAAGGTTTACATGATTTCTTAAAAAAAACGAGTTTTTGGAAAATGTGATTGATTTCATAAAAGGAATCATCAAAGTATGCACATTCTACGTCATAACAAGTTTGTATTGTTTGCGCATGCGCAAACTATGCACATTCTACTTAATAACGACTTTCTATAGTTTGCGCATGTGTCCGGAAATAAGAACAACTTACTTCCCCCCATTTTTTAAAATCACAGCTTCTAGAAGGTTTACATGATTTCTTAAAAAACATGAGTTTTTAGAAAATGTGATTTATTTAATAAATGGAATCAATAAAGTATTCACATTCTGCGTAATAACGACTTTCTATATTTTGCGCATGCGTCCAGAAATAAGAAAAGCTTACTTCCCCCCTTTTTTTAAATTCACAGCTTCTAGAAGGTTTACATGATTTCTTAAAAAACACGAGTTTTTAGAAAATGTGATTTATTTCATAAATGGAATCAACAAAGTATGCACATTCTATGTCATAACGACTTTCGATAGTTTGTGCATGCGTCCGAAAATAACAAAAGCTTACTTCCCCCCATTTTTTAAAATCACAACTTCTAGAAGGATTACATGATTTCTTAAAAAACATGAGTTTTACGAACATGTGATTTATTTCGTAAATGGAATCAACAAAGTATGCACATTCTATGTCATAACGACTTTGTATGGTTTGCGCATGCGCAAACTATGCACATTCTACGTAATAACGACTTTCTAAAATTTGCGGATGTGTCCAGAAATAAGAAAAGCTTACTTCCGCCCGTTTTTTAAAATCACAGCTTCTGGAAGGTTTACATGATTTCTTATAAAACACGAGTTTTTAGAAAATGTGATATATTTCATAAATGGAATCAACAAAGTATGCACATTCTACGTCATAACGACTTTCTATAGTTTGCGCATGCGTCCGGAAATAAGAAAAGCTTACTTCTCCCCATTTTTTAAAATCACAGCTTCTAGAAGGTTTACATGATTTCTTAATAAAGACGAGTTTTTAGAAAATGTGATTTATTTAATCAATGGAATCAACAAACTATGCACATTCTACGTAATAATGACTTTCTATAGTTTGCACATGCGTCCGGAAATAAGAAAATCTTACTTCCCCCCGTTTTTTAAAATCACAGCTTCTAGAAGGTTTACATGATTTCTTAAAAAAACACGAGTTTTTAGAAAATGTCATTTGTTTCATAAATGGAATCAACAAACTATGAACAAACTATGTCATAACGACTTTGTATCGTTTGCGCATGGGCAAACTATGCACATTCTATGTAGTAACGACTTTCTATAGTTTGCGCATGCGTCCGGAAATAAGAAAAGCTTTCTTCCCCCCGTTTTTTAAAATCACGGCTTCTAGAAGGTTTACATGATTTCAACATAAACACGAGTTTTTAGAAAATCTGATTTATTTAATCAATGGAATCAACAAACTATGCACATTCTATGTAATAACGACTTTCTATAGTTTGCACATGCGTCCGGAAATAAGAAAAGCTTACTTCCCCCCGTTTTTTAAAATCACAGCTTCTAGAAGGATTACATGATTTCTTAAAAAACATGAGTTTTACGAACATGTGATTTATTTCGTAAATGGAATCAACAAAGTATGCACATTCTACGTCATAACGACTTTGTATAGTTTGCGCATGCGCAAACTATGCACATTCTATCTAATAACGACTTTCTATAGTTTGCGCATGCGTCCGGAAATAAGAAAAGCTTACTTCCCCCCTTTTTTTTAATTCACAGCTTCTAGAAGGTTTACATGATTTCTTAAAAAACACGAGTTTTTAGAAAATGTGATTTATTTCATAAATGGAATCAACAAAGTATGCACATTTTATGTCATAACGACTTTGTATGGTTTGTGCATGCGCAAACTAAGCACATTCTACGTAATAACGAATTCCTATAGTTTGCGCATGTGTCCGGAAATAAGAAAAGCTTACTTCCGCCCATTTTTTAAAATCACAGCTTCTAGAAGGTTTACATGATTTCTTAATAAACACGAGTTTTTAGAAAATGTGATTTATTTAATCAATGGAATCAACAAACTATGCACATTCTACGTAATAACGACTTTCTATAGTTTGCGCATGCGTCCGGAAATAAGAAAAGCTTACTTCCCCCCCTTTTTTAAATTCACACCTTCTAGAAGGTTTACATGATTTCTTAAAAAACACGAGTTTTTAGAAAATGTGATTTATTTCATAAATGGAATCAACGAAGTATGCACATTCTACGTCATAACGACTTTCTATAGTTTGCGCATTCGTCCGGAAATAAGAAAAGCTTACTTCCCCCCATTTTTTAAAATCACAGCTTCTAGAAGGTTTACATGATTTCTTAATAAACACGAGTTTTTAGAAAATGTGATTTATTTAATCAATGGAATCAACAAACTATGCACATTCTACGTAATAACGACTTTCTATAGTTTGCGAATGCGTCCGGAAATAAGAAAAGCTTACTTCCCCCCGGTTTTTAAAATCACAGCTTCTAGAAGGTTTACATGATTTCTTAATAAACACGAGTTTTTAGAAAATGTGATTTATTTAATCAATGGAATCAACAAACTATGCACATTCTACGTAATAACGACTTTCTATAGTTTGCACATGCGTCCGGAAATAAGAAAAGCTTACTTCCCCCCATTTTTTAAAATCACAGCTTCTAGAAGGTTTACATGATTTCTTAATAAACACGAGTTTTTAGAAAATGTGATTTATTTAATCAATGGAATCAACAAACTATGCACATTCTACGTAATAACGACTTTCTATAGTTTCCACATGCGTCCGGAAATAAGAAAAGCATACTTCCCCCCGTTTTTTAAAATCACAGCTTCTAGAAGGTTTACATGATTTCTTAATAAACATGAGTTTTTAGAAAATGTGATTTATTTAATCAATGGAATCAACAAACTATGCACATTCTACGTAATAACGACTTTCTATAGTTTGCAGATGCGTCCGGAAATAAGAAAAGCTTACTTCCCCCCGTTTTTTAAAATCACAGCTTCTAGAAGGTTTACATGATTTCTTAAAAAAACAAGAGTTTTTAGAAAATGTCATTTGTTTCATAAATGGAATCAACAAAGTATGAACAAACTATGTCATAACGAATTTGTATCGTTTGCACATGCGCAAACTATGCACATTCTACGTAATAACGACTTTCTATAGTTTGCGCATGCGTCCGGAAATAAGAAAAGCTTACTTCCCCCCATTTTTTAAAATCACAGCTTCTAGAAGGTTTACATGATTTCTTAATAAACACGAGTTTTTAGAAAATGTGATTTATTTAATCAATGGAATCAACAAACTATGCACATTCTACGTAATAACGACTTTCTATAGTTTGCGAATGCGTCCGGAAATAAGAAAAGCTTACTTCCCCCCGGTTTTTAAAATCACAGCTTCTAGAAGGTTTACATGATTTCTTAATAAACACGAGTTTTTAGAAAATGTGATTTATTTAATCAATGGAATCAACAAACTATGCACATTCTACGTAATAACGACTTTCTATAGTTTGCACATGCGTCCGGAAATAAGAAAAGCTTACTTCCCCCCATTTTTTAAAATCACAGCTTCTAGAAGGTTTACATGATTTCTTAATAAACACGAGTTTTTAGAAAATGTGATTTATTTAATCAATGGAATCAACAAACTATGCACATTCTACGTAATAACGACTTTCTATAGTTTCCACATGCGTCCGGAAATAAGAAAAGCATAATTCCCCCCGTTTTTTAAAATCACAGCTTCTAGAAGGTTTACATGATTTCTTAATAAACACGAGTTTTTAGAAAATGTGATTTATTTAATCAATGGAATCAACAAACTATGCACATTCTACGTAATAACGACTTTCTATAGTTTGCAGATGCGTCCGGAAATAAGAAAAGCTTACTTCCCCCCGTTTTTTAAAATCACAGCTTCTAGAAGGTTTACATGATTTCTTAAAAAAACACGAGTTTTTAGAAAATGTCATTTGTTTCATAAATGGAATCAACAAAGTATGAACAAACTATGTCATAACGAATTTGTATCGTTTGCACATGCGCAAACTATGCACATTCTACGTAATAACGACTTTCTATAGTTTGCGCATGCGTCCGGAAATAAGAAAAGCTTACTTCCCCCCATTTTTTAAAATCACAGCTTCTAGAAGGTTTACATGATTTCTTAATAAACACGAGTTTTTAGAAAATGTGATTTATTTAATCAATGGAATCAACAAACTATGCACATTATACGTCATAACGACTTTCTATAGTTTGCGCATGCGTCCGGAAATAAGAAAAGCTTAGTTCCCCTCGTTTTTTAAAATAGCAGCTTCTAGAAGGTTTACATGATTTCTTAAAAAAAACGAGTTTTTGGAAAATGTGATTGATTTCATAAAAGGAATCATCAAAGTATGCACATTCTACGTCATAACAAGTTTGTATTGTTTGCGCATGCGCAAACTATGCACATTCTACGTAATAATGACTTTCTATAGTTTGCGCATGTGTCCGGAAATAAGAAAAGCTTACTTCCCCCCATTTTTTAAAATCACAGCTTCTAGAAGGTTTACATGATTTCTTAAAAAACATGAGTTTTTAGAAAATGTGATTTATTTAATAAATGGAATCAATAAACTATTCACATTCTGCGTAATAACGACTTTCTATATTTTGCGCATGCGTCCAGAAATAAGAAAAGCTTACTTCCCCCCTTTTTTTAAATTCACAGCTTCTAGAAGGTTTACATGATTTCTTAAAAAACACGAGTTTTTAGAAAATGTGATTTATTTCATAAATGGAATAAACAAAGTATGCACATTCTATGTCATAACGACTTTCGATAGTTTGTGCATGCGTCCGAAAATAACAAAAGCTTACTTCCCCCCATTTTTTAAAATCACAACTTCTAGAAGGATTACATGATTTCTTAAAAAACATGAGTTTTACGAACATGTGATTTATTTCGTAAATGGAATCAACAAAGTATGCACATTCTATGTCATAACGACTTTGTATGGTTTGCGCATGCGCAAACTATGCACATTCTACGTAATAACGACTTTCTAAAATTTGCGGATGTGTCCAGAAATAAGAAAAGCTTACTTCCGCCCGTTTTTTAAAATCACAGCTTCTAGAAGGTGTACATGATTTCTTATAAAACACGAGTTTTTAGAAAATGTGATATATTTCATAAATGGAATCAACAAAGTATGCACATTCTACGTCATAACGACTTTCTATAGTTTGCGCATGCGTCCGGAAATAAGAAAAGCTTACTTCTCCCCATTTTTTAAAATCACAGCTTCTAGAAGGTTTACATGATTTCTTAATAAAGACGAGTTTTTAGAAAATGTGATTTATTTAATCAATGGAATCAACAAACTATGCACATTCTACGTAATAACGACTTTCTATAGTTTGCACATGCGTCCGGAAATAAGAAAATCTTACTTCCCCCCGTTTTTTAAAATCACAGCTTCTAGAAGGTTTACATGATTTCTTAAAAAAACACGAGTTTTTAGAAAATGTCATTTGTTTCATAAATGGAATCAACAAAGTATGAACAAACTATGTCATAACGACTTTGTATCGTTTGCGCATGCGCAAACTATGCACATTCTATGTAGTAACGACTTTCTATAGTTTGCGCATGCGTCCGGAAATAAGAAAATCTTACTTCCCCTCGTTTTTTAAAATCACGGCTTCTAGAAGGTTTACATGATTTCAACATAAACACGAGTTTTTAGAAAATCTGATTTATTTAATCAATGGAATCAACAAACTCTGCACATTCTATGTAATAACGACTTTCTATAGTTTGCACATGCGTCCGGAAATAAGAAAAGCTTACTTCCCCCCGTTTTTTAAAATCACAGCTTCTAGAAGGATTACATGATTTCTTAAAAAACATGAGTTTTACGAACATGTGATTTATTTCGTAAATGGAATCAACAAAGTATGCACATTCTATGTCATAACGACTTTGTATAGTTTGCGCATGCGCAAACTATGCACATTCTATCTAATAACGACTTTCTATAGTTTGCGCATGCGTCCGGAAATAAGAAAAGCTTACTTCCCCCCTTTTTTTTAATTCACAGCTTCTAGAAGGTTTACATGATTTCTTAAAAAACACGAGTTTTTAGAAAATGTGATTTATTTCATAAATGGAATCAACAAAGTATGCACATTTTATGTCATAACGACTTTGTATGGTTTGTGCATGCGCAAACTAAGCACATTCTACGTAATAACGAATTCCTATAGTTTGCGCATGTGTCCGGAAATAACAAAAGCTTACTTCCGCCCATTTTTTAAAATCACAGCTTCTAGAAGGTTTACATGATTTCTTAATAAACACGAGTTTTTAGAAAATGTGATTTATTTAATCAATGGAATCAACAAACTATGCACATTCTACGTAATAACGACTTTCTATAGTTTGCGCATGCGTCCGGAAATAAGAAAAGCTTTTTTCCCCCCTTTTTTTAAATTCACACTTTCTAGAAGGTTTACATGATTTCTTAAAAAACACGAGTTTTTAGAAAATGTGATTTATTTCATAAATGGAATCAACAAAGTATGCACATTCTACGTCATAACGACTTTCTATAGTTTGCGCATTCGTCCGGAAATAAGAAAAGCTTACTTCCCCCCGTTTTTTAAAATCACAGCTTCTAGAAGGATTACATGATTTCTTAAAAAACATGAGTTTTACGAACATGTGATTTATTTCATAAATGGAATCAACAAACTATGCACATTCTAAGTCATAACGACTTTCTATAGTTTGCGCATGCGTCTGGAAATAAGAAAAGCTTACTTCCCCCCGTTTTTTAAAATCACTGCTTCTAGAAGGTTTACATGATTTCTTAAAAAAAAGGAGTATTCAGAAAATGTGATTTATTTCATAGAAGGAATCGACAAAGTATGCACATTCTACGTCATAACGAGTTTGTATAGTTTGCGCTTGTGCCAACTATGCACATTCTAGGTAATAACGACTTTCTATAGTTTGCTCATGCGTCTCGAAATAAGAAAAGCTTACTTCCCCCCTTTTTTTCAATTCACAGCTTCTAGAAGGTTTACATGATTTCTTAAACAACATGAGTTTTTAGAAAATGTGATTTATTTCATAAATGGAATAAAAAAAGGATGCACTTTCTACGTCATAACGACTTTCTAAAGTTTGTGCGTGCGTCCGGAAATAATAAAAGCTTACTTCCCCCCGTTTTTTAAAATCAAAGCTTCTAGAAGGTTTACATGATTTCTTAAAAAACACGAGTTTTTAGAAAATGTGAGTTATTTGATCAATCGAATCAACAAACTATGCACATTCTAAGTCATAACGACTTTCTATAGTTTGCGCATGCGTCCGGAAATAAGAAAAGCTTACTTCCCCCCGTTTTTTAAAATCACTGCTTCTAGAAGGTTTACATGATTTCTTTAAAAAAATGAGTTTTTAGAAAATGTGATTTATTTCATAAAAGAAATTAAGAAAGTATGCACATTCTACATCATAACGACTTTGTATAGTTTTCGCATGTGCAAACTATGCACATTCTAGGTAATAACGACTTTTTATAGTTTGCACATGCATCCGGAAATAAGAAAAGCTTACTTCCCCCCTTTTTTTTCATTCACAGCTTCTAGAAGGTTTACATGATTTCTTAAAAAACATGAGTTTTTAGAAAATGTGATTTATTTCATAAATGGAATCAACAAAGTATACACATTCTACGTCATAACGACTTTCTATAGTTTGCGCATGCGTCTGGAAATAAGAAAAGCTTACTTCCCCCCATTTTTTAAAATCAGAGCTTCTAGAACGTTTACATGATATCTTAAAAAAAATGAGTTTTTAGAAAATGTGATTTATTTCATAAAAGGAATCAACAAAGTATGCACATTCTACGTCATAACAACTTTCTATAGTTTGCGCATTCGTCCGGAAATAAGAAAAGCTTACTTCCTCCCGTTTTTTAAAATCACAGCTTCTAGAAGGATTACATGATTTCTTAAAAAACATGAGTTTTACGAACATGTGATTTATTTCATAAATGGAATCAACAAACTATGCACATTCTAAGTCATAACGACTTTCTATAGTTTGCGCATGCGTATGGAAATAAGAAAAGCTTACTTCCCCCCGTTTTTTAAAATCACTGCTTCTAGAAGGTTTACATGATTTCTTAAAAAAAAGGAGTTTTTAGAAAATGTGATTTATTTCATAGAAGGAATCCACAAAGTATGCACATTCTACGTCATAACGACTTTATATAGTTTGCGCATGTGCAAACTATGCACATTCTAGGTAATAACGACTTTCTATAGTTTGCTCATGCGTCTCGAAATAAGAAAAGCTTACTTCCACCCTTTTTTTCAATTCACAGCTTCTAGAAGGTTTACATGATTTCTTAAAAAACATGAGTTTTTAGAAAATGTGATTTATTTCATAAATGGAATAAAAAAAGGATGCACTTTCTACGTCATAACGACTTTCTAAAGTTTGCGCATGCGTCCGGAAATAAGAAAAACTTACTTCCCCCCGTTTTTTAAAATCACAGCTTCTAGAAGGTTTACATGATTTCTTAAAAACCACAAGTTTTTAGAAAATTTGATTTATTTTTTAAATGGAATCAACAAAGTATGCACATTCTAAGTCATAACGACTTTCTATAGTTTGCGCATGCATCCGGAAAAAAGAAAAGCTTAATTCCCCCCGTTTTTTAAAGTCACGGTTTCTAGAAGGTTTACATGATTTCTTTAAAAACACGAGTTTCTAGAAAATGTGATTTATTTCATAAAAGGAATCAACAAAGTATGCACATTCTACGTCATAACGACTTTGTATAGTTTGCGCATGTGCAAATTATGCACATTCTAGGTAATAACGACTTTCTATAGTTTGCACATGCGTCCGGAAATAAAAAAAGCTTACTTCCCCCCTTTTTTTTCATTCACATTTCTAGAAGGTTTACATGATTTCTTAAAAAACATAAGTGTTTAGAAAATGTGATTTATTTCATAAATGGAATCAACAAAGTATGCACATTCTGAGTCATAACGACTTTCTATAGTTTGCGCATGTGTCCGGAAATAAGAAAAGCTTACTTCCCCCCGTTTTTTAAAATCACAGCTTCTAGAAGGATTACATGATTTCTTAAAAAACATGAGTTTTACGAACATGTGATTTATTTCTTAAATGGAATCAACAAAGTATGGACATTCTATGTCATAACAACTTTCTATAGTTTGCGCATGCGCAAACTAAGCACATTCTACGTACTAACGACGTTCTATAGTTTGCATATGCGTCCAGAAATAAGAAAAGCTTACTTCACCCTGTTTTTAAAAATCACAACTTCTAGATGGTTTACATGATTTCTTAAAAAACATGAGTTTTTAGAAAATGTGATGTATTTCATAAATGGAATCAACAAAGTATGCACATTCTAAGTCATAACGACTTTCTAAAGTTTGCGCATGCATCCGGAAATAAGAAAAGCTTACTTCCGCAAGTTTTTTAAAATCACAGCTTCTAGAAGGTTTACATGATTTCTTAAAAACCACAAGTTTTTAGAAAATGTGATTTATTTTGTAAATGGAATCAACAAAGTATGCATATTCTAAGTCATAACGACTTTCTATAGTTTGCGCATGCATCCGGAAATAAGAAAAGCTTAATTCCCCCCGTTTTTTAAAGTCACGGTTTCTAGAAGGTTTACATGATTTCTTTAAAAACACGAGTTTTTAGAAAATGTGATTTATTTCATCAATGGAATTCAACAAACTATGCACATTCTACGTAATAACGACTTTCTATAGTTTGCGAATGCGTTCGGAAATAAGAAAAGCTTGCTGCCCCCCGGTTTTAAAAATCACAGCTTCTAGAAGGTTTACATGTTTTCTTAAAAAACATGAGTGTATAGAAAATGTGATTTATTTCATAAATGGAATCAACAAAGTATGCACATTCTAAGTCATAACGACTTTCTATAGCTTGCGCATGCGTGCGGAAATAAGAAAAGCTTACTTCCCCCCGTTTTTTAAAATCACAGCTTCTAGAAGGTTTACATGATTTCTTAAAAATCACGAGTTTTTAGAAAATGTGTTTTATTTCTTCAATGGAATCAACAAACTATGCACATTCTACGTAATAACGAATTTATTTAGCTTGCGAATGCGTCCGGAAATAAGAAAAGCTTACTTCCCCTCATTTTCTAAATTCACAGCTTCTAGAAGGTTTACATGATTTCTTAAAAAACCACGAGTTTTTAGAAAATGTCATTTATTTCATAAATGGAATCAACAAAATATGAACATACGATGTCATAACAACTTTGTATAGTTTGCACATGCGAAAACTATGCACATTCTCTGTAATAACGACTTTCTATAGTTTGCACATGCGTCCGGAAATAAGAAAAGTTTACTTCCCCCTTTTTTTAAATTCACAGCTTCTAGAAGGTTTACATGATTTCTTAAAAAACACGAGTTTTTAGAAAATGTGATTTATTTCATAAATGGAATCAATAAAGTATGCACATTTTACGTCATAACGACTTTCTATAGTTTGCGCATGCGTCCGGAAATAAGAAAAGCTTACTTCCCCCCATTTTTTAAAATCACAGCTTCTAGAAGGTTTACATGATTTCTTAATAAACACGAGTTTTTAGAAAATGTGATTTATTTAATCAATAGAATCAACAAACTATGAACATTCTACGTAATAACGACTTTCTATAGTTTGCACATGCGTCCGGAAATAAGAAAAGCTTACTTCCCCACGTTTTTAAAAATCACAGCTCCTAGAAGGTTTACATGATTTTCTTAAAAAAACACGAGTTTTTAGAAAATGTCATTTGTTTCATAAATGGAATCAACAAAGTATGAACATACGATGTCATAACAACTTTGTATAGTTTGCACATGCGAAAACTATGCACATTCTCTGTAATAACGACTTTCTATAGTTTGCACATGCGTCCGGAAATAAGAAAAGTTTACTTCCCCCTTTTTTTAAATTCACAGCTTCTAGAAGGTTTACATGATTTCTTAAAAAAAACAAGTTTTTGGAAAATGTGATTTATTTCATAAAAGGAATCAACAAAGTATGCACATTCTACGTCATAACGACTTTGTATAGTTTGCGCATGTGCAAGTTATGCACATTCTAGGTAATAACGACTTTCTATAGTTTGCACATGCGTCCGGAAATAAAAAAAGCTTACTTCCCCCCTTTTTTTTCATTCACATTTCTAGAAGGTTTACATGATTTCTTAAAAAACATGAGTGTTTAGAAAATGTGATTTATTTCATAAATGGAATCAACAAAGTATGCACATTCTGAGTCATAACGAATTTCTCTAGTTTGCGCATGTGTCCGGAAATAAGAAAAGCTTACTTCCCCCCGTTTTTAAAATCACAGCTTCTAGAGGGATTACATGATTTCTTAAAAAACATGAGTTTTACGAACATGTGATTTATTTCTTAAATGGAATCAACAAAGTATGGACATTCTATGTCATAACAACTTTCTATAGTTTGCGCATGCGCAAACTAAGCACATTCTACGTACTAACGACGTTCTATAGTTTGCATATGCATCCAGAAATAAGAAAAGCTTACTTCACCCTGTTTTTAAAAATCACAACTTCTAGATGGTTTACATGATTTCTTAAATGACACGAGTTTTTAGAAAATGTGATGTATTTCATAAATGGAATCAACAAAGTATGCACATTCTAAGTCATAACGACTTTCTAAAGTTTGCGCATGCATCCGGAAATAAGAAAAGCTTACTTCCGCAAGTTTTTTAAAATCACAGCTTCTAGAAGGTTTACATGATTTCTTAAAAACCACAAGTTTTTAGAAAATGTGATTTATGTTGTAAATGGAATCAACAAAGTATGCACATTCTAAGTCATAACGACTTTCTATAGTTTGCGCATGCATCCGGAAATAAGAAAAGCTTAATTCCCCCCGTTTTTTAAAGTCACGGTTTCTAGAAGGTTTACATGATTTCTTTAAAAACACGAGTTTTTATAAAATGTGATTTATTTCATCAATGGAATTCAACAAACTATGCACATTCTACGTAATAACGACTTTCTATAGTTTGCGAATGCGTCCGGAAATAAGAAAAGCTTACTGCCCCCCGGTTTTAAAAATCACAGCTTCTAGAAGGTTTACATGATTTCTTAAAAAACATGAGTGTATAGAAAATGTGATTTATTTCATAAATGGAATAAAAAAAGGATGCACTTTCTACGTCATAATGACTTTCTAAAGTTTGCGCATGCGTCCAGAAATAAGAAAAACTTACTTCCCCCCGTTTTTTAAAATCACAGCTTCTAGAAGGTTTACATGATTTCTTAAAAACCACAAGTTTTTAGAAAATTTGATTTATTTTGTAAATGGAATCAACAAAGTATGCACATTCTAAGTCATAACGACTTTCTATAGTTTGCGCATGCATCCGGAAATAAGAAAAGCTTAATTACCCCCGTTTTTTAAAGTCACGGTTTCTAGAAGGTTTACATGATTTCTTTAAAAACACGAGTTTCTAGAAAATGTGATTTATTTCATAAAAGGAATCAACAAAGTATGCACATTCTACGTCATAACGACTTTGTATAGTTTGCGCATGTGCAAATTATGCACATTCTAGGTAATAACGACTTTCTATAGTTTGCACATGCATCCGGAAATAAAAAAAGCTTACTTCCCCCCTTTTTTTTCATTCACATTTCTAGAAGGTTTACATGATTTCTTAAAAAACATGAGTGTTTAGAAAATGTGATTTATTTCATAAATGGAATCAACAAAGTATGCACATTCTGAGTCATAACGACTTTCTATAGTTTGCGCATGTGTCCGGAAATAAGAAAAGCTTACTTCCCCCCGTTTTTTAAAATCACAGCTTCTAGAAGGATTACATGATTTCTTACAAAACATGAGTTTTACGAACATGTGATTTATTTCTTAAATGGAATCAACAAAGTATGGACATTCTATGTCATAACAACTTTCTATAGTTTGCGCATGCGCAAACTAAGCACATTCTACGTACTAACGACGTTCTATAGTTTGCATATGCGTCCAGAAATAAGAAAAGCTTACTTCACCCTGTTTTTAAAAATCACAACTTCTAGATGGTTTACATGATTTCTTAAAAAACACGAGTTTTTAGAAAATGTGATGTATTTCATAAATGGAATCAACAAAGTATGCACATTCTAAGTCATAACGACTTTCTAAAGTTTGCGCATGCATCCGGAAATAAGAAAAGCTTACTTCCGCAAGTTTTTTAAAATCACAGCTTCTAGAAGGTCTACATGATTTCTTAAAAACCACAAGTTTTTAGAAAATGTGATTTATTTTGTAAATGGAATCAACAAAGTATGCATATTCTAAGTCATAACGACTTTCTATAGTTTGCGCATGCATCCGGAAATAAGAAAAGCTTAATTCCCCCCGTTTTTTAAAGTCACGGTTTCTAGAAGGTTTACATGATTTCTTTAAAAACACGAGTTTTTAGAAAATGTGATTTATTTCATCAATGGAATTCAACAAACTATGCACATTCTACGTAATAACGACTTTCTATAGTTTGCGAATGCGTCCGGAAATAAGAAAAGCTTACTGCCCCCCGGTTTTAAAAATCACAGCTTCTAGAAGGTTTACATGATTTCTTAAAAAACATGAGTGTATAGAAAATGTGATTTATTTCATAAATGGAATCAACAAAGTATGCACATTCTAAGTCATAACGACTTTCTATAGCTTGCGCATGCGTGCGGAAATAAGAAAAGCTTACTTCCCCCCGTTTTTTAAAATCACAGCTTCTAGAAGGTTTACATGATTTCTTAAAAATCACGAGTTTTTAGAAAATGTGTTTTATTTCTTCAATGGAATCAACAAACTATGCACATTCTACGTAATAACGAATTTCTTTAGCTTGCGAATGCGTCCGGAAAATAAGAAAAGCTTACTTCCCCTCATTTTTTAAATTCACAGCTTCTAGAAGGTTTACATGATTTCTTAAAAAACCACGAGTTTTTAGAAAATGTCATTTATTTCATAAATGGAATCAACAAAATATGAACATACGATGTCATAACAACTTTGTATAGTTTGCACATGCGAAAACTATGCACATTCTCTGTAATAACGACTTTCTATAGTTTGCACATGCGTCCGGAAATAAGAAAAGTTTACTTCCCCCTTTTTTTAAATTCACAGCTTCTAGAAGGTTTACATGATTTCTTAAAAAACACGAGTTTTTAGAAAATGTGATTTATTTCATAAATGGAATCAATAAAGTATGCACACTTTACGTCATAACGACTTTCTATAGTTTGCGCATGCGTCCGGAAATAAGAAAAGCTTACTTCCCCCCATTTTTTAAAATCACAGCTTCTAGAAGGTTTACATGATTTCTTAATAAACACGAGTTTTTAGAAAATGTGATTTATTTAATCAATAGAATCAACAAACTATGAACATTCTACGTAATAACGACTTTCTATAGTTTGCACATGCGTCCGGAAATAAGAAAAGCTTACTTCCCCACGTTTTTAAAAATCACAACTCCTAGAAGGTTTACATGATTTTCTTAAAAAAACACGAGTTTTTAGAAAATGTCATTTGTTTCATAAATGGAATCAACAAAGTATGAACATACGATGTCATAACAACTTTGTATAGTTTGCACATGCGAAAACTATGCACATTCTCTGTAATAACGACTTTCTATAGTTTGCACATGCGTCCGGAAATAAGAAAAGTTTACTTCCCCCTTTTTTTAAATTCACAGCTTCTAGAAGGTTTACATGATTTCTTAAAAAAAACAAGTTTTTGGAAAATGTGATTTATTTCATAAAAGGAATCAACAAAGTATGCACATTCTACGTCATAACGACTTTGTATAGTTTGCGCATGTGCAAATTATGCACATTCTAGGTAATAACGACTTTCTATAGTTTGCTCATGCGTCCGGAAATAAAAAAAGCTTACTTCCCCCCTTTTTTTTCATTCACATTTCTAGAAGGTTTACATGATTTCTTAAAAAACATGAGTGTTTATAAAATGTGATTTATTTCATAAATGGAATCAACAAAGTATGCACATTCTGAGTCATAACGACTTTCTCTAGTTTGCGCATGTGTCCGGAAATAAGAAAAGCTTACTTCCCCCCGTTTTTTAAAATCACAGCTTCTAGAGGGATTACATGATTTCTTAAAAAACATGAGTTCTACGAACATGTGATTTATTTCTTAAATGGAATCAACAAAGTATGGACATTCTATGTCATAACAACTTTCTATAGTTTGCGCATGCGCAAACTAAGCACATTCTACGTACTAACGACGTTCTATAGTTTGCATATGCGTCCAGAAATAAGAAAAGCTTACTTCACCCTGTTTTTAAAAATCACAACTTCTAGATGGTTTACATGATTTCTTAAATGACACGAGTTTTTAGAAAATGTGATGTATTTCATAAATGGAATCAACAAAGTATGCACATTCTAAGTCATAACGACTTTCTAAAGTTTGCGCATGCATCCGGAAATAAGAAAAGCTTACTTCCGCAAGTTTTTTAAAATCACAGCTTCTAGAAGGTTTACATGATTTCTTAAAAACCACAAGTTTTTAGAAAATATGATTTATGTTGTAAATGGAATCAACAAAGTATGCACATTCTAAGTCATAACGACTTTCTATAGTTTGCGCATGCATCCGGAAATAAGAAAAGCTTAATTCCCCCCGTTTTTTAAAGTCACGGTTTCTAGAAGGTTTACATGATTTCTTTAAAAACACGAGTTTTTAGAAAATGTGATTTATTTCATCAATGGAATTCAACAAACTATGCACATTCTACGTAATAACGACTTTCTATAGTTTGCGAATGCGTCCGGAAATAAGAAAAGCTTACTTCCCCCCGGTTTTAAAAATCACAGCTTCTAGAAGCTTTACATGATTTCTTAAAAAACATGAGTGTATAGAAAATGTGATTTATTTCATAAATGGAATCAACAAAGTATGCACATTCTAAGTCATAACGACTTTCTATAGCTTGCGCATGCATCCGGAAATAAGAAAAGCTTACTTCCCCCCTTTTTTTAAAATCACAGCTTCTAGAAGGTTTACATGATTTCTTAAAAATCACGAGTTTTTAGAAAATGTGTTTTATTTCATCAATGGAATCAACAAACTATGCACATTCTACGTAATAACGACTTTCTTTAGCTTGCGAATGCGTCCGGAAATAAGAAAAGCTTACTTCCCCTCGTTTTTTAAAATCACAGCTTCTAGAAGGTTTACATGATTTCTTAAAAAACCACGAGTTTTTAGAAAATGTCATTTATTTCATAAATGGAATCAACAAAATATGAACATACGATGTCATAACAACTTTGTATAGTTTTCACATGCGAAAACTATGCACATTCTCTGTAATAACGACTTTCTATAGTTTGCACATGCGTCCGGAAATAAGAAAAGTTTACTTCCCCCTTTTTTTAAATTCACAGCTTCTAGAAGGTTTACATGATTTCTTAAAAAACACGAGTTTTTAGAAAATGTGATTTATTTCATAAATGGAATCAATAAAGTATGCACATTTTACGTCATAACGACTTTCTATAGTTTGCGCATGCGTCCGGAAATAAGAAAAGCTTACTTCCCCCCATTTTTTAAAATCACAGCTTCTAGAAGGTTTACATGATTTCTTAATAAACACGAGTTTTTAGAAAATGTGATTTATTTAATCAATAGAATCAACAAACTATGAACATTCTACGTAATAACGACTTTCTATAGTTTGCACATGCGTCCGGAAATAAGAAAAGCTTACTTCCCCACGTTTTTAAAAATCACAGCTTCTAGAAGGTTTACATGATTTTCTTAAAAAAGCACGAGTTTTTAGAAAATGTCATTTGTTTCATAAATGGAATCAACAAAGTATGAACAAACTATGTCATAATGATTTTGTATCGTTTGCGCGTGTGCAAACTATGCACATTCTATGTAATAACGACTTTCTATAGTTTGCGCATGCGTCCAGAAATGAGAAAAGCTTACTCCCCCCATTTTTTAAAATCACAACTTCTAGAAGGTTTACATGATTTCTTAAAAAACACGAGTTTTTAGAAAATGTGATTTATTTAATCAATGGAATCAACAAACAATGCACATTCTATGTCATAACGACTTTCTATAGTTTGCGCATGCTTCCGGAAGTAAGAAAAGCTTACTTCCCCCCGTTTTTTAAAATCACAGCTTCTAGAAGGTTTACATAATTTCTTAAAAAAAACGAGTTTTTAGAAAATGTGGTGTATTTCATAAATGGAATCAACAAAGTATGCACATTCTACGTCATAACGACTTTCTATAGTTTGCGCATGCGTCCAGAAATAAGAAAAGCTTACTTCCCCCCGGTTTTTAAAATCACAACTTCCAGAAGGTTTACATGATTACTTAATAAACACGAGTTTTTAGAAAATGTGATTTATTTAATCAATGGAATCAACAAACTATGCACATTCTATGTAATAACGACTTTCTATAGTTTGCACATGCGTCCGGAAATAAGAAAAGCTTATTTCCCCCCGTTTTTTAAAATCACAGCTTCTATAGGGATTACATGATTTCTTAAAAAACATGAGTTTTATGAACATGTGATTTATTTCATAAATGGAATCAACAAAGTATGCACATTCTATGTCATAACGACTTTCTATAGTTTGCGCATGCGCAAACTAAGCACATTCTACGTACTAACGACTTTCTATAGTTTACGTATGCGTCCAGAAATAAGAAAAGCTTACTTTACGCCGTTTTTTAAAATCACAACTTCTAGAAGGTTTACATGAGTTCTTAAAAAACACGAGTTTTTAGAAAATGTGATTTATTTCATAAATGGAATCAACAAAGTATGCACATTCTATGTCATAATGACTTTGTATAGTTTGCCCATGCGCAAACTATGCACATTCTATCTAATAACGACTTTCTATAGTTTGCTCATGCGTCTGGAAATAATAAAAGCTTACTTCCTCCCTTTTTTTCAATTCACAGCTTATAGAAGGTTTACATGATTTCTTAAAAAACATGAGTTTTTAGAAAATGTGATTTATTTCATAAATGGAATAAAAAAAGGATGCACTTTCTACGTCATAACGACTTTCTATAGTTTGCGCATGCGTCCGGAAATAAGAAAAGCTTACTTCCCCCCGTTTTTTAAAATCACAGCTTCTAGAAGGTTTACATGATTTCTTAAAAAAAATGAGTTTTTAGAAAATGTGATTTATTTCATAAAAGGAATCAACAAAGTATGCACATTCTACGTCATAACGACTTTGTATAGTTTGCGCATGTGCAAACTATGCACATTCTAGGTAATAACGACTTTCTATAGTTTGCACATGTGTCCGGAAATAAGAAAAGCTTACTTCCCCCCTTTTTTTAAATTCACAGCTTCTAGAAGGTTTACATGATTTCTTAAAAAACATGAGATTTTAGAAAATGTGATTTATTTCATAAACGGAATCAACAAAGTATGCACATTCTACGTCATAACGACTTTCTATAGTTTGCGCATGCGTCCAGAAATAAGAAAGGCTTACTTCCCCCCGTTTTTTAAAATCACAGCTTCTAGAAGGTTTACATGATTTCTTTTAAAAAATGAGTTTTTTTAAAATGTGATTTATTTCATAAAAGGAATCAACAAAGTATGCACATTCTACGTCAAAACGACTTTCTATAGTTTGCGCATGCGTCCGGAAATAAGAAAAGCTTACTTCCCCCCTTTTTTTAAAATCACAGCTTCTAGTAGGTTTCCATGATTTCTTAAAAAAAACGGGTTTTTAGAAAATGTGATTTATTTCATAAATGGAATCAACAAAGTATGCACATTCTACGTCATAACGACTTTCTATAGTTTGCGCATGCGTCCGGAAATAAGAAAAGCTTACTTCCCCCCGTTTTTTAAAATCACAGCTTCTAGAAGGTTTACATGATTTCTTAAAAAAAATGAGTTTTTAGAAAATGTGATTTATTTCATAAAAGGAATCATCAAAGTATGCACATTCTACGTCATAACGACTTTATATAGTTTGCGCATGCGTATGGAAATAAGAAAAGCTTACTTCCCCCCTTTTTTTAAAATCACTGCTTCTAGAAGGTTTACATGATTTCTTGAAAAAAACGTGTTTTTAGAAAATGTGATTTATTTCATAAATTGAATCAACAAAGTATGCACATTCTACGTCATAACGACTTTCTATAGTTTGTGCATGCATCCGGAAATAAGAAAAGCTTACTTCACCCCAATTTTTGAAAATCACAGCTTCTAGAAGGTTTACATGATTTCTTAAAAAAAAACAGTTTCTAGAAAATGTGATTTATATCATAAAAGGAATCAACAAAGTATGGATATTCTACGTCATAACGACTTTCTATAGTTTGCGCA
Organism: Larix kaempferi; assembly: GCA_027924585.1. Classification (NCBI taxonomy): domain Eukaryota; kingdom Viridiplantae; phylum Streptophyta; class Pinopsida; order Pinales; family Pinaceae; genus Larix; species Larix kaempferi. Next base: position 11,471,727 of record BSBM01001611.1, read on the forward strand.
TGCGTCCGGAAATAAGAAAAGCTTACTTCCCCCCGTTTTTTAAAATCACAGCTTCTAGAAGGTTTACATGATTTCTTAATAAACACGAGTTTTTAGAAAATGTGAATTATTTCATAAATGGAATCAACAAAGTATGCACATTCTACGTCATAACGACTTTCTATAGTTTGCGCATGGGTCCGAAAATAAGAAAAGCTTACTTTCGCCGGTTTTTTAAAATCACTGCTTCTAGAAGGTTTACATGATTTCTTGAAAAACACGTGTTTTTAGAAAATGAGATTTATTTGATAAATTGAATCAACAAAGTATGCACATTCTACGTCATAATGAATTTCTATAGTTTGTGCATGCGTCCGGAATTAAGAAAAGCTTACTTCCCCCCGATTTTTTAAAATCACAGCTTCTAGAAGGTTTACATGATTTCTTAAAAGAAACGAGTTTTTAGAAAATTTGATTTATTTCATAAAAGGAATCAACAAAGTATGCATATTCTACGTCATAACAACTTTCTTTAGTTTGCGCATGTGTCCGGAAATAAGAAAAGCTTACTTCCCCCCGTTTTTTAAAATCACATCTTCTAAAAGGTTTCCATGATTTCTTAAAAAACACGAGTTTTTAGAAAATGTGATTTATTTCATCAATGGAATCAACAAATTATGCACATTCTACTTAATAACGACTTTCTATATTTTGCGCATGCGTCCGAAAATAAGAAAAGCTTACTTCCCCCCGTTTTTTAAAATCATAGCTTCTAGAAGGTTTACATGATTTCTTATAAAACATGAGTTTTTAGAAAATGTCATTTGTTTCATAAATGGAATCAACAAAGTATGAACAAACTATGTCATAATGACTTTATATCGTTTGCGCATGTGCAAACTATGCACATTCTATGTAATAACGACTTTCTATAGTTTGTGCATGCGTCCAGAATTAAGAAAAGCTTACTTCCCCCCGATTTTTGAAAATCGCAGCTTCTAGAAGGTTTACATGATTTCTTAAAAAAAACGAGTTTTTAGAAAATGTGATTTATTTCATAAAAGGAATCAACAAATTATGCACATTCTACGTAATAACGACTTTCTATAGTTTGCGAATGCGTTCGGAAATAAGAAAAGCTTACTTCCCCCCGTTTTTTAAAATCACTGCTTCTAGAAGGTTTACATGATTTCTTAAAAAACATGAGTTTTTAGAAAATGTGATTTATTTAATCAATGGAATCAACAAACTATGCACATTATACGTAATAATGACTTTCTATAGTTTGCGCATGCGTCCGGAAATAAGAAAAGCTTACTTCCCCCCGTTTTTTAAAATCACAGCTTCTAGAAGATTTACATGATTTCTTAAAAAACACAAGTTTTTAGAAAATGTCATTTGTTGCATAAATGGAATCAACAAAATATGAACAAACTATGTCATAACGAATTTCTATAGTTTGCGCATGCGCAAACTAAGCACATTCTACGTACTAATGACTTTCTATAGTTTGCGTATGCGTCCAGAAATAAGAAAAGCTTACTTCACCCCGTTTTTTAAAATCACAACTTCTAGAAGGTTTACATGATTTCTTAAAAAACACGAGTTTTTAGAAAATATGATTTAGTTCATAAATGGAATCAACAAAGTATGCACATTCTATGTCATAACGACTTTGTATGGTTTGCGCATGCGCAAACTATGCACATTCTATGTAATAACGACTTTCTATACTTTGCGCATGTGTCCGGAAATAAGAAAAGCTTACCTCCGCCAGTTTTTTAAAATCACAGCTTCTAGAAGGTTTACATGATTTCTTAAAAAACACGATTTTTTAGAAAATGTGATGTATTTCATCAATGGAATCAACAAAGTATGCACATTCTACGTCATAACAACTTTCTAAAGTTTGTGCATGCGTCCGGAAATAAGAAAAGCTTACTTCCGCCAGTTTTTTATAGTCACAGCTTCTAGAAGGTTTACATGCTTTCTTAAAAACCACAAGTTTTTAGAAAATGTGATTTATTGCATAAATGGAATCAACAAAGTATGCACATTCTAAGTCATAACGACTTTCTATAGTTTGCGCATGCATCCGGAAACAAGAAAAGCTTAATTCCCCCAATTTTTTAAAGTCACGGCTTCTAGAAGGTTTACATGATTTCTTAAAAAACACGAGTTTTTAGAAAATGTGATTTATTTCATCAATGGAATCATAAAACTATGCACATTCTACGTAATAACGACTTTCTATAGTTTGCACATGCGTCCCAAAATAAGAAAAGCTTACTTCCCCTTGTTTTTTAAAATCACAGCTTCTAGAAGGATTGCATGATTTCTTAAAAAACATGAGTTTGACGAACATGTGATTTATTTCATAAATGGAATCAACAAAGTATGCACATTCTATGTCATAACGACTTTGTTGTTAAGATTTAATATTCTAAGACAGAAAATAGCAGCATTACATTCCATTTCACAATAATAGCATATATAGGATCACTGAAGAAACAACAAGCACAGCATAAACACAAGAGACAGAGATTTATCCTGGGAAACCCTCATGGGGTAGAAAACCCAGCAAAGCTTCCTCAATATAGATGACCAGCAATATACAAAGATGAAACCCTGAGACATGATCTCCTCCTCCACAAGTGCGCTATCCTCAAGTGAGTGAGTGTATCAAATGAGGAACACACCTCCTCTATTTATACACTACTCTGATATGTATTTTACACAAGTACATGTAGGCTCGTATTTAACCATTAGGTTAAATACCCCATTATAACTGACTGGTCCGACCCCCACATGGTGGGTCTAATAACCCTAGTTACCACACCCAACTCGGAGGAATAAACATCTCCGGATTTATAGTATAATCACATCGGAGGTATGGAACATCTCCGGAATAAATGATATACAAATATAATATTCTTTGAAGTTACAATATTTGAACACTCCCCCTTAACGAGAAGGATATTATAACAGTATCTGCACGAGCAAGGAGTCATCAACATCATACATGATACATCTATAAATCATTGGAAGCTTTCTCAACATCATCAGTAACTCAAGCAGTTACTGGAACATCTTCAATACTGGAACATCAACATCTTCAGTACTGAGTCTTTATCTTCTGCAGCACTCGAATAGCTACAACAACATCAACATCTGGATCCTCATGATCATCAGTATCATCATCACACGATCATCAGCATCGTCATCACACGATCATCAGCATCGTCATCACACGATCATCAGCATCGTCAGCACACGATCATCAGCATCGTCATCACACGATCATCAGCATCGTCATCTCACGATCATCAACATCGTCATCACACGATCATCAGCATCGTCATCTCGTGATCATCAGCATCGTCATCACACGATCATCAGCATCATCATCACATGATCATCAGTATCGTCATCACACGATCGTCAGCATCATCATCAACACAGGTATCCATAACAATACAAGTATCCACATCATTAGTACAAGTATTCATGCCAATACAAGTATACATATCATCAATACAAGTATCCATACTGATACAAGTAATCATGTCATCAATACATGTATCCTACCGATACAAGTAACCACATCATCAATACAAGTATCCATACCGATACAAGTAACCATGTCATTAATACTAGTATCCTACCGATACAAGTAACCACATCATCAATACAAGTATCCTACCGATACAAGTAACCACATCATCAATACAAGTATCCTACCGATACAAGTAACCACAAAAAAAAATCACTTTCTCGGAGACCATTCGTCTACGGATCAATTCAGGGACCAAAGTCTGGGGATGATACAATCCCCACTTCTCGGAGACCACACGTCTACGGATCAATTCAGGGGACCGAAGTCCGGGGATGATACAATCCCCACTTCTCGGAGACCACACGTCTATGGATCAATTTAGGGACCGAAGTCCGGGGATGATACAATCCCCACTTCTCGGAGACCACACGTCTACGGATCAATTCAGGGACCGAAGTCCAGGGATGATACAATCCCCACTTCTCGGAGACCACACGTCTACGGATCAATTCAGGGACCGAATTTCGGGGATGATACAATCCCCACTTCTCGGAGACCACACGTCTACGGATCTCTTTAGGACTGAAAGTCCAGGGATGATCCAATCCCCTCAACTGTCCACTAAGGACTTCATTCTCGGAGACCTCATGTCTACGGCTCTCTTTAGGACTGAAAGTCCAGGGATGATCTAATCCCCTCAACTATCTGCTAAGGACTTCATTCTCGGAGACCTCACGTCTATGGCTCTCTTTAGGACTGAAAGTCCAGGGATGATCCAATCCCCTCAACTGTCCACTAAGGACTTCATTCTCGAGGACCTCACGTCTACGGCTCTCTTTAGGACTGAAATTCTAGGGATGATCCAATCCCCTCAACTGTCCACTAAGGACTTCATTCTCGGAGACCTCACGTCTACGGCTCTCTTTAGGACTGAAAGTCCAGGGATGATTCAATCCCCTCAACTGTCCACTAAGGACTTCATTCTCGGAGACCTCACGTCTACGGCTCAATTTAGGGACCAAGGTCCAGGGATGATACAATCCCTATCTGTCCACTAAGGACTTCATTTTCGGAGACCATACATCTACGGATCAATTCAGGAATTGAAGTCCAGGGATGATACAATCCCTCTTCTTTCTCGGAGACACCTGTCTACGGCTCACTTTAGAACAAGTGTTCAAGGATGATACAATCCTCACATGTATTCTCATCAATACAAGTACAAGTATCCTCAACCATACAAGTACATTAATCAATACATGTATCATCAAAAGTATGTATTCTTACCAATACATCTTATCATCAAAAGCATGTATTCTCACCAATACATCTATCATCGAAAGCATGTATTCTTACTAATACATATAACATCAAAAGCATGTATAAGTAAAACTAAGTATTCGAACTGTACGAGTCCTAAATCTAAATATTTCTAAGTATCTAGGTGTAGAGAACAGGTTACCTCATCATCGACCTTGTTGTTCGATGAGACAATCTTCATCATCAGTGACTATACTACTCCCCCTTTCGAGGAGGGTCCTTTTGAGCTACACCAAGCTTGTCTTGAAAGTATTCAAATTTCACTCGAGACAGAGGCTTGGTTAGTATGTTGGTAACTTCTTCACTTGAGGTAGAGGTTTGGTTAGTACATCGGTAACCTGTTACAAATTCAAACTTTATAGTTCCTTTCTGTGTCATATCTTGTTAGATCCCTATGATCTTTGACTTATCATGGAACACTGGATTCTATGTCATCTTGATACAACTCTATTTGTCACATAGGATCACAGTTGGTTCTATCTCTAAGTCAAGCAATCCTAAAGCCAAACTTCTTCACAACTAGCAGAGCAAGCAGCCATATATTCTGCTTGTGCTGAGAGCCACACTAGACTGCTTCCAGTTAAACCACGAGATCATGGCTAATCCCAGACAATAACATCCTCTCGATGTGTTCTTCCTGTCTGATACACTTCCTGCCCAATCAGAATCTGAATAACCATCTGAAGTCATGATCTTCAAGATAGCATAGATCAAATTCTATCGTGTCCTTTATGTGCCTCATCACATGCTTTGCAACTATCAGGTGAACACATCTAGTTTCCACTAGATACTAACTCAAGGTGTCACAACAAAGCATATATCTAATCTAGTATATGTTAGATACATCAATGACCCAATAATTTGACTGTACAGAGTTATATCCACTAACTCTGATGAGTTATCCCCTAACAACTTCAAGTTGGAATCCATAAGAGTGGCCATTCCAACACCTCAAGTCATATTTCTCATCATACTTTCCCTGGTTGAGAAATATTTCTTCTGAGCCTTGCCATACTTCCATACCTAGGAAGTAAAGCATCAATTTGAGATCTTTCATTTTCATTTCTGCATTGAATGATCTTCTACATATCTATCTGTGCCATCTCTCGTTAAATGGGTCTACTGATATGAACCTCAATATCATTCGAACTCTGTGGTGAGTTCCTTCTTGCATCCATGTCATATGTGTATAGAAATCATATTCAACCTTGTAGCAAAGGTTGAGATCCACATCACCCATGGTGATCATTAAGCTTATCAATTTATTATCGATCCTAGGTACCTATACAGAACCTGATTCACACTTCTTCTTTAATTACACCATACTTGGAGCAAACATCTTGTCATGATTCTCTTCCCCTTTCTAAGATAATCTTCTAGCCATGAGCCTTCTATATTTTGTTTGATTTGTAAATCTTCTTGTTTGAACATCCACCACTTGTACGGTGTCCATCATCCTTCATGACCTTTCCTACAAATCAAAATTAAGTACATGATTAGTAATACTTCATAATCATCAAATCATATGGACATGATAACCTATTATGCATACAGATATCATTTACATAGTGATGCAACTATTTTGACCAATACTTTGGCACAACACTTTCCCATATCCTGTATGCATACAGTGGCTATCTAGATGCCTTCCATCTCTACCAGAACATACTATCGAGAGTGTGCACAACCCTCAGCATGTCATCAAAGAGGTTTCATTCTAGACAAGCAACAATGGAATGTTTGTCCAACTTACCAATCATATGCATATTAGTAGTATACTGTTCAATGTTCTATGAATATTTACACTCAGCATGATATATTATAGGAATACAAATATGCATACAATCTATTACAGGCAATATCATTTACTTATTTCAAATAACAACTCAAATACTTATCTTTTATGTTTGTGTGGTTGCCTCCCGCTTGATCTTCTGTATGTCTTTTGAACTTCTATTCATTCTGTACCACTGTGCATGCTCAAATGTGCACTAGTGTCATCATCATGATCTCATACACAAACATACATTCATTAGTATAATATCAATGTTATCAAAACATTATAGTTCTAAATAATCTTGAAAATGTATAATCATGATTATAGATAATATTCAAGGTTTCAGGGAAGTCTTCCTTTACTTATGCATATTCTTGTTTGATCTAGTTAGTTAAATAATCAACCAAGATAAGAGACATGATATGCATAAACCCTTGATTACTAACTTTATGAATAAGCATAACCAATCATACCAAGTATACTTATATAAGGGATCCTAATCACAAGGTAAGATTCTAACATGACATAGGAAAACATACCTGGATTAGTATACCTGCTTAGTTATGTGCAACATACCTAAACAATCTCTTCATTGATTTAGAGATCCTGAGCTAGAACCTGCATGTCTCATAGGTTAAGCATAATATAACAAGTTCATACATACCTCGTAAGTAGAACAAAGATTATAGATGAGTCTTTGTATTCATGTGGTCATGGTCATGGAACTTGATTTGTCTTTTGTGATGTACCTGTATCTTGTTAGCAGACAACATCAACCTCACACAACACCATAATGCATTAGTACAATCATATAGCCCTAATCAATGAATGTCTTCGATCATTCACATGCATTCATACTGTTACTAGGGTGATAAGACAATTCTAACATTAATCAAGATTGTACTAATAAATAACATGAAGACAAAACACATTATGAACTTAATCAAGAATCAGATTTCAAGACATACCTAAACCTCCTTAAGTCATACCTGTCGAGACTTCTTGTAGTCTTCTTATGTAAGGCCTTAGCCTCAACTCCCCCTGAAACTTGATCTGGAGCTTGATTAGGGTTTTCTAGAGAAACCCTAAAAATTCAATCTTTGACTTTCACACTTCTGAATGGAAGAAAGAATATGTCTTGCTGAGCTGATCAAACTAGCATACTTCAATTTTGGAATTTCCAAAATTTGACCACTCAAAATTGCCTTTAAAACTTCTGGATCTTCTGGACAGGATCCCGAACTAGGGTTTGATGAAGCCCACCCTTTTTCCCAAACAAAAGGTTCGATCCAAGGCTCTAAACTCTTATTTTTCTTAGGAGTTTCCAGCCGTGGTTACAGACTTCAAAAATTCCAACTTTTGCTGAAGCCCTAATTTTCCATCTTTCCAATAAAAATCCCGAACTGGGGTTTGATCAAGCCCGGTCTTCCACCCAACCAAAAAATTCGATCTTGGTCTCTAAATTTTGATTTTCCTGAGTAGCATTCAGCCGTGGACTCCGATTCCAAAAATTCTAACTTTCTCCGAAACCCTAAATTCCGGAAGCCATGAATAAAGGTGCTCGAAAAATAATTCTATTTTGACAGAAATATGCACCTGATTGTTTCTGCTATAACTCTGAAATTTTTGCTCCACAGGGTCTGAAACCCTTTTTCTGCAGTAGCCCGACCTGTCGTCTTTCCATCCTGACAGGTCTAACCTCAATTGGATTTTCTGAGAGAGAGTTATGCCAAGTGTCGCAACGTGAATTGTTTATGGGATAAAACAGTAGAGCAAACTTGTACGGCGTTCCACGTGTCACTGTTTGAACTTCGGCCTCTAAAAACTTTTCCTGAGATAGCGCGCCCTGTTATATTTCCATATTGACAGGTCTGACCTCAATTGGACTCTCTGAGAGAGAGTTATGCCAAGTGTCGCAACATGACCTGTTTATGGGATAAAACAGGAGAGCAAACTTGTACGGCATTCCACGTGTCACTGGTTCATCTTCGACCTCTGAAAAAGTTTCTTGAGATGGTACAGTCTATGTACTACCTGTCACTTTTTACGAAATTTCATTTGGAGCTTCCTAGCCCAAGTTATGACCTTTTTGCCAAGGTTACCTGATTTTGACTGAGATCTGGAAGAGGCAGAAACCCTAACTTGTATTGATCATAACTCATAAAGTAGAACGAATCTGAGGGTTCCCTTTGGACACAAGGTACCTGGGGATGTTATCTTCTACCTGTAAACTTTTCAGACCCTGAACCTTCGTAGAAATAGATTTATAGCGAAAGTTCCACGAATACTGAGTTTTGCTATGTAAAACCCTAACCTTCAAATTATCGTAAGTAAAGCAAGTGTCGTAAGTGCCATACCTTGTCTTCCTTCAGGTTAGCTCTGATCCCATGTTAAGATTTAATATGCTAAGACAAAAAATAGTAGCATTACATTCCATTTCACAATAATAGCATATATAGGATCACTGAAGAAACAACAAGCACAGCATAAACACAAGAGACAGAGATTTATCCTGGGAAACCCTCATGGGGTAGAAAACCCAGCAAAGCTTCCTCAATATAGATGACCAGCAATATACAAAGATGAAACCCTGATACATGATCTCCTCCTCCACAAGTGCGCTATCCTCAAGTGAGTGAGTGTATCAAATGAGGAACACACCTCCTCTATTTATACACTACTCTGATATGTATTTTACACAAGTACATGTAGGATCGTATTTAACCATTAGGTTAAATACCCCATTATAACTAACTGGGCCGACCCCCACATGGTGGGTCTAATAACCCTAGTTACCACACCCAACTCGGAGGAATAAACATCTCCGGATTTATAGTATAATCACATCGGAGGTATGGAACATCTCCGGAATAAATAATATACAAATATAATATTCTTTGAAGTTACAATATTTCAACATTTGTATAGTTTGTGCATGCGCAAACTATCCACATTCTATCTAATAACGACTTTCTATAGTTTGCTCATGCGTTTGGAAATAAGAAAAGCTTACTTCCCCCCTTTTTTTCAATTCACAGCTTCTAGAAGGTTTACAGGATTTCTTAAAAAACATGAGTTTTTAGAAAATGTGATTTATTTCATAAATGGAATAAAAAAAGGATGCACTTTCTACGTCATAATGACTTTCTAAAGTTTGCACATGCGTCCGGAAATAAGAAAAGCTTACTTCCCCCCGTTTTTTAAAATCACAGCTTCTAGAAGGTTTACATGATTTCTTAAAAAACACGAGTTTTTAGAAAATGTGATTTATTTAATCAATGGAATCAACAAACAATGCACATTCTAAGTCATAACGACTTTCTATAGTTTGCGCATGCGTCCGGAAATAAGAAAAGCTTACTAACCCCCGTTTTTTACAATCACAGCTTCTAGAAGGTTTACATGATTTCTTAAAAAAAACGAGTTTTTAGAAAATGTGATGTATTTCATAAATGGAATCAACAAAGTATGCACATTCTACGTCATAACGACTTTCTATAGTTTGCGCATGCGTCTAGAAATAAGAAAAGCTTACTTCCCCCCAATTTTTAAAATCATAGCTTCTAGAAGGTTTACATGATTTCTTAATAAACACAAGTTTTTAGAAAATATGATTTATTTAATCAATGGAATCAACAAACTATGCACATTCTACGTAATAACGACTTTCTATAGTTTGCACATGTATCCGGAAAAAAGAAAAGCTTACTTCCCCCCGTTTTCTAAAATCACAGCTTCTAGAAGGATTACATGATTTCTTAAAAAACATGAGTTTTACGAACATTTGATTTATTTCATAAATGGAATCAACAAATTATGCACATGTCATAATGACTTTATATAGTTTGCGCATGCGCAAACTATGCACATTCTATCTAATAACGACTTTCTATAGTTTGCTCATGTGTCTGGAAATAAGAAAAGCTTACTTCCCCCCTTTTTTCAATTCACAGCTTCTAGAAGGTTTACATGATTTCTTAAAAAACATGAGTTTCTAGAAAATGTGATTTATTTCATAAATGGAATAAAAAAAGGATGCAATTTCTACGTCATAACGACTTTCTAAAGTTTGCGCATGCGTCTGGAAATAAGAAAAGCCTACTTCCCCCCGTTTTTTAAAATCACAGCTTCTAGAAGGTTTACATGATTTCTTAAAAAACATGAGTTTTTAGAAAATGTGATTTATTTAATCAATGGAATCAACAAACTATGCACATTCTAAGTCATAACGACTTTCTACAGTTTGCGCATGCGTCCGGAAATAAGAAAAGCTTACTTCCCCCCGTTTTTTAAAATCACAGCTTCTAGAAGCTTTACATGATTTCTTAAAAAAAACAAGTTTTTAGAAAATGTGATTTATTTCATAAAAGGAATCAACAAAGTATGCACATTCTACGTCATAACGACTTTGTATAGTTTGCGCATGTGCAAACTATGCACATTCTAGGTAATAACGACTTTCTATAGTTTGAACATGCGTCCGAAAATAAGAAAAGCTTAGTTCCCCGCTTTTTTTAAATTCACAGCTTCTAGAAGGTTTACATGATTTCTTAAAAAACATGAGTTTTTAGAAAATGTGATTTATTTCATAAATGGAATAAAAAAAGGATGCACTTTCTATGTCATAACGACTTTCTAAAGTTTGCGCATGCGTCCGGAAATAAGAAAAGCTTACTTCCCCCCGTGTTTTAAAATCACAGCTTCTAGAAGGTTTACATGATTTCTTAAAAAACACGAGTTTTTAGAAAATGTGATTTATTTAATCAATGGAATCAACAAACAATGCACATTCTAAGTCATAACGACTTTCTATAGTTTGAGCATGCGTCCGGAAATAAGAAAAGCTTACTTCCCCCCGTTTTTTAAAATCACAGCTTCTAGAAGGTTTACATGATTTCTTTAAAAAAAATGAGTTTTTAGAAAATTTGATGTATTTCATAAATGGAATCAACAAAGTATGCACATTCTACGTCGTAACGACTTTCTATAGTTTGCGCATGCGTCCGGAAATAAGAAAAGCTTACTTCGCCCCATTTTTTAAAATCACAGCTTCTAGAAGGTTTACATGATTTCTTAATAAACACGAGTTTTTAGAAAATGTGATTTATTTAATCAATGGAATCAACAGACTATGCACATTCTACGTAATAACGACTTTCTATAGTTTGCACATGCGTCCGGAAATAAGAAAAGCTTACTTCCCAACGTTTTTTAAAATCACAGCTTCTAGAAGGATTACATGATTTCTTAAAAAACATGAGTTTTACGAACATGTGATTTATTTCATAAATGGAATCAACAAAGTATGCACATTCTATGTCATAACGACTTTGTATAGTTTGCGCATGCGCAAACTATGCACATTCTATCTAATAACGACTTTCTATAGTTTGCTCATGCGTCTGGAAATAAGAAAAGCTTACTTTCCCCTTTTTTTCAATTCACAGCTTCTAGAAGGTTTACATGATTTCTCAAAAAACATGAGTTTTTAGAAAATGTGATTTATTTCATAAATGGAATAAAAAAAGGATGCACTTTCTACGTCATAACGACTTTCTAAAGTTTGCGCATGCGTCCGGAAATAAGAAAAGCTTACTTCCCCCCGTTTTTTAAAATCACAACTTCTAGAAGATTTACATGATTTCTTAAAAAACATGAGTTTTTAGAAAATGTGATTTATTTAATCAATGGAATAAAAAAACTATGCACATTCTAAGTCATAACGACTTTCTAAAGTTTGCGCATGCGTCCGGAAACAAGAAAAGCTTACTTCCCCCCGTTTTTTAAAATCACAGCTTCTAGAAGGTTTACATGATTTCTTAAAAAAAATGAGTTTTTAGAAAATGTGATTTATTTCATAAAAGGAATCAACAAAGTATGCACATTCTACGTCATAATGACTTTGTATAGTTTGCGCATGTGCAAACTATGCACATTCTAGGTAATAACGACTTTCTATAGTTTGCACATGCGTCCGAAAATAAGAAAAGCTTACTTCCCCCCTTTTTTTAAATTCACAGCTTCTAGAAGGTTTACATGATCTCTTAAAAAACATGAGTTTTTAGAAAATGTGATTTATTTCATAAACGGAATCAACAAAGTATGCACATTCTACGTCATAACGACTTTCTATAGTTTGTGCATGCGTCCAGAAATAAGAAAAGCTTACTTCCCCCCGTTTTTTAAAATCACAGCTTCTAGAACGTTTACATGATTTCTTAAAAAAAACAAGTTTTTGGAAAATGTGATTTATTTCTTAAAAGGAATCAACAAAGTATGCACATTCTACATCATAACGACTTTCTATAGTTTGTGCATGCGTCCGGAAATAAGAAAAGCTTACATCCCCCCGTTTTTTAAAATCACAACTTCTAGAATGTTTACATGATTTCTTAAAAAACACGAGTTTTTAGAAAATATGATTTATTTCATCAATGGAATCAACAAAGTATGCACATTCTATGTCATAACGACTTTGTATGGTTTGCGCATGCGCAAACTATGCACATTCTACGTAATAACAACTTTCTATAGTTTGCGCATGTGTCCAGAAATAAGAAAAGCTTACTTTCGCCAGTTTTTTAAAATCACAGCTTCTAGAAGGTTTACATGATTTCTTAAAAAACACGAGTTTTTAGAAAATGTGATGTATTTCATAAATTGAATCGTCAAAGTATGCACATTCTACGTCATAACGACTTTCTAAAGTTTGCGCATGCATCCGGAAATAAGAAAAGCTTACTTCCGCAAGTTTTTTAAAATCACAACTTGTAGAAGGTTTACATGATTTCTTAAAAACCACAAGTTTTTAGAAAATGTGATTTATTTCATAAATGGAATCAACAAAGTATGCACATTCTAAGTCATAACGACTTTCTATAGTTTGCGCATGCGTCCGGAAATAAGAAAAGCTTACATCCCCCCGTTTTTTAAAATCACAGCTTCTAGAAGGTTTACATGATTTCTTAACAAACATGAGTGTTTAGAAAATGTGATTTATTTCATAAATGGAACCAACAAAGTATGCACATTCTAAGTCATAACGACTTTCTATAGTTTGCGCATGCGTCTGGAAATAAGAAAAGCTTACTTCCCCCCGTTTTTTAAAATCACAGCTTCTAGAAGGATTACATGATTTCTTAAAAAACATGATTTTTACGAACATGTGATTTTTTTCATAAATGGAATCAACAAAGTATGCACATTCTATGTCATAACGACTTTCTATAGTTTGCGAATGTGCAAACTAAGCACATTCTACGTACTAACGACGTTCTATAGTTTGTGTATGCATCCAGAAATAAGAAAAGCTTACTTCACCCCTTTTTTTAAAATCACAACTTCTAGAAGGTTTACATGATTTCTTAAAAAACACGAGTTTTTAGAAAATGTGATTTATTTCAAAAATGGAATCAAAAAAGTATGCACATTCTACATCATAACGACTTTCTATAGTTTGCGCATGTGTCCGGAAATAAGAAAAGCTTACTTCCCCCCGTTTTTTAAAATCACAGCTTCTAGAAGGTTTACATGATTTTTTAAAAATCACGAATTTTTAGAAAATGTGTTTTATTTCATCAATGGAATCAACAAACTATGCACATTCTACGTAATAACGACTTTCTATAGTTTGCACATGCGTCCGGAAATAAGAAAAGCTTACTTCCCCTCGTTTTTTAAAATCACAGCTTCTATAAGGTTTACATGATTTCTTAAAAAACCACGAGTATTTAGAAAATGTCATTTATTTCATAAATGGAATCAACAAAGTATGAACATACGATGTCATAACGACTTTGTGTAGTTTGCGCATGCGAAAACTATGCACATTCTATGTAATAACGACTTTCTATAGTTTGCACATGCGTCCGGAAATAAGAAAATCTTACTTCCCCCCTTTTTTTAAATTCACAGCTCTTAGAAGGTTTACATGATTTCTTAAAAAACACGAGTTTTTAGAAAATGTGATTTATTTCATAAATGGAATCAACAAAGTATGCACATTTTATGTCATAACGACTTTCTATAGTTTGCGCATGCATCCGGAAATAAGAAAAGCTTACTTCCCTCCATTTTTTAAAATCACAGCTTCTAGAAGGTTTACATGAGTTCTTAATAAACACGATTTTTTAGAAAATGTGATTTATTTAATCAATGGAATCAACAAACTATGCACATTGTACATAATAACGACTTTCTATAGTTTGCACATGCGTTCGGAAATAAGAAAAGCTTACTTCCCCCCATTTTTTAAAATCACAGCTTCTAGAAGGTTTACATGATTTTCTTAAAAAAAGACGAGTTTTTAGAAAATGTCATTTGCTTCATAAATGGAATCAACAAAGTATGAACAAACTATGTCATAACGACTTTGTATCTTTTGCACATGCGCAAAATATGCACATTCTATGTAATAATGACTTTCTATAGTTTGCGCATGCGTCCGGAAATGAGAAAAGCTTACCTCCCCCCATTTTTTAAAATCACAGCTTCTAGAAGGTTTACATGATTTCTTAATAAACACGAGTTTTTAGAAAATGTGATTTATTTAATAAATGAAATCAACAAACTATGCACATTCTACGTAATAACGACTTTCTATAGTTTGCGCATGCGTCTGGAAATAAGAAAAGCTTACTTCCCCCCTTTTTTTAAATTCACAGCTTCTAGAAGGTTTACATGATTTCTTAAAAAACATGAGTTTTTAGAAAATGTGATTTATTTAATAAGTGGAGACAACAAACTATGCACATTCTACGTCATAACGACTTTCTATCATTTGCGAGTGCGTCCGGAAATAAGAAAAGCTTACATCCCCCCATTTTTTAAAATCACAGCTTCTAGAAGGTTTACATGATTTCTTAAAAAAAAAGAGTTTTTAGAGAATGTGATTTATTTCATAAAAGGAATCAACAAAGTATGCACATTCTACGTCATAACGACTTTGTATAGTTTGCGCATGTGCAAACTATGCACATTCTAGGTAATAACGACTTTCTATAGTTTGCACATGCATCCGGAAATTTGAAAAGCTTACTTCACCCCTTTTTTTAAATTCACAATTTCTAGAAGGTTTACATGATTTCTTAAAAAACACCAGTTTTGAGAAAATGTGATTTATTTCATAAATGGAATCTACAAAGTATGCACATTCTACGTCATAACGACTTTCTATAGTTTGCGCATGCATCCGGAAATAAGAAAACCTTACTTCCCCCCGTTTTTTAAAATCATAGCTTCTAGAAGGTTTACATGATTTCTTAAAAAAAACGAGTTTTTGGAAAATGTGATTTATTTCATAAAAGGAATCAACAAAGTATGCACATTCTACGTCATAACAACTTTCTATAGTTTGCGCATGCGTCCGGAAATAATAAAAGCTTACATCCCCCCGTTTTTTAAAATCACAGCTGCTAGAAGGTTTACATGATTTCTTAACAAACATGAGTGTTTAGAAAATGTGATTTATTTCATTAATGGAACCAACAAAGTATGCACATTCTAAGTCATAACGACTTTTTATAGTTTGCGCATGCGTCCGGAAATAAGAAAAGCTTACTTCTCCCGGTTTTTTAAAATCACAGCTTCTAGAAAGATTACATGATTTCTTAAAAAACATGAGTTTTATGAACATGTGATTTTTTTCATAAATGGAATCAACAAAGTATGCACATTCTATGTCATAATGACTTTCTATAGTTTGCGCATGCGCAGACTAAGCACATTCTGCGTACTAACGACGTTCTATAGTTTGCGTATGCGTCTAGAAATAAGAAAAGCTTACTTCACCCCGTTTTTTAAAATCACAACTTCTAAAAGGTTTACATGATTTCTTAAAAAACACGAGTTTTTAGAAAATGTGATTTATTTCATAAATGGAATCAACAAAGTATGCACATTCTATGTCATAACGACTTTCTATAGTTTGCGCATGTGTCCAGAAATAAGAAAAGTTTACGCCCGCCAGTTTTTTAAAATCACAGCTTCTAGAAGGTTTACATGATTTTTTAAAAAACACGAGTTTTTAGAAAATGTGATGTATTTCATAAATGGAATCAACAAAGTATGCACCTTCTACGTCATAACGACTTTCTAAAGTTTGTGCATGCATCCGGAAATAAGAAAAGCTTACTTCCGCCAGTTTTTTAAAATCACAGCTTCTACAAGGTTTACATGATTTCTTAAAAACCACAAGTTTTTAGAAAATGTGATTTATTTCATAAATGGAATCAACAAAGTATGCACATTCTAAGTCATAACAACTTTCCATAGTTTGCCCATGCGTCCGGAAATAAGAAAAGCTTAATTCCCCCCCTTTTTTAAAGTCACGGCTTCTAGAAGGTTTACATGATTTCTTAAAAAAAAAGAGTTTTTAGAGAATGTGATTTATTTCATAAAAGGAATCAACAAAGTATGCACATTCTACGTCATAACGACTTTTTATAGTTTGCGCATGTGCAAACTATGCACATTCTAGGTAATAACGACTTTCTATAGTTTGCACATGCATCCGGAAATTTGAAAAGCTTACTTCACCCCTTTTTTTAAATTCACAATTTCTAGAAGGTTTACATGATTTCTTAAAAAACACCAGTTTTGAGAAAATGTGATTTATTTCATAAATGGAATCTACAAAGTATGCACATTCTACGTCATAACGACTTTCTATAGTTTGCGCATGCATCCGGAAATAAGAAAACCTTACTTCCCCCCGTTTTTTAAAATCATAGCTTCTAGAAGGTTTACATGATTTCTTAAAAAAAACGAGTTTTTGGAAAATGTGATTTATTTCATAAAAGGAATCAACAAAGTATGCACATTCTACGTCATAACAACTTTCTATAGTTTGCGCATGCGTCCGGAAATAATAAAAGCTTACATCCCCCCGTTTTTTAAAATCACAGCTGCTAGAAGGTTTACATGATTTCTTAACAAACATGAGTGTTTAGAAAATGTGATTTATTTCATTAATGGAACCAACAAAGTATGCACATTCTAAGTCATAACGACTTTTTATAGTTTGCGCATGCGTCCGGAAATAAGAAAAGCTTACTTCTCCCGGTTTTTTAAAATCACAGCTTCTAGAAAGATTACATGATTTCTTAAAAAACATGAGTTTTATGAACATGTGATTTTTTTCATAAATGGAATCAACAAAGTATGCACATTCTATGTCATAATGACTTTCTATAGTTTGCGCATGCGCAGACTAAGCACATTCTGCGTACTAACGACGTTCTATAGTTTGCGTATGCGTCTAGAAATAAGAAAAGCTTACTTCACCCCGTTTTTTAAAATCACAACTTCTAAAAGGTTTACATGATTTCTTAAAAAACATGAGTTTTTAGAAAATGTGATTTATTTCATAAATGGAATCAACAAAGTATGCACATTCTATGTCATAACGACTTTCTATAGTTTGCGCATGTGTCCAGAAATAAGAAAAGTTTACGCCCGCCAGTTTTTTAAAATCACAGCTTCTAGAAGGTTTACATGATTTTTTAAAAAACACGAGTTTTTAGAAAATGTGATGTATTTCATAAATGGAATCAACAAAGTATGCACCTTCTACGTCATAACGACTTTCTAAAGTTTGTGCATGCATCCGGAAATAAGAAAAGCTTACTTCCGCCAGTTTTTTAAAATCACAGCTTCTACAAGGTTTACATGATTTCTTAAAAACCACAAGTTTTTAGAAAATGTGATTTATTTCATAAATGGAATCAACAAAGTATGCACATTCTAAGTCATAACAACTTTCCATAGTTTGCCCATGCGTCCGGAAATAAGAAAAGCTTAATTCCCCCCCTTTTTTAAAGTCACGGCTTCTAGAAGGTTTACATGATTTCTTAAAAAAAACGAGTTTTTAGAAAATGTGATTTATTTCATAAAAGGAATCAACAAACTATGCACATTCTACGTCATAACAACTTTTTATAGTTTGCGCATGTGCAAACTATGCACATTCTAGGTAATAACGACTTTCTATAGTTTGCACACGCGTCTCGAAATAAGAAAAGCTTACTTCCCCCCTTTTTTTAAATTCACAACTTCTAGAAAGTTTACATTATTTCTTAAAAACACGAGTTTTTATAAAATGTGATTTATTTCATAAATGGAATCAACAAAGTATGCACATTCTACGTCATAACGACTTTCTATAGTTTGTGCATGCGTCCGGAAATAAGAAAAGCTTACTTACCCCCATTTTTTAAATTCACAGCTTCTAGAAGGTTTACATGATTTCTTAAAAAACATGAGTTTTTAGAAAATGTGATTTATTTCATAAATGGAATCAACGAAGTATGCACATTTTACGTCATAACGAATTTCTATAGTTTGCGCATGCGTCCGGAAATAAGAAAAGCTTACTTCCCTCCATTGTTTAAAATCATAGCTTCTAGAAGGTTTACATGATTTCTTAAAAAACACGAGTTTTTAGAAAATGTGATTTATTTAATCAATGGAATCAACAAACTATGCACATTCTACGTAATAACGACTTTCTATAGTTTGCACATGCGTCCGGAAATAAGAAAAGCTTACTTCCCCCCGTTTTTTAAAATCACAGCTTCTAGAAGGTTTACATGATTTTCTTAAAAAAACACGAGTTTTTAGAAAATGTCATTTGTTTCATAAATGGAATCAACAAAGTATCAACAAACTATGTCATAACGACTTTGTATCGTTTGCGCATGCACAAACTATGCACATTCTACGTAATAACGACTTTCTATAGTTTGCGCATGCATCCGGAAATGAGAAAAGCTTACCTCCCCCCATTTTTTAAAGTCACAGCTTCTAGAAGGTTTACATGATTTCTTAATAAACACGATTTTTTAGAAAATGTGATTTATTTAGTCAATGGAATCAACAAACTATGCACATTCTACGTAATAACGACTTTCTATAGTTTGCACATGCGTCCGGAAATAAGAAAATCTTACTTCCCCCGTTTTTTAAAATCACAGCCTCTAGAGGGATTACATGATTTCTTAAAAAACATGAGTTTTACGAACATGTGATTTATTTCATAAATGGAATCAACAAAGTATGCACATTCTATGTCATAACGACTTTGTATAGTTTGCGCATGTGCAAACTATGCACATTCTATCTAATAACGACTTTCTATAGTTTGCTCATGCATCTGGAAATAAGAAAAGCTTACTTCCCCCCTTTTTTTCAATTCACAGCTTCTAGAAGGTTTACATGATTTCTTAAAAAGCATGAGTTTTTAGAAAATGTGATTTATTTCATAAATGGAATAAAAAAAGGATGCACTTTCTACGTCATAACGACTTTCTAAAGTTTGCGCATGCGTCCGGAAATAAGAAAAGCTTACTTCCCCCGTTGTTTAAAATCACAGCTTCTAGAAGGTTTACATGATTTCTTAAAAAACACGAGTTTTTAGAAAATGTGATTTATCTAATCAATGGAATCAACAAACAATGCACATTCTAAGTCATAATGACTTTCTATAGCTTGCGTATGCGTCCGGAAATAAGAAAAGCTTACTTCCCACCATTTTTTAAAATCACAGCTTCTAGAAGGTTTACATGATTTCTTAAAAAAAATGAGTTTTTAGAAAATGTGATGTATTTCATAAATGGAATCAACAAAGTATGCACATTCTACGTCATAACGACTTTCTATAGTTTGCGCATGCGTCCGGAAATAAGAAAAGCTTACTTCCCCCCATTTTTTAAAATCACAGCTTCTAGAAGGTTTACATGTTTTCTTAATAAACACGAGTTTTTAGAAAATGTGATTTATTTAATCAATGGAATCAACAGACTATGCACATTCTACGTAATAATGACTTTCTATAGTTTGGACATGCATCCGGAAATAAGAAAAGCTTACTTCCCCACGTTTTTTAAAATCATAGCTTCTAGAAGGATTACATGATTTCTTAAAAAACATGAGTTTTACGAACATGTGATTTATTTCATAAATGGAATCAACAAAGCATGCACATTCTATGTCATAACGACTTTGTATAGTTTGCGCATGCGCAAACTATGCACATTCTATCTAATAAGGACTTTCTATAGTTTGCTCATGCGTCTAGAAATAAGAAAAGCTTACTTTCCCCTTTTTTTCAATTCACAGCTTCTAGAAGGTTTACATGATTTCTTAAAAAACATGAGTTTTTAGAAAATGTGATTTATTTCATAAATGGAATAAAAAAAGGATGCAGTTTCTACGTTATAACGACTTTCTAAAGTTTGTGCATGCGTCCGGAAATAAGAAAAGCTTACTTCCCCCCGTTTTTTAAAATCATAGCTTCTAGAAGGTTTACATGATTTCTTAAAAAACACGAGTTTTTAGAAAATGTGATTTATTTAATCAATGGAATCAACAAATTATGCACATTCTATATCATAACGACTTTCTATAGTTTGCGCATGCGTCCGAAAATAAGAAAAGCTTACTTCCCCCCGTTTTTTAAAATCACAGCTTCTAGAAGGTTTACATGATTTCTTAAAAAAAATGATTTTTTAGAAAATGTGATTTATTTCATAAAAGGAATCAACAAAGTATGCACATTCTACGTCATAACGACTTTCTATAGTTTGCGCATGTGCAAACTATGCACATTCTAGGTAATAACGACTTTCTATAGTTTGCACATGCGTCCGAAAATAAGAAAAGCTTACTTCCCCCCTTTTTATAAATTCACGGCTTCTAGAAAATGTGATTTATTTCATAAACGGAATCAACAAAGTATGCACATTCTACGTAATAACGACATTCTATAGTTTGCGCATGCGTCCAGAAATAAGAAAAGCTTACTTCCCCCCGTTTTTAAAAATCACAGCTTCTAGAAGGTTTACATGATTTCTTAAAAAAAACGAGTTTTTGGAAAATGTGATTTATTTCATAAAAGGAATCAACAAAGTATGCACATTCTACGTCATAATGACTTTCTATAGTTTGTGCATGCGTCCGGAAATAAGAAAAGCTTACATCCCCCCGTTTTTTAAAATCACAGCTTCTAGAAGGTTTACATGATTTCTTAAAAAACACGAGTTTTTAGAAAATGTGATTTATTTCATCAATGGAATCAACAAACTATGCACATTCTACGTAATAACGACTTTCTATAGTTTGCGAATGCGTCCGTAAATAAGAAAAGCTTACTTCCCCCCGGTTTTTAAAATCACAGCTTCTAGAAGGTTTACATGATTTCTTGGAAAACATGAGTGTTTAGAAAATGTGATTTATTTCATAAAAGGAATCAACAAAGTATGCACATTCTAAGTCATAACGACTTTCTATAGTTTGCGTATGCGTCCAGAAATAAGAAAAGCTTACTTCTCCCAGTTTTTTAAAATCACAACTTCTAGAAGGTTTACATGATTTCTTAAAAAACACGAGTTTTTAGAAAATATTATTTATTTCATCAATGGAATCAACAAAGTATGCACATTCTATGTCATAACGACTTTGTATGGTTTGCACATGCGCAAACTATGCAAATTCTACGTAATAGCAACTTTCTATAGTTTGCGCATGTGTCCAGAAATAAGAAAAGCTTACTTCCGCCAGTTTTTTAAAATCACAGCTTGTAGAAGGTTTACATGATTTCTTAAAAAACACGAGTTTTTAGAAAATGTGATGTATTTCATAAATTGAATCGTCAAAGTATGCACATTCTACGTCATAACGACTTTCTAAAGTTTGCGCATGCATCCGGAAATAAGAAAAGCTTACTTCCGCAAGTTTTTTAAAATCACAACTTCTAGAAGGTTTACATGATTTCTTAAAAACCACAAGTTTTTAGAAAATGTGATTTATTTCATAAATGGAATCAAGAAAGTATGCACATTCTAAGTCATAATGAATTTCTATAGTTTGCGCATGCGTCCGGAAATAAGAAAAGCTTAATTCCCCCCGTTTTTTAAAGTCACGGCTTCTAGAAGGTTTACATGATTTCTTAAAAAACACGAGTTTTTAGATAATGTGATTTATTTCATCAATGGAATCAACAAACTATGCACATTCTATGTAATAACGACTTTCTATAGTTTGCGAATGCGTCTGGAAATAAGAAAAGCTTACTTCCCCCCGGTTTTTAAAATCCAAGCTTCTAGAAGGTTTACATGATTTCTTAAAAAACATGAGTGTTTAGAAAATGTGATTTATTTCATAAATGGAATCAACAAAGTATGCACATTCTAAGTCATAACGACTTTCTATAGTTTGCGCATGCGTCCGGAAATAAGAAAAGCTTACTTCCCCCCATTTTTTAAAATCACATCTTCTAGAAGGTTTACATGATTTCTTAAAAAACACGTGTTTCTAGAAAATGTGATTTATTTAATCAATGGAATCAACAAACAATGCACATTCTAAGTCATAACGACTTTCTCTAGTTTGCGCATGCATCCGGAAATAACAAAAGCTTACTTCCCCCCGTTTTTTAAAATCACAGCTTCTAAAAGGTTTACATGATTTCTTAAAAAAAACGAGTTTTTGGAAAATGTGATGTATTTAATCAATGGAATCAACAAACTATGCACATTCTACGTAATAACGACTTTCTATAGTTTGCACATGCATCCGGAAATAGGAAAAGCTTACTTCCCCCCGTTTTTTAAATTCACAGCTTCTAAAAGGATTACATGAGTTCTTAAAAAACATGAGTTTTACGAACATGTGATTTATTTCATAAATGGAATCAACAAAGTATGAACATTCTACGTCATAACGACTCTCTATAGTTTGCGCATGCGTCCGGAAATAAGAAAAGCTTACTTCCCCCCGTTTTTTAAAATCATAGCTTCTAGAAGGATTACATGATTTCTTAAAAAACATGAGTTTTACGAACATGTGATTTTTTTCATAAATGGAATCAACAAAGTATGCACATTCTATGTCATAACCACTTTCTACAGTTTGCGCATGCGCAAACTAAGCACATTCTATGTACTAAAGACGTTCTATAGTTTGCGTATGCGTCCAGAAATAAGAAAAGCTTACCTCCCCCCATTTTTTTTAATCACAGCTTCTAGAAGGTTTACATGATTTCTTAATAAACACGAGTTTTTAGAAAATGTGATTTATTTAATCAATGGAATCAACAAACTATGCGCATTCTACGTAATAACGACTTTCTATAGTTTGCACATGCGTCCGGAAATAAGAAAAGCTTACTTCCCCCCTTTTTTTAAATTCACAGCTTCTAGAAGGTTTACATGATTTCTTAAAAAACATGAGTTTTTAGAAAATGTGATTTATTTCATAAGTGGAGACAAAAAACTATGCACATTCTACGTCATAACGATTTTCTATAGTTTGCGCATGCATCCGGAAATAAGAAAAGCTTACATCCCCCCATTTTTTAAAATCACAGCTTCTAGAAGGTTTACATGATTTCTTAAAAAAAACGAGTTTTTAGAGAATGTGTTTTATTTCATAAAAGGAATCAACAAAGTATGCACATTCTACATCATAACGACTTTGTATAGTTTGCGCATGTGCAAACTATGCACATTCTAGGTAATAACAACTTTCTATAGTTTGCACATGCATCCGGAAATAAGAAAAGCTTACTTCCCCCCTTTTTTTAAATTCACAGTTTCTAGAAGGTTTACATGATTTCTTAAAAAACACCAGTTTTTAGAAAATGCGATTTATTTCATAAATGGAATCAACAAAGTATGCACATTCTACGTCATAACGATTTTCTATAGTTTGCGCATGCGTCCGGAAATAAGAAAAGCTTACTTCCCCCCGTTTTTTAAAATCATAGCTTCTAGAAGGTTTACATGATTTCTTAAAAAAAACAATTTTTTGGAAAATGTGATTTATTTCATAAAAGGAATCAACAAAGTATGCACATTCTACGTCATAACGACTTTCTATAGTTTGCACATGGGTCCGGAAATAATAAAAGCTTACATCCCCCCGTTTTTTAAAATCACAGCTTCTAGAAGGTTTACATGATTTCTTAACAAACATGAGTGTTTAGAAAATGTGATTTATTTCACAAATGGAATCAACAAAGTACGCACATTCTAAGTCATAACGACTTTCTATAGTTTGCGCATGCGTCCGGAAATAAGAAAAGCTTAATTCCCCCCGTTTTTTAAAGTCACGGCTTCTAGAAGGTTTACATGATTTCTTAAAAAACACGAGTTTTTAGAAAATGTGATTTATTTCATATAAGGAATCAACAAACTATGCACATTCTACATCATAACGACTTTCTATAGTTTGCGCATGTGCAAACTATGCACATTCTAGGTAATAACGACTTTCTATAGTTTGCACATGCGTCCGGAAATAAGAAAAGCTTACTTCCCCCCTTTTTTTAAATTCACAACTTCTAGAAGGTTTACATGATTTCTTAAAAACACGAGTTTTTAGAAAATGTGATTTATTTCATAAATGGAATCACCAAAGTATGCACATTCTACGTCATAACGACTTTCGATAGTTTGCGCATGCGTCCGGAAATAAGAAAAGCTTACTTCCCCCCATTTTTTAAATTCACAGCTTCTAGAAGGTTTACATGATTTCTTAAAAAACATGAGTTTTTGGAAAATGTGATTTATTTCATAAATGGAATCAACAAAGTATGCACATTTTACGTCATAACGAATTGCTATAGTTTGCGCATGCGTCCGGAAATAAGAAAAGCTTACTTCCCCCCATTTTTTAAAATCACAGCTTCTAGAAGGTTTACATGATTTCTTAATAAACACGAGTTTTTAGAAAATGTGATTTATTTAATCAATGGAATCAACAAACTATGTACATTCTACGTAATAACGACTTTCTATAGTTTGCACATGCGTCCAGAAATAATAAAAGCTTACTTCCCCCCATTTTTTAAAATCACAGCTTCTAGAAGGTTTACATGATCTTCTTAAAAAAACACGAGTTTTTAGAAAATGTCATTTGTTTCATAAATGGAATCAACAAAGTATCAACAAACTATGTCATAACGACTTTGTATCGTTTGCGCATGCGCAAACTATGCACATTCTACGTAATAAGGACTTTCTATAGTTTGCGCATGCGTCCGGAAATGAGAAAAGCTTACCTCCCCCCATTTTTTAAAATCACAGCTTCTAGAAGGTTTACATGATTTCTCAATAAACACGAGTTTTTAGAAAATGTGATTTATTTCATAAATGGAATCAACAAAGTATGCACATTCTACGTCATAACGACTTTCTATAGTTTGCGCATGCGTCCGGAAATAAGAAAAGCTTACTTCCCCCCGTTTTTTGAAATCACAGCTTCTACAAGGTTTACATGATTTCAAAAAAAAAATGAGTTTTTAGAAAATGTGATTTATCTCATAAAAGGAATCAACAAAGTATGCACATTCTATGTCATAACGACTTAGTATAGTTTGCGCATGTGCAAACTATGCACATTCTAGGTAATAATGACTTTCTATAGTTTGCACATGCATCCGGAAATAAGAAAAGCTTTCTTCCCCCCTTTTTTTAAATTCACAGCTTCTAGAAGGTTTACATGATTTCTTAAAAAACACAAGTTTTTAGAAAATGTGATTTATTTCATTAATGGAATCAACAAACTATGCACATTCTACGTAATAAAAACTTTCTATAGTTTGCGAATGTGTCCAGAAATAAGAAAAGCATACTTCCCCCCGGTTTTTAAAATCACAGCTTCTAGAAGGATTACATGATTTCTTAAAAAACATGAGTTTTACGAACATGTGATTTATTTCATAAATGGAATCAACAAAGTATGCACATTCTATGTCATAACGACTTTCTATAGTTTGCGCATGCGCAAACTAAGCACATTCTACGTACTAACGATGTTCTATAGTTTGCGTATGCATCCAGAAATAAGAAAAGGTTACTTCACCCCGTTTTTCAAAATCACAACTTCTAGAAGGTTTACATGATTTCTTAAAAAACACGAGTTTTTAGAAAATGTGATTTATTTCATAAATGGAATCAACAAAGTATGCACATTTTATGTCATAACGACTTTGTATGGTTTGCGCATGCGCAAACTATGCACATTCTACGTAATAACGACTTTCTATAGTTTGCGCATGTGTCCGGAAATAACAAAAGCTTACATCCACCCATTTTTTAAAATCACAGATTCTAGAAGGTTTACATGATTTCTTAAAAAACACGAGTTTTTAGAAAATGTGATGTATTTCATAAATGGAATCAGCAAAGTATGCACATTCTACGTCATAACGACTTTCTATAGTTTGCGCATGCGTCCGGAAATAAGAAAAGCTTAGTTCCCCCCATTTTTTAAAATCACAGCTTCCAGAAGGTTTACATGATTTCTTAATAAACACGAGTTTTTAGAAAATGTGATTTATTTAATCAATGGAATCAACAAACTATGCACATTCTACGTAATAACGACTTTCTATAGTTTGCGAATGTGTCCGGAAATAAGAAAAGCTTACTTTCCCCCGGTTTTTAAAATCACAGCTTCTAGAAGGTTTACATGATTTCTTAAAAAACACGAGTTTTTAGAAAATGTCATTTATTTCATAAATGGAATAAAAAAAGTATGAACATTCTATGTCATAACGACTTTGTATAGTTTGCGCATGCGCAAACTATGCACATTCTAGGTAATAACGACTTCCTATAGTTTGCGCATGCGTCCGGAAATAAGAAAAGCTTACTTCCCCCCTTTTTTTAAATTCACAGCTTCTAGAAGGTTTACATGATTTCTTAAAAAACATGAGTTTTTAGAAAATGTGATTTATTTCATAAATGGAATCAACAAAGTATGCACATTTTACGTCATAACGACTTTCTATAGTTTGTGCATGCGTCCGGAAAGAAGAAAAGCTTACTTCCCCCCATTTTTTAAAATCACAGCTTCTAGAAGGTTTACATGATTTCTTAAAAAACACGAGTTTTTAGAAAATGTGATGTATTTCATAAATGGAATCAACAAAGTATGCACATTCTGCGTCATAACGACTTTCTATAGTTTGCGCATGCATCCGGAAATAAGAAAAAGCTTACTTCCCCCCATTTTTTTAAAATCACAGCTTCTAGAATGTTTACATGATTTCTTAATAAACATGAGTTTTTAGAAAATGTGATTTATTTAATCAATGGAATCAACAAACTATGCACATTCTACGTAATAACGACTTTCTGTAGTTTGTGAATGTGTCCGGAAATAAGAAAAGCTTACTTCCCCCCGGTTTTTAAAATCACAGCTTCTAGAAGGTTTACATGATTTCTTAAAAAACACGAGTTTTTAGAAAATTTCATTTATTTCATAAATGGAATCAAAAAAGTATGAGCATTCTATGTCATAACGACTTTGTATAGTTTGCGCATGCGCAAACTATGCACATTCTAGGTAATAACGACTTTCTATAGTTTGCGCATGCGTCCGGAAATAAGAAAAACTTACTTCCCCCCTTTTTTTAAATTCACGGCTTCTAGAAGGTTTACATGATTTCTTAAAAAACACGAGTTTTTAGAAAATGTGATTTATTTCATAAATGGAATCAACAAAGTATGCACATTTTACGTCATAACGACTTTCTATAGTTTGTGCATGCGTTCAGAAATAAGAAAAGCTTACTTCCCCCCCTTTTTTAAAATCACAGCTTCTAGAAGGTTTACATGATTTTCTTAAAAAAACACGAGTTTTTAGAAAATGTCATTTGTTTCATAAATGGAATCAACAAAGTATGAACAAACTATGTCATAACGACTTTGTATCGTTTGCGCATGCGCAAACTATGCACATTCTACGTAATAACGACTTTCTCTAGTTTGCGCATGCGTCTGGAAATGAGAAAAGCTTACCTCCCCCCATTTTTTAAAATCACAGCTTCTAGAAGGTTTACATGATTTTTTAAAAATCACGAGTTTTTAGAAAATGTGTTTTATTTCATCAATGGAATCAACAAACTATGCACATTCTACGTAATAATGACTTTCTGTAGTTTGCGAATGCGTCCGGAAATAAGAAAAGCTTACTTCCCCTCGTTTTTTAAAATCACAGCTTCTAGAATGTTTACATGATTTCTTAAAAAACCGCGAGTTTTTAGAAAATGTGATGTATTTCATAAATGGAATCAACAAAGTATGCACATTCTACGTCATAACGACTTTCTATAGTTTGCGCATGCGTTCGGAAATAAGAAAAGCTTACTTCCCCCCTTTTTTTAAATTCACGGCTTCTAGAAGGTTTACATGATTTCTTAAAAAACACGAGTTTTTAGAAAATGTGATTTATTTCATAAATGGAATCAACAAAGTATGCACATTTTATGTCATAACGACTTTCTATAGTTTGTGCATGCGTCCGGAAATAAGAAAAGCTTACTTCCCCCCGTTTTTTAAAATCACAGCTTCTAGACGGTTTACATGATTTTCTTAAAAAAAAACGAGTTTTTAGAAAATGTCATTTGTTTCATAAATGGAATCAACAAAGTATGAACAAACTATGTCATAACGACTTTGTATCGTTTGCGCATGCGCAAACTATGGACATTCTACGTAATAACGACTTTCTATAGTTTGTGCATGCGTCCGGAAATGAGAAAAGCTTACCTCCCCCCATTTTTTAAAATCACAGCTTCTAGAAGGTTTACATGATTTTTTAAAAATCATGAGTTTTTAGAAAATGTGTTTTATTTCATCAATGGAATCAACAAACTATGCACATTCTACGTAATAATGACTTTCTGTAGTTTGCGAATGCGTCTGGAAATAAGAAAAGCTTACTTCCCCTCGTTTTTTAAAATCACAGCTTCTAGAAGGTTTACATGATTTCTTAAAAAACCACGAGTTTTTAGAAAATGTCATTTATTTCATAAATGGAATCAACAAAGTATGCACATTTTACGTCATAACGACTTTCTATAGTTTGCGCATGCGTCCGGAAATAAGAAAAGCTTACTTCCCCCCATTTTTTAAAATCACAGCTTCTAGAAGGTTTACATGATTTCTTAAAAAACACCAGTTTTTAGAAAATGTGATTTATTTCATAAATGGAATCAACAAAGTATGCACATTCTACGTTATAACGACTTTCTATAGTTTGCGCATGCGTCCGGAAATAAGAAGAGCTTACTTCCACGGTTTTTTAAAATCATAGCTTCTAGAAGGTTTACATGATTTCTTAAAAAAAATGAGTTTTTGGAAAATGTGATTTATTTCATAAAAGGAATCAACAAAGTATGCACATTCTACGTCATAACGACTTTCTATAGTTTGGGCATGCGTCCGAAAATAAGAAAAGCTTACATCCCCCCGTTTTTTAATATCACAGCTTCTAGAAGGTTTACATGATTTCTTAACAAACATGAGTGTTTAGAAAATGTGATTTATTTCATAAATGGAACCAACAAAGTATGCACATTCTAAGTCATAACGACTTTCTATAGTTTGTGCATGCGTCCGGAAATAAGAAAAGCTTACTTCCCCCCGTTTTTTAAAATCACAGCTTCTAGAAGGATTACATGATTTCTTAAAAAACATGAGTTTTACGAACATGTGATTTTTTTCATAAATGGAATCAACAAAGTATGCACATTCTATGTCATAATGACTTTCTATAGTTTGCGCATGCGCAAACTAAGCACATTCTACGTACTAACGACGTTCTATAGTTTGCGCATGCGTCCAGAAACAAGAAAAGCTTACTTCACCCCATTTTTTAAAATCACAACTTCTAGAAGGTTTACATGATTTCTTAAAAAACACGAGTTTTTAGAAAATGTGATTTATTTCATAAATGGAATCAACAAAGTATGCACATTCTATGTCATAAGGACTTTGTATGGTTTGCGCATGCACAAACTATGCACATTCTACGTAATAACGACTTTCTATAGTTTGCGCATGTGTCCAGAAATAAGAAAAGCTTACGTCCGCCAGTTTTTTAAAATCACAGCTCCTAGAAGGTTTAAATGATTTTTTAAAAAACATGAGTTTTTAGAAAATGTGATGTATTTCATAAATGGAATCAACAAAGTATGCACCTTCTACGTCATAATGACTTTCTAAAGTTTGCGCATGCATCCGGAAATAAGAAAAGCTTACTTCCGCAAGTTTTTTAAAATCACAGCTTCTAGAAGGTTTACATGATTTCTCAAAAACCACAAGTTTTTAGAAAATGTGATTTATTTCATAAATGGAATCAACAAAGTATGCACATTCTAAGTCATAACGACTTTCTATAGTTTGCGCATGTGTCCGGAAATAAGAAAAGCTTAATTCCCACCGTTTTTTAAAGTCATGGCTTCTAGAAGGTTTACATGATTTCTTAAAAACACGAGTTTTTAGAAAATGTGATTTATTTCATAGAAGGAATCAACAAATTATGCACATTCTACGTCATAACGACTTTCTATAGTTTGCACATTTGCAAACTATGCACATTCTAGGTAATAACGACTTTCTATAGTTTGCACATGCGTCCGGAAATAAGAAAAGCTTACTTCCCCCCTTTTTTTAAATTCACAACTTCTAGAAGGTTTACATGATTTCTTTTAAAAAATGAGTTTTTAAAAAATGTGATTTATTTCATAAAAGGAATCAACAAAGTATGCACATTCTACGTCAAAACGACTTTCTATAGTTTGCGCATGCGTCCTGAAATAAGAAAAGCTTACTTCCCCCCTTTTTTTAAAATCATAGCTTCTAGAAGGTTTCCACGATTTCTTAAAAAAAATGTCTTTTTAGAAAATGTGATTTATTTCATAAATGGAATCAACAAAGTATGCAAATTCTACGTCATAATGACATTCTATAGTTTGCGCATGCGTCCGGAAATAAGAAAAGCTTACTTCCCCCCGTTTTTTAAAATCACTGCTTCTAGAAGGTTTACATGATTTCTTAAAAAAAAACGAGTTTTTAGAAAATGTGATTTATTTCATAAAAGGAATCAACAAAGTATGCACATTCTACGTAATAACGACTTTCTACAGTTTGCGAATGCGTCCGGAAATAAGAAAAGCTTACTTCCCCCCGGTTTTTAAAATCAC
Source organism: Larix kaempferi (assembly GCA_027924585.1). Lineage (NCBI taxonomy): Eukaryota > Viridiplantae > Streptophyta > Pinopsida > Pinales > Pinaceae > Larix > Larix kaempferi. Next base: position 11,503,350 of record BSBM01001611.1, read on the forward strand.
AGCTTCTAGAAGATTTACATGATTTCATTAAAAACACGAGTTTTTAGAAAATGTCATTTATTTCATAAATGGAATAAAAAAACTATGAACATTCTATGTCATAACAACTTTGTATAGTTTGCGCATGGGCAAACTATGCACATTCTAGGTAATAACGACTTTCTATAGTTTGCGCATGCGTCCGAAAATAAGAAAAGCTTACTTCCCCCAGTTTTTTAAAATCACAGCTTCTACAAGGTTTACATGATTTCTTAAAAAAATGAGTTTTTAGAAAATGTGATTTATTTCATAAAAGGAATCAACAAACTATGCACATTCTACGTCATAACGACTTAGTATAGTTTGCGTATGTGCAAACTATGCACATTCTAGGTAATAATGACTTTCTATAGTTTGCACATGAGTCCGGAAATAAGAAAAGCTTTCTTCCCCCCTTTTTTTAAATTCACAGCTTCTAGAAGGTTTACATGATTTCTTAAAAAACACGAGTTTTTAGAAAATGTGATTTATTTCATTAATGGAATCAACAAACTATGCACATTCTACGTAATAACAACTTTCTATAGTTTGCGAATGCGTCCAGAAATAAGAAAAGCTTACTTCCCCCCGGTTTTTAAAATCACAGCTTCTAGAAGGATTACATGATTTCTTAAAAAACACGAGTTTTTAGAAAATGTGATTTATTTCATAAATGGAATCAACAAAGTATACACATTTTATGTCATAACGACTTTGTATGGTTTGCGCATGCGCAAACTATGCACATTCTACGTAATAACGACTTTCTATAGTTTGCGCATGTGTCCGGAAATAACAAAAGCTTACATCCACCCATTTTTTAAAATCACAGCTTCTAGAAGGTTTACATGATTTCTTAAAAAACACGAGTTTTTAGAAAATGTGATGTATTTCATAAATGGAATCAAGAAAGTATGCACATTTTACGTCATAATGACTTTCTATAGTTTGTGCATGCGTCCGGAAATAATAAAATCTTACTTCCCATCATTTTTTAAAATCACAGCTTCTAGAAGGTTTACATGATTTCTTAAAAAACACCAGTTTTTAGAAAATGTGATGTATTTCATAAATGGAATCAACAAAGTATGCATATTCTACATCATAACGACTTTCTATAGTTTGCGCATGCGTCCGGAAATAAGAAAAGCTTACTTTCCCCCATTTTTTAAAATCACAGCTTCTAGAATGTTTACATGATTTCTTAATAAACAAGAGTTTTTAGAAAATGTGATTTATTTAATCAATGGAATCAACAAACTATGCACATTCTACGTAATAACGACTTTCTATAGTTTGCGAATGTGTTAGGAAATAAGAAAAGCTTACTTCCCCCCGGTTTTTAAAATCACAGCTTCTAGAAAGTTTACATGATTTCTTAAAAAACACGAGTTTTTAGAAAATGTCATTTATTTCATAAATGGAATCAAAAAAGTATGAGCATTCTATGTCATAACGACTTTGTATAGTTTGCGCATGCGCAAACTATGCACATTCTAGGTAATAACGACTTTCTATAGTTTGCGCATGCGTCCGGAAATAAGAAAAGCTTACTTCCCCCCTTTTTTTAAATTCACGGCTTCTAGAAGGTTTACATGATTTCTTAAAAAACACGAGTTTTTAGAAAATGTGATTTATTTCATAAATGGAATCAACAAAGTATGCACATTTTACGTCATAATGACTTTCTATAGTTTCTGCATGCGTCCAGAAATAAGAAAAGCTTACGTCCCCCCGTTTTTTAAAATCACAGCTTCTAGAAGGTTTACATGATTTTCTTAAAAAAATACGAGTTTTTAGAAAATGTCATTTGTTTCATAAATGGAATAAACAAAGTATGAACAAACTATGTCATAACGACTTTGTATCATTTGCGCATGCGCAAACTATGCACATTCTACGTAATAACGACTTTCTCTAGTTTGCGCATGCGTCCGGAAATGAGAAAAGCTTACCTCCCCCCATTTTTTAAAATCACAGTTTCTAGAAGGTTTACATGATTTTTTAAAAATCACGAGTTTTTAGAAAATGTGTTTTATTTCATCAATGGAATCAACAAACTATGCACATTCTATGTAATAATGACTTTCTGTAGTTTGCGAATGCGTCCGGAAATAAGAAAAGCTTACTTCCCCTCGTTTTTTAAAATCACAACTTCTAGAAGGTTTACATGATTTCTTAAAAAACCACGAGTTTTTAGAAAATGTGATGTATTTCATAAATGGAATCAACAAAGTATGCACATTCTACGTCATAACGACTTTCTATAGTTTGCGCATGCGTCCGGAAATAAGAAAAGCTTACTTCCCCCCATTTTTTAAAATCACAGCTTCTAGAAGGTTTACATGATTTCTTAATAAACACGAGTTTTTAGAAAATGTGATTTATTTAATCAATGGAATCAACAAACTATGCACATTCTACGTAATAACGACTTTCTCTAGTTTGCGCATGCGTCCGGAAATAAGAAAAGCTTACTTCCCCCCTTTTTTTAAATTCACAGCTTCTAGAAGGTTTACATGATTTCTTAAAAAACACGAGTTTTTAGAAAATGTGATTTATTTCATAAATGCAATCAGCAAAGTATGCACATTTTACGTCATAACGACTTTCTATAGTTTGTGCATGCGTCCGGAAATAAGAAAAGCTTACTTCCCCCCATTTTTTAAAACCACAGCTTCTAGAAGGTTTACATGATTTCTTAAAAAACACGAGTTTTTAGAAAATGTGATGTATTTCATAAATGGAATCAATAAAGTATGCACATTCTACATCATAACGACTTTCTATAGTTTCCGCATGTGTCCGGAAATAAGAAAAGCTTACTTCCCCCCATTTTTTAAAATCACAGCTTCTAGAAGGTTTACATGATTTCTTAATAAACACGAGTTTTTAGAAAATGTGATTTATTTAATCAATGGAATCAACAAACTATGCACATTCTACGTAAATGTGTCCGGAAATAAGAAAAGCTTACTTCCCCCCAGTTTTTAAAATCACAGCTTCTAGAAGGTTTACATGATTTCTTAAAAAACACGAGTTTTTAGAAAATGTCATTTATTTGATAAATGGAATCAAAAAAGTATGAACATTCTATGTCATAACGACTTTCTATAGTTTGCGCATGCGCAAACTATGCACATTCTAGGTAATAACGATTTTCTATAGTTTGCGCATGCGTCCGGAAATAAGAAAAGCTTACTTCCCCCCTTTTTTTAAATTCACGGCTTCTAGAAGGTTTAAATGATTTCTTAAAAAACACGAGTTTTTAGAAAATGTGATTTATTTCATAAATGGAATCAACAAAGTATGCACATTTTACGTCATAACGACTTTCTATAGTTTGTGTATGCGTCTGGAAATAAGAAAAGCTTACTTCCCCCCGTTTTTTAAAATCACAGCTTCTAGAGGGTTTACATGATTTTCTTAAAAAAACACGAGTTTTTAGAAAATGTCATTTGTTTCATAAATGGAATCAACAAAGTATGAACAAACTACGTCATAACAACTTTGTATCGTTTGCGCATGCGCAAACTATGCACATTCTACGTAATAACGACTTTCTATAGTTTGCGCATACGTCCGGAAATGAGAAAAGCTAACCTCCCCCCATTTTTTAAAATCACAGCTTCTAGAAGGTTTGCATGATTTTTTAAAAATCACGATTTTTTAGAAAATGTGTTTTATTTCATCAATGGAATCAACAAACTATGCACATTCTACGTAATAATGACTTTCTGTAGTTTGCAAATGCGTCCGGAAATAAGAAAAGCTTACTTCCCCTCGTTTTTTAAAATCAAAGCTTCTAGAAGGTTTACATGATTTCTTAAAAAACCACGAGTTTTTAGGAAATGTCATTTATTTCATAAATGGAATCAACAAAGTATGAACATACGATGTCATAACGACTTTGTATAGTTTGCGCATGCGAAAACTATGCACATTCTATGTAATAACGACTTTCTATAGTTTGCACATGCGTCCGGAAATAAGAAAAGCTTACTTCCCCCCTTTTTTTAAATTCACAGCTTCTAGAAGGTTTACATGATTTCTTAAAAAACACGAGTTTTTAGAAAATGTGATTTATTTCATTAATGGAATCAACAAAGTATGCACATTCTACGTCATAACGACTTTCTATAGTTTGCGCATGCGTCCGGAAATAAGAAAAGCTTACTTCCCCCCGTTTTTTAAAATCACAGCTTCTAGAAGGTTTACATGATTTCTTAAAAAAAACGAGTTTTTAGAAAATGTGATTTATTTGATATAATGAATCAATAAAGTATGCACATTCTACGTCATAACGACTTTCTATAGTTTGCACATGCGTCCGGATATAAGAAAAGCTTACTTGCCCCCGTTTTTTAAAATCACGGCTTCTAGAAGGTTTACATGATTTCTTAAAAAACACGAGTTTTTAGAAAATGTCATTTATTTAATAAATTGAATCAACAAAGTATGCACATTCTACGTCATAACAACTTTGTATAGTTTGTGCATGCATCCGGAAATAAGAAAAGCTTACTTCACCCCAATTTTTGAAAATCACAGCTTCTACAAGGTTTACATGATTTCTTTAAAAAAACGAGTTTTTAGAAAATGTGATTTATTTCATAAAAGGAATCAACAAAGTATGGATATTCTACGTCATAACGACTTTCTATAGTTTGCGCATGCGTCCGGAAATAAGAAAAGCTTACGTCCCCCCGTTTTTTAAAATCACAGCTTTTAGAAGGTATACATGATTTCTTAATAAACACGAGTTTTTAGAAAATGTGTATTATTTCATAAATGGAATCAACAAAGTATGCACATTCTACGTCATAACGAATTTCTATAGTTTGCGCATGCGTCTGGAAATAAGAAAAGCTTACATCCCCCCGTTTTTTAAAATCGCAGCTTCTACAAGGTTTACATGATTTCTCAAAAAACACGCATTTTTAGAAAATGTGATTTATTTCATCAATGGAATCAACACACTATGCACATTCTGCGTAATAACGACTTTCTATAGTTTGCGAATGCGTCCGGAAATAAGAAAAGCTTACTTCCCCCCGGTTTTTAAAATCACAGCTTCTAGAAGGTTTACATGATTTCTTAATAAACATGAGTGTTTAGAAAATGTGATTTATTTCATAAATGGAATCAACAAAGTATGCACATTCTACATCATAACGACTTTCTATAGTTTGCGCATGCGTCCGGAAATAAGAAAAGCTTACTTCCCCCCGGTTTTTAAAATCACAGCTTCTAGAAGGTTTACATGATTTCTTAAAAAACCGCGAGTTTTTAGAAAATGTGATTTATTTCATAAATGGAATCAACAAAGTATGCACTTTCTAAGTCATAACGACTTTCTATAGTTTGCGCATGTGTCCGGAAATAAGAAAAGCTTAATTCCCCCCGTTTTTTAAAGTCACGGCTTCTAGAAGGTTTACATGATTTCTTAAAAACACGAGTTTTTAGAAAATGTGATTTATTTCATAAAAGGAATCAACAAATTATGCACATTCTACGTCATAACGACTTTCTATAGTTTGAGCATTTGCAAACTATGCACATTCTAGGTAATAACGACTTTCTATAGTTTGCACATGCGTTCGGAAATAAGAAAAGCTTACTTCCCCCCTTTTTTTAAATTCACAACTTCTAGAAGGTTTACATGATTTCTTTTAAAAAATGAGTTTTTAGAAAATGTGACTTATTTCATCAAAGGAATCAACAAAGTATGCACATTCTACGTCAAAACGACTTTCTATAGTTTGCGCATGCGTCCTGAAATAAGAAAAGCTTACTTCCCCCCTTTTTTTAAAATCATAGCTTCTAGAAGGTTTCCATGATTTCTTAAAAAAAATGTCTTTTTAGAAAATGTGATTTATTTCATAAATGGAATCAACAAAGTATGCACATTCTACGTCATAATGACATTCTATAGTTTGCCCATGCGTCCGGAAATAAGAAAAGCTTACTTCCCCCCGTTTTTTAAAATCACTGCTTCTAGAAGGTTTACATGATTTCTTAAAAAAAACGAGTTTTTAGAAAATGTGATTTATTTCATAAAAGGAATCAACAAAGTATGCACATTCTACGTAATAACGACTTTCTATAGTTTGCGAATGTGTCCGGAAATAAGAAAAGCTTACTTCCCCCTGGTTTTTAAAATCACAGCTTCTAGAAGATTTACATGATTTCATTAAAAACACGAGTTTTTAGAAAATGTTATTTATTTCATAAATGGAATCAAAAAACTATGAACATTCTATGTCATAACAACTTTGTATAGTTTGCGCATGGGCAAACTATGCACATTCTAGGTAATAACGACTTTCTATAGTTTGCGCATGCGTCCGAAAATAAGAAAAGCTTACTTCCCCCCGTTTTTTAAAATCACAGCTTCTACAAGGTTTACATGATTTCTTAAAAAAATGAGTTTTTAGAAAATGTGATTTATTTCATAAAAGGAATCAACAAACTATGCACATTCTACGTCATAACGACTTAGTATAGTTTGCGTATGTGCAAACTATGCACATTCTAGGTAATAATGACTTTCTATAGTTTGCACATGAGTCCGGAAATAAGAAAAGCTTTCTTCCCCCCTTTTTTTAAATTCACAGCTTCTAGAAGGTTTACATGATTTCTTAAAAAACACGAGTTTTTAGAAAATATGATTTATTTCATTAATGGAATCAACAAACTATGCACATTCTACGTAATAACAACTTTCTATAGTTTGCGAATGCGTCCAGAAATAAGAAAAGCTTACTTCCCCCCGGTTTTTAAAATCACAGCTTCTAGAAGGATTACATGATTTCTTAAAAAACACGAGTTTTTAGAAAATGTGATTTATTTCATAAATGGAATCAACAAATTATACACATTTTATGTCATAACGACTTTGTATGGTTGGCGCATGCGCAAACTATGCACATTCTACGTAATAACGACTTTCTATAGTTTGCGCATGTGTCCGGAAATAACAAAAGCTTACATCCACCCATTTTTTAAAATCACAGCTTCTAGAAGCTTTACATGATTTCTTAAAAAACACGAGTTTTTAGAAAATGTGATGTATTTCATAAATGGAATCAACAAAGTATGCACATTTTACGTCATAACGACTTTCTATAGTTTGTGCATGCGTCCGGAAATAAGAAAAGCTTACTTCCCCCCATTTTTTAAAATCACAGCTTCTAGAAGTTTTACATGATTTCTTAAAAAACACGAGTTTTTAGAAAATGTGATGTATTTCATAAACGGAATCAACAAATTATGCACATTCTACATCATAACGACTTTCTATAGTTTGCGCATGCGTCCGGAAATAAGAAAAGCTTACTTTCCCCCATTTTTTAAAATCACAGCTTCTAGAATGTTTACATGATTTCTTAATAAACAAGAGTTTTTAGAAAATGTGATTTATTTAAGCAATGCAATCAACAAAATATGCACATTCTACGTAATAACGACTTTCTATAGTTTGCGAATGTGTTAGGAAATAAGAAAAGCTTACTTCCCCCCGGTTTTTAAAATCACAGCTTCTAGAAAGTTTACATGATTTCTTAAAAAACACGAGTTTTTAGAAAATGTCATTTATTTCATAAATGGAATCAAAAAAGTATGAGCATTCTATGTCATAACGACTTTGTATAGTTTGCGCATGCGCAAACTATGCACATTCTAGGTAATAACGACTTTCTATAGTTTGCGCATGCGTCCGGAAATAAGAAAAGCTTACTTCCCCCCTTTTTTTAAATTCACGGCTTCTAGAAGGTTTACATGATTTCTTAAAAAACACGAGTTTTTAGAAAATGTGATTTATTTCATAAATGGAATCAACAAAGTATGCACATTTTACGTCATAACGACTTTCTATAGTTTGTGCATGCGTCCAGAAATAAGAAAAGCTTACTTCCCCCCGTTTTTTAAAATCACAGCTTCTAGAAGGTTTACATGATTTTCTTAAAAAAACACGAGTTTTTAGAAAATGTCATTTGTTTCATAAATTGAATCAACAAAGTATGAACAAACTATTTCATAACGACTTTGTATCATTTGCGCATGCGCAAACTATGCACATTCTACGTAATAATGACTTTCTCTAGTTTGCGCATGCGTCCGGAAATGAGAAAAGCTTACCTCCCCCCATTTTTTAAAATCACAGCTTCTAGAAGGTTTACATGATTTTTTAAAAATCACGAGTTTTTAGAAAATGTGTTTTATTTCATCAATGGAATCAACAAACTATGCACATTCTACGTAATAATGACTTTCTGTAGTTTGCGAATGCGTCTGGAAATAAGAAAAGCTTACTTCCCCTCGTTTTTTAAAATCACAACTCCTAGAAGGTTTACATGATTTCTTAAAAAAACACGAGTTTTTAGAAAATGTGATGTATTTAATAAATGGAATCAACAAAGTATGCACATTCTACGTCATAACGACTTTCTATAGTTTGCGCATGCGTCCGGAAATAAGAAAAGCTTACTTCCCCCCATTTTTTAAAATCACAGCTTCTAGAAGGTTTACATGATTTCTTAATAAACACGAGTTTTTAGAAAATATGATTTATTTAATCAATGGAATCAACAAACTATGCACATTCTACGTAATAACGACTTTCTATAGTTTGCGAATGTGTCCGGAAATAAGAAAAGCTTACTTTCCCCTGGTTTTTAAATTCACAGCTTCTAGAAGGTTTAGATGATTTCTTAAAAAACACGAGTTTTTAGAAAATGTCATTTATTTCATAAATGGAATAAAAAAAGTATGAACATTCTATGTCATAACGACTTTGTATAGTTTGCGCATGCGCAAACTATGCACATTCTAGGTAATAACGACTTTCTATAGTTTGCGCATGCGTCCGGAAATAAGAAAAGCTTACTTCCCCCCTTTTTTTAAATTCACAGCTTCTAGAAGGTTTACATGATTTCTTAAAAAACACGAGTTTTTAGAAAATGTGATTTATTTCATAAATGGAATCAACAAAGTATGCACATTTTATGTCATAACGACTTTCTATAGTTTGTGCATGCGTCCGGAAATAAGAAAAGCTTACTTCCCCCCATTTTTTAAAATCACAGCTTCTAGAAGGTTTACATGATTTCTTAAAAAACACGAGTTTTTAGAAAATGTGATGTATTTCATAAATGGAATCAATAAAGTATGCACATTCTACGTCATAACGACTTTCTATAGTTTGCGCATGTGTCCGGAAATAAGAAAAGCTTACTTCCCCCCATTTTTTAAAATCACAGCTTCTAGAAGGTTTACATGATTTCTTAATAAACACGAGTTTTTAGAAAATGTGATTTATTTAATCAATGGAATCAACAAACTATGCACATTCTACGTAAATGTGTCCGGAAATAAGAAAAGCTTACTTCCCCCCGGTTTTTAAAATCACAGCTTCTAGAAGGTTTACATGATTTCTTAAAAAACACGAGTTTTTAGAAAATGTCATTTATTTCATAAATGGAATCAAAAAAGTATTAACATTCTATGTCATAACGACTTTGTATAGTTTGCGCATGCGCAAACTATGCACATTCTAGGTAATAACGACTTTCTATAGTTTGCGCATGCGTCCGGAAATAAGAAAAGCTTACTTCCCCCCTTTTTTTAAATTCACGGCTTCTAGAAGGTTTACATGATTTCTTAAAAAACACGAGTTTTTAGAAAATGTGATTTATTTCATAAATGGAATCAAAAAAGTATGCACATTTTACGTCATAACGACTTTCTATAGTTTGTGTATGCGTCTGGAAATAAGAAAAGCTTACTTCCCCCCGTTTTTTAAAATCACAGCTTCTAGAAGGTTTACATGATTTTCTTAAAAAAACACGAGTTTTTAGAAAATGTCATTTGTTTCATAAATGGAATCAACAAAGTATGAACAAACTATGTCATAACGACTTTGTATCGTTTGCGCATGCGCAAACTATGCACATTCTACGTAATGAAGACATTCTATAGTTTGCGCATACGTCCGGAAATGAGAAAAGCTAACCTCCCCCCATTTTTTAAAATCACAGCTTCTAGAAGGTTTACATGATTTTTTAAAAATCACGAGTTTATAGAAAATGTGTTTTATTTCATCAATGGAATCAACAAACTATGCACATTCTACGTAATAATGACTTTCTGTAGTTTGCGAATGCGTCCGGAAATAAGAAAAGCTTACTTCCCCTCGTTTTTTAAAATCACAGCTTCTAGAAGGTTTACATGATTTCTTAAAAAACAACGAGTTTTTAGGAAATGTCATTTATTTCATAAATGGAATCAACAAAGTATGAACATACGATGTCATAACGACTTTGTATAGTTTGCGCATGCAAAAACTATGCACATTCTATGTAATAACGACTTTCTATAGTTTGCACGTGCGTCCGGAAATAAGAAAAGCTTACTTCCCCCCTTTTTTTAAATTCACAGCTTCTAGAAGGTTTACATGATTTCTTAAAAAACACGAGTTTTTAGAAAATGTGATTTATTTCATTAATGGAATCAACAAAGTATGCACATTCTACGTCATAACGACTTTCTATAGTTTGCGCATGCGTCCGAAAATAAGAAAATCTTACTTCCCCCCGTTTTTTAAAATCACAGCTTCTAGAAGGTTTACATGATTTCTTAAAAAAAACGAGTTTTTAGAAAATGTGATTTATTTCATATAATGAATCAATAAAGTATGCACATTCTACGTCATAACGACTTTCTATAATTTGCACATGCGTCCGGATATAAGAAAAGCTTACTTCCCCCCGTTATTTAAAATCACGGCTTCTAGAAGGTTTACATGATTTCTTAAAAAACACGAGTTTTTAGAAAATGTCATTTATTTAATAAATTGAATCAACAAAGTATGCACATTCTACGTCATAACAACTTTGTATAGTTTGTGGATGCATCCGGAAATAAGAAAAGCTTACTTCACCCCAATTTTTGAAAATCACAACTTCTAGAAAGTTTACATGATTTCTTTAAAAAAACGAGTTTTTAGAAAATGTGATTTATTTCATAAAAGGAATCAACAAAGTATGGATATTCTACGTCATAACGACTTTCTATAGTTTGCGCATGCGTCTGGAAATAAGAAAAGCTTACTTCCCCCCGTTTTTTAAAATCACAGCTTCTAGAAGGTTTACATGATTTCTTAATAAACACGAGTTTTTAGAAAATGTGATGTATTTCATAAATGGAATCAACAAAGTATGCACATTCTACGTCATAACGACTTTCTATAGTTTGCGCACGCATCCGGAAATAAGAAAAGCTTACTTCCCCCCATTTTTTAAAATCACAGCTTCTAGAAGGTTTACATGATTCCTTAATAAACACGACTTTTTAGAAAATGTGATTTATTTAATCAATGGACTCAACAAACTATGCACATTCTACTTAGTAACGACTTTCTATAGTTTGCGAATGCGGCCGGAAATAAGAAAAGCTTACTTCTGCCCGGTTTTTAAAATCACAGCTTCTAGAAGGTTTACATGATTTCTTAAAAAACACGAGTTTTTCGAAAATCTCATTTATTTCATCAATGGAATCAATAAAGTATGAACATTCTATGTCACAACGACTTTGTATAGTTTGCGCATGGGCAAACTATGCACATTCTAGGTAATAACGACTTTCTATAGTTTGCGCATGCGTCCGGAAATAAGAAAAGCTTACTTCCCCCCTTTTTTTAAATTCACAGTTTCTAGAAGGTTTACATGATTTCTTAAAAAACACGAGTTTTTAGAAAATGTGATTTATTTCATAAATGGAATCAACAAAGTGTGCGCATTCTACATCATAACGACTTTCTATAGTTTGCGCATGCATCCAGAAATAAGAAAAGCGTACTTCCCCCCTTTTTTTCAATTCACAGCTTCTAGAAGGATTAGATGATTTCTTAAAAAACACAAGTTTTTAGAAAATGTTATTTATTTCATAAATGGAATAAAAAAAGGTTGCACTTTCTACATCATAACGACTTTCTATAGTTTGCGCATTCGTCCGGAAATAAGAAAAGCTTACTTCCCCCCGTTTTTAAAATCACAGCTTCTAGAAGGTTTACATGATTTCTTAAAAAACACGAGTTTTTAGAAAATATGATTTATTTAATCAATGGAATCAAAAAAATATGCACATTCTACGTAATAACGACTTTCTATAGTTTGCGCATGCGTCCGAAAATAAGAAAAGCTTACTTCCCCTCGTTTTTTAAAATCACAGCTTCTAGAAGGCTTACATGATTTCTCAAAAAAACGAGTTTTTAGAAAATGTGATTTATTTCATCAATGGAATCAACAAATTATGCACATTCTACGTAATAACGACTTTCTATAGTTTGCGCATGTGTCCGGAAATAAGAAAAGCTTACTTCCCCCCGGTTTTTAAAATCACAGCTTCTAGAAGGTTTACATGATTTCTTAAAAAACATGAGTGTTCAGAAAATGTGATTTATTTCATAAATGGAACCAAGAAAGTATGCAGATTCTAATTCATAACGACTTTCTATAGTTTGCGCATGCGTCTGGATATAAGAAAAGCTTACTTCCCCCCGTTTTTTAAAATCACAGCTTCTAGAAGGTTTACATGATTTCTTAATAAACACGAGTTTTTAGAAAATGTGATTTATTTAATCAATGGAATCAACAAACTATGCACATTCTACTTAATAGCGACTTTCTATAGTTTGCGAATGCGTCCGGAAATAAGAAAAGCTTACTTCCCCCCGGTTTTTTAAATCACAGCTTCTAGAAGGTTTACATGATTTCTTAAAAAACACGAGTTTTTAGAAAATGTCATTTATTTCATAAATGGAATCAACAAAGTATGCACATTCTATGTCATCACGACTTTGTATGGTTTGCGCATGCGCAAACTATGCACGTTCTACGTAATAACGACTTTCTATAGTTTGCGCATGTGTCCAGAAATAAGAAAAGCTTACTTCCTCCAGTTTTCTAAAATCACAGCTTCTAGAAGGTTTACATGATTTCTTAAAAAACACGAGTTTTTAGAAAATGTGATGTATTTCATAAATGGAATCAACAAAGTATGCACCTTCTACGTCATAACGACTTTCTAAAGTTTGCGCATGCATCCGGAAATAAGAAAAGCTTACTTCCACCAGGTTTTTAAAATCACAGCTTCTAGAAGGTTTACATGATTTCTTAAAAAACATGAGTGTTTAGAAAATGTGATTTATATCATAAATGGAACCAACAAAGTATGCACATTCTAAGTCATAACGGCTTTCTATAGTGTGCGCATGTGTCCGGAAATAAGAAAAGCTTACTTCCCCCCGTTTTTTAAAATCACAGCTTCTAGAAGGATTACATGATTTCTTAAAAAACATGAGTTTTACGAACATGTGATTTATTTCATAAATGGAATCAACAAAGTATGCACATTCTATGTGATTACGACTTTCTATAGTTTGCGCATGCGCAAACTAAGCACATTCTACGTACTAACGACGTTCTATAGTTTGCGTATGTGTCCAAAAATAAGAAACTCTTACTTCACCCAGTTTTTTAAAATCACAACTTCTAGAAGGTTTACATGATTTCTTAAAAAACACGAGTTTTTAGAAAATGTGATTTATTTCATAAATGGAATCAACAAAGAATGCACATTTTATGTCATAACGACTTTGTATGGTTTGCGCATGCGCAAACTATGCACATTCTACGTAATAACGACTTTCTATAGTTTGTGCATGTGTCCGAAAATAACAAAAGCTTACTTCGACCCATTTTTTAAAATCACAGCTTGTAGAAGGTTTACATGATTTCTTAAAAAACACAAGTTTTTAGAAAATGTGATGTATTTCATAAATGGAATCAACAAAGTATGCACATTCTATGTCATAACGACTTTCTATAGTTTGTGCATGCGTCCGGTAATAAGAAAAGCTTACTTCCCCCCATTTTTTAAAATCACAGCTTCTAGAAGGTTTACATGATTTCTTAATAAACAAGAGTTTTTAGAAAATGTGATTTATTTAATCAATGGAATCAACAAACTATGCACATTCTACTTAATAACGACTTTCTATAGTTTGCGAATGCGTCCGAAAATAAGAAAAGCTTACTTCCCCCCGGTTTTTAAAATCACAGCTTCTAGAAGGTTTACATGATTTCTTAGAAAACACGAGTTTTTAGAAAATGTCATTTATTTCATAAATGGAATCAAAAAAGTATGAACATTCTATGTCATAACGACTTTGTATAGTTTGCGCATGCGCAAACTATGCACATTCTAGGTAATAACGACTTTTTATAGTTTGCGCATGCGTCCGGAGATAAGAAAAGCTTACTTCCCCCCTTTTTTTATATTCGCAGCTTCTAGAAGGTTTACATGATTTCTTAAAAAACACGAGTTTTTAGAAAATATGATTTATTTCTTAAATGGAATCAACAAAGTACGCACATTCTACGTCATAACGACTTTCTATAGTTTGTGCATGCGTCCGGAAATAAGAAAAGCTTACTTCCCCCCGTTTTTTAAAATCACGGCTTCTAGAAGGTTTACATGATTTCTTAAAAAACATGAGTTTTTAGAAAATGTGATTTATTTAATCAATGGAATCATCAAACTATGCATATTATACATAATAACGACTTTCTATAGTTTGCGCATGCGTCCGAAAATAAGTAAAGCTTACTTCCCCCCGTTTTTTAAAATCATAGCTTCTAGAAGGTTTACATGATTTCTTAAAAAACACGAGTTTTTAGAAAATGTCATTTGTTTCATAAATGGAATCAACAAAGTATGAACAAACTATGTCATAACGACTTTGTATCGTTTGCACATGGGCGAACTATGCACATTCTACGTAATAACGACTTTCTATAGTTTGTGCATGCGTCCAGAAATAAGAAAAGCTTACTTCCCCCCGTTTTTTAAAATCACAGCTTCTAGAAGGTTTACATGATTTCTTAATAAACACGAGTTTTTAGAAAATGTGATTTATTTCATAAATGGAATCAACAAACTATGCAAATTCTAATTCATAACGACTCTCTATAGTTTGTGTATGCATCCGGAAATAAGAAAAGCTTACTTCCCCCCGTTTTTTAAAATCACAGCTTCTAGAAGGATTACATGATTTCTTAAAAAACATGAGTTTTACGAACATGTGAATTATTTCATAAATGGAATCAATAGAGTATGCACATTCTATGTCATAATGACTTTGTATGGTTTTCGCATGCGCAAACTATGCACATTCTACGTAATAAAGACTTTCTATAGTTTACGCATGTGTCCGGAAATAAGAAAAGCTTACTTCCGCCCGTTTTTTAAAATCACAGCTTCTAGAAGCTTTAAATGATTTCTTAAAAAACACGAGTTTTTAGAAAATGCGATTTATTTCATAAATGGAATCAACAAAGTATGCACATTCTATGTCATAACGACTTTCAAAAGTTTGCGCATGCGTCTGGAAATAAGAAAAGCTTACTTCTGCCAGTTTTTTAAAATCACAGCTTCTAGAAGGTTTACATGATTTCTTAAAATCCACGAGTATTTAGAAAATGTGATTTATTTCATAAATGGAATCAACAAAGTATGCACATTCTAAGCCATAAAGACTTTCTATAGTTTGCGCATCCGTCCGCAAATAAGAAAAGCTTACTTCCCCCCGTTTTTTAAAGTCACAGCTTCTAGAAGGTTTACATGATTTCTTAAAAAACACGAGTTTTTAGAAAATGTGATTTATTTCATCAATGGAATCAACAAAATATGCACATTTTGCGTAATAATGACTTTCTATAGTTTGCGAATGCGTCGGGAAATAAGAAAAGCTTACTTTCCCCTATTTGTTAAAATCACAGCTTCTAGAAGGTTTACATGATTTCTTAACAAACACGAGTTTTTAGAAAATGTCATTTATTTCATAAATAGAATCAAAAAAGTATGCAGATTCTATGTCATAACGAGTTTCTATAGTTTGCGCATGCTCAAACTATGCACATTCTACGTACTAACGACTTTCTATAGTTTGTGTATTCTTCCGGAAGTAAGAAAAGCTTACTTACGCGAGTTTCTGAAAATCACAACTTCTAGAAGGTTTACATGATTTCTTAAAAAAAATGAGTTTTTAGAAAATGTGATTTATTTCATAAAAGGAATCAACAAAGTATGCACATTCTATGTCATAACGACTTTCTATAGTTTGCGCATGCGTCCGGAAATAAGAAAAGCTTACTTCCCCCCATTTAAAAAAAAAACAGCTTCTAGAAGGTTTACACGATTTTGTTAATAAACAAGAGATTTTAGAAAATGTGATTTATTTAATCAATGGAATCAACAAACTATGCACATTCTACGTAATAACGACTTTCTATAGTTTGCGCATGCATCCGGAAATAAGAAAAGCTTACTTCCCCCCTTTTTTTAAATTCACAGCTTCTAGAAGGTTTACATGATTTCTTAAAAAACACGAGTTTTTAGAAAATGTGATTTATTTCATCAATGGAATCAACAAACTATGCACATTCTACGTAATAACGACTTTCTATTTTTTGCGAATGCGTCCGGAAATAAGAAAAGCTAACTTCCCCACGGTTTTTAAAATCACAGCTTCTAGAAGGTTTACATGATTTCTTAAAAAACACGACTTTTTTGAAAATGTCATTTATTTCATAAATGGAATCAAAAAAGTATGAACATTCTATGTCATAACGACTTTGTATAGTTTGCGCATGCGCAAACTATGCACATTCTAGGTAATAACGACTTTCTATAGTTTGCGCATGCGTCCGGAATAAGAGGAGCTTACTTCCCCCCTTTTTTTAAATTCACAGCTTCTAGAAGGTTTACATGATTTCTTAAAAAACACGAGTTTTTAGAAAATGTGATTTATTTCATAAGTGGAAACAGCAAAGTATGCACATTCTACGTCATAACGACTTTCTATAGTTTGCGAATGCGTCCGGAAATAAGAAAAGCTTACTTCCCCCCATTTTTTAAAATCACAGCTTCTAGAAGGTTTACATGATTTCTTAAAAAAATGAGTTTTTAGAAAATGTGATTTATTTCATAAAAGGAATCAACAAAGTATGCACATTCTACGTCATAACGACTTTGTATATTTTGCGCATGTGCAAACTATGCACATTCTAGGTAATAACGACTTTCTATAGTTTGCACATTCGTCCGGAACTAAGAAAAGCTTACTTCCCCCCGTTTTTTAAAATCACAGCTTCTAGAAGGTTTACATGATTTCTTAAAAAACACGAGTTTTTAGAAAATGTGATTTATTTCATCAATGGAATCAACAAACTATGCACATTCTACGTAATAACGACTTTCTATAGTTTGCGAATGCATCCGGAAATAAGAAAAGCTTACTTCCCCGCGGTTTTTAAAATCACAGCTTCTAGAAGGTTTACATGATTTCTTAAAAAACATGAGTGTTTAGAAAATGTGATTTATTTCATAAATGGAATCAACAAAGTATGCACATTCTAAGTCATAACGACCTTCTATAGTTTGCGCATGCATCCGGAAATAACAAAAGCTTACTTCCCCCCGTTTTTTAAAATCACAGCTTCTAGAAGGATTACATGATTTCTTAAAAAACATGAGTTTTACGAACATGTGAATTATTTCATAAATGGAATCAATAGAGTATGCACATTCTATGTCATAATGACTTTGTATGGTTTGCGCATGTGCAAACTATGCACATTCTACGTAATAAAGACTTTCTATAGTTTATGCATGTGTCCGGAAATAAGAAAAGCTTACTTCCGCCCGTTTTTTAAAATCACAGCTTCTAGAAGCTTTAAATGATTTCTTAAAAAACACGAGTTTTTAGAAAATGCGATTTATTTCATAAATGGAATCAACAAAGTATGCACATTCTATGTCATAACGACTTTCAAAAGTTTGCGCATGCGTCTGGAAATAAGAAAAGCTTACTTCTGCCAGTTTTTTAAAATCACAGCTTCTAGAAGGTTTACATGATTTCTTAAAATCCACGAGTATTTAGAAAATGTGATTTATTTCATAAATGGAATCAACAAAGTATGCACATTCTAAGCCATAACGACTTTCTATAGTTTGCGCATCCGTCCGCAAATAAGAAAAGCCTACTTCCCCCCGTTTTTTAAAGTCACAGCTTCTAGAAGGTTTACATGATTTCTTAAAAAACACGAGTTTTTAGAAAATGTGATTTATTTCATCAATGGAATCAACAAAATATGCACATTCTGCGTAATTATGACTTTCTATAGTTTGCGAATGCGTCGGGAAATAAGAAAAGCTTACTTTCCCCTATTTGTTAAAATCACAGCTTCTAGAAGGTTTACATGATTTCTTAACAAACACGAGTTTTTAGAAAATGTCATTTATTTCATAAATAGAATCAACAAAGTATGCAGATTCATTGTCATAACGAGTTTCTATAGTTTGTGCATGCTCAAACTATGCAGATTCTACGTACTAACGACTTTCTATAGTTTGCGTATTCGTCCGGAAGTAAGAAAAGCTTACTTACGCGAGTTTCTTAAAATCACAACTTCTAGAAGGTTTACAAGATTTCTTAAAAAAAATGAGTTTTTAGAAAATGTGATTTATTTCATAAAAGGAATCAACAAAGTATGCACATTCTATGTCATAACGACTTTCTATAGTTTGCGCATGCGTCCGGAAATAAGAAAAGCTTACTTCCCCCCATTTAAAAAAAAAACAGCTTCTAGAAGGTTTACACGATTTTGTTAATAAACAAGAGATTTTAGAAAATGTGATTTATTTAATCAATGGAATCAACAAACTATGCACATTCTACGTAATAACGACTTTCTATAGTTTGCGCATGCATCCGGAAATAAGAAAAGCTTACTTCCCCCCTTTTTTTAAATTCACAGCTTCTAGAAGGTTTACATGATTTCTTAACAAACACGAGTTTTTAGAAAATGTGATTTATTTCATCAATGGAATCAACAAACTATGCACATTCTACGTAATAACGACTTTCTATTTTTTGCGAATGCGTCCGGAAATCAGAAAAGCTAACTTCCCCACGGTTTTTAAAATCACAGCTTCTAGAAGGTTTACATGATTTCTTAAAAAACACGACTTTTTTGAAAATGTCATTTATTTCATAAATGGAATCAAAAAAGTATGAACATTCTATGTCATAACGACTTTGTATAGTTTGCGCATGCGCAAACTATGCACATTCTAGGTAATAACGACTTTCTATAGTTTGCACATGCGTCCGGAATAAGAGGAGCTTACTTCCCCCCTTTTTTTAAATTCACAGCTTCTAGAAGGTTTACATGATTTCTTAAAAAACACGAGTTTTTAGAAAATGTGATTTATTTCATAAGTGGAAACAGCAAAGTATGCACATTCTACGTCATAACGACTTTCTATAGTTTGCGAATGCGTCCGGAAATAAGAAAAGCTTACATCCCCCCATTTTTTAAAATCACAGCTTCTAGAAGGTTTACATGATTTCTTAAAAAAATGAGTTTTTAGAAAATGTGATTTATTTCATAAAAGGAATCAACAAAGTATGCACATTTTACGTCATAACGACTTTGTATATTTTGCGCATGTGCAAACTATGCACATTCTAGGTAATAACGACTTTCTATAGTTTGCACATGCGTCCGGAACTAAGAAAAGCTTACTTGCCCCCGTTTTTTAAAATCACAGCTTCTAGAAGGTTTACATGATTTATTAAAAAACACGAGTTTTTAGAAAATGTGATTTATTTCATCAATGGAATCAACAAACTATGCACATTCTACGTAATAACGACTTTCTATAGTTTGCGAATGCATCCGGAAATAAGAAAAGCTTACTTCCCCGCAGTTTTTAAAATCACAGCTTCTAGAAGGTTTACATGATTTCTTAAAAAACATGAGTGTTTAGAAAATGTGATTTATTTCATAAATGGAATCAACAAAGAATGCACATTTTATGTCATAACGACTTTGTATGGTTTGCGCATGCGCAAACTATGCACATTCTACGTAATAACGACTTTCTATAGTTTGTGCATGTGTCCGAAAATAACAAAAGCTTACTTCGACCCATTTTTTAAAATCACAGCTTGTAGAAGGTTTACATGATTTCTTAAAAAACACAAGTTTTTAGAAAATGTGATGTATTTCATAAATGGAATCAACAAAGTATGCACATTCTATGTCATAACGACTTTCTATAGTTTGTGCATGCGTCCGGTAATAAGAAAAGCTTACTTCCCCCCATTTTTTAAAATCACAGCTTCTAGAAGGTTTACATGATTTCTTAATAAACAAGAGTTTTTAGAAAATGTGATTTATTTAATCAATGGAATCAACAAACTATGCACATTCTACTTAATAACGACTTTCTATAGTTTGCGAATGCGTCCGAAAATAAGAAAAGCTTACTTCCCCCCGGTTTTTAAAATCACAGCTTCTAGAAGGTTTACATGATTTCTTAGAAAACACGAGTTTTTAGAAAATGTCATTTATTTCATAAATGGAATCAAAAAAGTATGAACATTCTATGTCATAACGACTTTGTATAGTTTGCGCATGCGCAAACTATGCACATTCTAGGTAATAACGACTTTTTATAGTTTGCGCATGCGTCCGGAGATAAGAAAAGCTTACTTCCCCCCTTTTTTTATATTCGCAGCTTCTAGAAGGTTTACATGATTTCTTAAAAAACACGAGTTTTTAGAAAATATGATTTATTTCTTAAATGGAATCAACAAAGTACGCACATTCTACGTCATAACGACTTTCTATAGTTTGTGCATGCGTCCGGAAATAAGAAAAGCTTACTTCCCCCCGTTTTTTAAAATCACGGCTTCTAGAAGGTTTACATGATTTCTTAAAAAACATGAGTTTTTAGAAAATGTGATTTATTTAATCAATGGAATCATCAAACTATGCATATTATACATAATAACGACTTTCTATAGTTTGCGCATGCGTCCGAAAATAAGTAAAGCTTACTTCCCCCCGTTTTTTAAAA
This sequence comes from Larix kaempferi, assembly GCA_027924585.1. Classification (NCBI taxonomy): domain Eukaryota; kingdom Viridiplantae; phylum Streptophyta; class Pinopsida; order Pinales; family Pinaceae; genus Larix; species Larix kaempferi. The sequence continues at coordinate 11,524,356 of BSBM01001611.1, forward strand.
TCATAGCTTCTAGAAGGTTTACATGATTTCTTAAAAAACACGAGTTTTTAGAAAATGTCATTTGTTTCATAAATGGAATCAACAAAGTATGAACAAACTATGTCATAACGACTTTGTATCGTTTGCACATGGGCGAACTATGCACATTCTACGTAATAACGACTTTCTATAGTTTGTGCATGCGTCCAGAAATAAGAAAAGCTTACTTCCCCCCGTTTTTTAAAATCACAGCTTCTAGAAGGTTTACATGATTTCTTAATAAACACGAGTTTTTAGAAAATGTGATTTATTTCATAAATGGAATCAACAAACTATGCAAATTCTAATTCATAACGACTCTCTATAGTTTGTGTATGCATCCGGAAATAAGAAAAGCTTACTTCCCCCCGTTTTTTAAAATCACAGCTTCTAGAAGGATTACATGATTTCTTAAAAAACATGAGTTTTACGAACATGTGAATTATTTCATAAATGGAATCAATAGAGTATGCACATTCTATGTCATAATGACTTTGTATGGTTTTCGCATGCGCAAACTATGCACATTCTACGTAATAAAGACTTTCTATAGTTTACGCATGTGTCCGGAAATAAGAAAAGCTTACTTCCGCCCGTTTTTTAAAATCACAGCTTCTAGAAGCTTTAAATGATTTCTTAAAAAACACGAGTTTTTAGAAAATGCGATTTATTTCATAAATGGAATCAACAAAGTATGCACATTCTATGTCATAACGACTTTCAAAAGTTTGCGCATGCGTCTGGAAATAAGAAAAGCTTACTTCTGCCAGTTTTTTAAAATCACAGCTTCTAGAAGGTTTACATGATTTCTTAAAATCCACGAGTATTTAGAAAATGTGATTTATTTCATAAATGGAATCAACAAAGTATGCACATTCTAAGCCATAAAGACTTTCTATAGTTTGCGCATCCGTCCGCAAATAAGAAAAGCTTACTTCCCCCCGTTTTTTAAAGTCACAGCTTCTAGAAGGTTTACATGATTTCTTAAAAAACACGAGTTTTTAGAAAATGTGATTTATTTCATCAATGGAATCAACAAAATATGCACATTTTGCGTAATAATGACTTTCTATAGTTTGCGAATGCGTCGGGAAATAAGAAAAGCTTACTTTCCCCTATTTGTTAAAATCACAGCTTCTAGAAGGTTTACATGATTTCTTAACAAACACGAGTTTTTAGAAAATGTCATTTATTTCATAAATAGAATCAAAAAAGTATGCAGATTCTATGTCATAACGAGTTTCTATAGTTTGCGCATGCTCAAACTATGCACATTCTACGTACTAACGACTTTCTATAGTTTGTGTATTCTTCCGGAAGTAAGAAAAGCTTACTTACGCGAGTTTCTGAAAATCACAACTTCTAGAAGGTTTACATGATTTCTTAAAAAAAATGAGTTTTTAGAAAATGTGATTTATTTCATAAAAGGAATCAACAAAGTATGCACATTCTATGTCATAACGACTTTCTATAGTTTGCGCATGCGTCCGGAAATAAGAAAAGCTTACTTCCCCCCATTTAAAAAAAAAACAGCTTCTAGAAGGTTTACACGATTTTGTTAATAAACAAGAGATTTTAGAAAATGTGATTTATTTAATCAATGGAATCAACAAACTATGCACATTCTACGTAATAACGACTTTCTATAGTTTGCGCATGCATCCGGAAATAAGAAAAGCTTACTTCCCCCCTTTTTTTAAATTCACAGCTTCTAGAAGGTTTACATGATTTCTTAAAAAACACGAGTTTTTAGAAAATGTGATTTATTTCATCAATGGAATCAACAAACTATGCACATTCTACGTAATAACGACTTTCTATTTTTTGCGAATGCGTCCGGAAATAAGAAAAGCTAACTTCCCCACGGTTTTTAAAATCACAGCTTCTAGAAGGTTTACATGATTTCTTAAAAAACACGACTTTTTTGAAAATGTCATTTATTTCATAAATGGAATCAAAAAAGTATGAACATTCTATGTCATAACGACTTTGTATAGTTTGCGCATGCGCAAACTATGCACATTCTAGGTAATAACGACTTTCTATAGTTTGCGCATGCGTCCGGAATAAGAGGAGCTTACTTCCCCCCTTTTTTTAAATTCACAGCTTCTAGAAGGTTTACATGATTTCTTAAAAAACACGAGTTTTTAGAAAATGTGATTTATTTCATAAGTGGAAACAGCAAAGTATGCACATTCTACGTCATAACGACTTTCTATAGTTTGCGAATGCGTCCGGAAATAAGAAAAGCTTACTTCCCCCCATTTTTTAAAATCACAGCTTCTAGAAGGTTTACATGATTTCTTAAAAAAATGAGTTTTTAGAAAATGTGATTTATTTCATAAAAGGAATCAACAAAGTATGCACATTCTACGTCATAACGACTTTGTATATTTTGCGCATGTGCAAACTATGCACATTCTAGGTAATAACGACTTTCTATAGTTTGCACATTCGTCCGGAACTAAGAAAAGCTTACTTCCCCCCGTTTTTTAAAATCACAGCTTCTAGAAGGTTTACATGATTTCTTAAAAAACACGAGTTTTTAGAAAATGTGATTTATTTCATCAATGGAATCAACAAACTATGCACATTCTACGTAATAACGACTTTCTATAGTTTGCGAATGCATCCGGAAATAAGAAAAGCTTACTTCCCCGCGGTTTTTAAAATCACAGCTTCTAGAAGGTTTACATGATTTCTTAAAAAACATGAGTGTTTAGAAAATGTGATTTATTTCATAAATGGAATCAACAAAGTATGCACATTCTAAGTCATAACGACCTTCTATAGTTTGCGCATGCATCCGGAAATAAGAAAAGCTTACTTCCCCCCGTTTTTTAAAATCACAGCTTCTAGAAGGATTACATGATTTCTTAAAAAACATGAGTTTTACGAACATGTGAATTATTTCATAAATGGAATCAATAGAGTATGCACATTCTATGTCATAATGACTTTGTATGGTTTGCGCATGTGCAAACTATGCACATTCTACGTAATAAAGACTTTCTATAGTTTATGCATGTGTCCGGAAATAAGAAAAGCTTACTTCCGCCCGTTTTTTAAAATCACAGCTTCTAGAAGCTTTAAATGATTTCTTAAAAAACACGAGTTTTTAGAAAATGCGATTTATTTCATAAATGGAATCAACAAAGTATGCACATTCTATGTCATAACGACTTTCAAAAGTTTGCGCATGCGTCTGGAAATAAGAAAAGCTTACTTCTGCCAGTTTTTTAAAATCACAGCTTCTAGAAGGTTTACATGATTTCTTAAAATCCACGAGTATTTAGAAAATGTGATTTATTTCATAAATGGAATCAACAAAGTATGCACATTCTAAGCCATAACGACTTTCTATAGTTTGCGCATCCGTCCGCAAATAAGAAAAGCCTACTTCCCCCCGTTTTTTAAAGTCACAGCTTCTAGAAGGTTTACATGATTTCTTAAAAAACACGAGTTTTTAGAAAATGTGATTTATTTCATCAATGGAATCAACAAAATATGCACATTCTGCGTAATTATGACTTTCTATAGTTTGCGAATGCGTCGGGAAATAAGAAAAGCTTACTTTCCCCTATTTGTTAAAATCACAGCTTCTAGAAGGTTTACATGATTTCTTAACAAACACGAGTTTTTAGAAAATGTCATTTATTTCATAAATAGAATCAACAAAGTATGCAGATTCATTGTCATAACGAGTTTCTATAGTTTGCGCATGCTCAAACTATGCAGATTCTACGTACTAACGACTTTCTATAGTTTGCGTATTCGTCCGGAAGTAAGAAAAGCTTACTTACGCGAGTTTCTTAAAATCACAACTTCTAGAAGGTTTACAAGATTTCTTAAAAAAAATGAGTTTTTAGAAAATGTGATTTATTTCATAAAAGGAATCAACAAAGTATGCACATTCTATGTCATAACGACTTTCTATAGTTTGCGCATGCGTCCGGAAATAAGAAAAGCTTACTTCCCCCCATTTAAAAAAAAAACAGCTTCTAGAAGGTTTACACGATTTTGTTAATAAACAAGAGATTTTAGAAAATGTGATTTATTTAATCAATGGAATCAACAAACTATGCACATTCTACGTAATAACGACTTTCTATAGTTTGCGCATGCATCTGGAAATAAGAAAAGCTTACTTCCCCCCTTTTTTTAAATTCACAGCTTCTAGAAGGTTTACATGATTTCTTAACAAACACGAGTTTTTAGAAAATGTGATTTATTTCATCAATGGAATCAACAAACTATGCACATTCTACGTAATAACGACTTTCTATTTTTTGCGAATGCGTCCGGAAATCAGAAAAGCTAACTTCCCCACGGTTTTTAAAATCACAGCTTCTAGAAGGTTTACATGATTTCTTAAAAAACACGACTTTTTTGAAAATGTCATTTATTTCATAAATGGAATCAAAAAAGTATGAACATTCTATGTCATAACGACTTTGTATAGTTTGCGCATGCGCAAACTATGCACATTCTAGGTAATAACGACTTTCTATAGTTTGCACATGCGTCCGGAATAAGAGGAGCTTACTTCCCCCCTTTTTTTAAATTCACAGCTTCTAGAAGGTTTACATGATTTCTTAAAAAACACGAGTTTTTAGAAAATGTGATTTATTTCATAAGTGGAAACAGCAAAGTATGCACATTCTACGTCATAACGACTTTCTATAGTTTGCGAATGCGTCCGGAAATAAGAAAAGCTTACTTCCCCCCATTTTTTAAAATCACAGCTTCTAGAAGGTTTACATGATTTCTTAAAAAAATGAGTTTTTAGAAAATGTGATTTATTTCATAAAAGGAATCAACAAAGTATGCACATTTTACGTCATAACGACTTTGTATATTTTGCGCATGTGCAAACTATGCACATTCTAGGTAATAACGACTTTCTATAGTTTGCACATGCGTCCGGAACTAAGAAAAGCTTACTTGCCCCCGTTTTTTAAAATCACAGCTTCTAGAAGGTTTACATGATTTATTAAAAAACACGAGTTTTTAGAAAATGTGATTTATTTCATCAATGGAATCAACAAACTATGCACATTCTACGTAATAACGACTTTCTATAGTTTGCGAATGCATCCGGAAATAAGAAAAGCTTACTTCCCCGCAGTTTTTAAAATCACAGCTTCTAGAAGGTTTACATGATTTCTTAAAAAACATGAGTGTTTAGAAAATGTGATTTATTTCATAAATGGAATCAACAAAGTATGCACATTCTAAGTCATAACGACCTTCTATAGTTTGAGCATTCGTCCAGAAATAAGAAAAGCTTACTTCCCCTCGTTTTTTAAAGTCACAACTTCTAGAAGGTTTACATGATTTCTTAAAAAACACGAGTTTTTTGAAAATGTGATTTATTTCATAAATGGAATCAACAAAGTATGCACATTCTATGTCATAACGACTTTGTGTGGTTTGCGCATGCGGAAACTATGCACATTCTACATAATAACGACTTTCTATAGTTTGTGCATGTGTCCGGAAATAAGAAAAGCTTACTTCCGCCCGTTTTTTAAAATCACAGCTTCTAGAAGGTTTACAAGATTTCTTAAAAAACACGAGTTTTTAGAAAATGTGATTTATTTCATAAATCTAATCAACAAAGTATGCGCATTCTACGTCATAACGACTTTCTATAGTTTGCACATGCGTCTGGAAATAAGAAAATCTTACTTCCCCCCATTTTTTAAAATCACAGCTTCTAGAAGGTTTACATGATTTCTTAATAAACACGAGTTTTTAGAAAATGTGATTTATTTAATCAATGGAATCAACAAACTATTCACATTCTACGTAATAACGACTTTCTATAGTTTGCACATGCGTCGTGAAATAAGAAAAGCTTACTTCCCCCCGTTTTTTAAAATGACAGCTCCTAGAAGGTTTACATGATTTCTTAAAAAAACACGAGTTTTTAGAAAATGTCATTTGTTTCATAAATGGAATCAACAAAGTATGAACAAACTATGTCATAACGACTTTGTATCATTTGCGCATGCGCAAACTATGCAAGTTATACATCATAACAACTTTCTATAGTTTGCGCATGCGTCCGGAAATAAGAAAAGCTTACTTCCCCCCATTTTTTAAATTCACAGCTTCTAGAAGGTTTACATGATTTCTTAAAAAACACGAGTTTTTAGAAAATGTGATTTATTTTATAAATGGAATCAACAAAGTATGCACATTCTACGTCATAACGACTTTCTATAGTTTGCGCATGTGTCCGGACATAAGAAAAGCTTACCTCCCCCCGTTTTTTAAATTCACAGCTTCTAGAAGGTTTACATGATTTCTTAAAAAACACGAGTTCTTAGAAAATGTTATTTATTTCATCAATGGAATCAACAAAGTATGCACATTCTAAGTCATAACGACTTTCAATAGTTTGCGCATGCGTCCGGAAATAAGAAAAGCTTATTTCCCCCCGTTTTTTAAAATCACAGCTTCTAGAGGGATTACATGATTTCTTAAAAAACATGAGTTTTACGAACATGTGATTTATTTCATAAATGGAATAATCAAAGTATGCACATTCTATGTCATAACGACTTTCTATAGTTTGCACATGCGCAAACTAAGCACATTCTACGTACTAACGACTTTCTATAGTTTGCGTATGCGTCTAGAAATAAGAAAAGCTTACTTCCCCCCGGTTTTTAAAATCACAGCTTCTAGAAGGTTTACATGATTTCTTAAAAAACACGAGTTTTTAGAAAATGTCATTTATTTCATAAATGGAATCAAAAAAGTATGAACATTCTATGTCATAACGACTTTGTATAGTTTGCGCATGCGCAAAATATGGACATTCTAGGTAATAACAACTTTCTATAGTTTGTGCATGCGTCCGGAAATAAGAAAAGCTTACTTCCCCCCTTTTTTTAAATTCACAGCTTCTAGAAGGTTTACATGATTTCTTAAAAAACACGAGTTTTTAGAAAATGTGATTTATTTCATAAATGGAATCAACAAAGTATGCACATTCTATGTCATAATGACTTTCTATAGTTTGCGCATGCGTCCGGAAATAAGAAAAGCTTACTTCCCCCCGTTTTTTAAATTCACGGCTTCTAGAAGGTTTACATGATTTCTTAAAAAACACGAGTTTTTAGAAAATGTGATTTATTTCATAAATGGAATCAACAAAGTATGCACATTCTATGCCATAACGACTTTCTATAGTTTGCGCATGCGTCCGGAAATAACAAAAGCTTACTTCACCCCGTTTTTTAAAATCACAGCTTCTAGAAGGTTTACATGATTTCTTAAAAAAAATGAGTTTTTAGAAAATGTGATTTATTTGATAAAAGTAATCAACAAAGTATGCACATTCTACGGCATAACGACTTTCTATAGTTTGCGCATGTGCAAACTATGCACATTCTAGGTAATAACGACTTTCTATAGTTTGCGCATGCGTCCGGAAATAAGAAAAGCTTACTTCCCCCCGTTTTTTAAATTCACGGCTTCTAGAAGGTTTACATGATTTCTTAAAAAACACGATTTTTTAGAAAATGTGATTTATTTCATAAATGGAATCAACAAAGTATGCACATTTTATGTCATAACGACTTTGTATGGTTTGCGCATGCGCAAACTATGCACATTCTACGTAATAACGACTTTCTATAGTTTGCGCATGTGTCCAGAAATAAGAAAAGATTACTTCCGCCAGTTTTTTAAAATCACAGCTTCTAGAAGGTTTACATGATTTCTTAAAAACACGAGTTTTTAGAAAATGTGATGTATTTCATAAATGGAATCAACAAAGTATGCACCTTCTACGTCATAACGACTTTCTAAAGTTTGCGCATGCATCCGGAAATAAGAAAAGCTTACTTCCGCTAGTTTTTTAAAATCACAGCTTCTAGAAGGTTTACATGATTTCTTAAAAACCACAAGTTTTTAGAAAATGTGATTTATTTCATAAATGGAATCAACAAAGTATGCACATTCTAAGTCATAACGGCTTTCTATAGTTTGTGCATGCGTCCGGAAATAAGAAAAGCTTAATTCCCACCGTTTTTTAAAGTCACGGCTTCTAAAAGGTTTACATGATTTCTTAAAAAACACGAGTTTTTAGAAAATGTGATTTATTTCATCAATGGAATCAACAAAATATACACATTCTACGTAATAACGACTTTCTATAGTTTGCGAATGCGTCTGGATATAAGAAAAGCTTACTTCCCCACGGTTTTTAAAATCACAGCTTCTAGAAGGTTTACATGATTTCTTAAAAAACATGAGTGTTTAGAAAATTTGATTTATTTCATAAATGGAACCAACAAAGTATGCACATTGTAAGTCATAACGGCTTTCTATAGTTTGCGCATGTGTCCGGGAATAAGAAAAGCTTACTTCCCCCCATTTTTTAAAATCACAGCTTCTAGAAGGATTACATGATTTCTTAAAAAACATGAGTTTTACGAACATGTGATTTATTTCATAAATGGAATCAACAAAGTATGCACATTCTATGTCATAACGACTTTCTATAGTTTGCGCATGCGCAAACTAAGCACATTCTACGTACTAACGACGTTCTATAGTTTGCGTATGCGTCCAGAAATAAGAAAAGCTTACTTCACCCCGTTTTTTAAAATCACAACTTCTAGAAGGTTTACATGATTTCTTAAAAAACACGAGTTTTTAGAAAATGTGATTTATTTCATAAATGGAATCAACAAAGTATGCACATTTTATGTCATAACGACTTTGTATGGTTTGCGCATGCCCAAACTATGCACATTCTACGTAATAACGACTTTCTATAGTTTGCGCATGTGTCCGGAAATAAAAAAAGCTTACTTCCACCCATTTTTTAAAATCACAGCTTCTAGAAGGTTTGCATGATTTCTTAAAAAACACGAGTTTTTAGAAAATGTGATATATTTCATAAATGGAATCAACAAAGTATGCACATTCTACGTCATAACGACTTTCTATAGTATGCGCATGCATCCGGAAATAAGAAAAGCTTACTTCCCCCCATTTTTTAAAATCACAGCTTCTAGAAGGTTTACATGATTTCTTAATAAACACAAGTTTTTAGAAAATGTGATTTATTTAATCACGGGAATCAACAAACTATGCACATTCTACTTAATAACGACTTTCTATAGTTTGCGAATGCGTCCGGAAATAAGAAAATCTTACTTCCCCCCGGTTTTTAAAATCAAAGCTTCTAGAAGGTTGACATGATTTCTTAGAAAACACGAGTTTTTAGAAAATGTCATTTATTTCATAAATGGAATCAAAAAAGTATGAACATTCTATGTCATAACGACTTTGTATAGTTTGCGCATTCGCAAACTATGCACATTCTAGGTAATAACGACTTTCTATAGTTTGCGCATGCGTCCGGAGATAAGAAAAGCTTAGTTCCCCCCTTTTTTTATATTCACAGCTTCTAGAAGGTTTACATGATTTCTTAAAAAACATGATTTTTAGAAAATGTGATTTATTTCATAAATGGAATCAACAAAGTATGCATATTCTACATCATAACGACTTTCTTCAGTTTGCGCATGCATCCGGAAATAAGAAAAGCTTACTTCCCCCCTTTTTTTCAATTCACAGCTTCTAGAAGGATTAGATGATTTCTTAAAAAACACGAGTTTTTAGAAAATGTGATTTATTTCATAAATGGAATAAAAAAAGGATGCACTTTCTACGTCATAACGACTTTCTAAAGTTTGCGCATGCGTCCGGAAATAAGAAAAGTTTACTTCCCCCCGTTTTTTAAAATCGTAGCGTCTAGAAGGATTACATGATTTCTTAAAAAACATGAGTTTTAGGAACATGTGATTTATTTCACCAATGGAATCAACAAAGTATGCACTTTCTATGTCATAACGACCTTCTATAGTTTGCGCATGCGGAAACTAAGCACATTCTACGTACTAACGACTTTCTATAGTTTGCGTATCCGTCCATAAATAAGAAAAGCTTACTTCACCCCGTTTTTTAAAATCACAACTTCTAGAAGGTTTACATTATTTCTTAAAAAACACGAGTTTTTAGAAAATGTCATTTATTTCATAAATGGAATCAACAAAGTATGCACATTCTATGTCATAACGACTTTGTATGGTTTGCGCATGGGCAAACTACGCACATTCTACGTAATAACGACTTTCTATAGTTTGCGCATGTGTCCAGAAATAAGAAAAGCTTACTTCCGCCCGTTTTTTAAAATCACAGCTTCTAGAAGGTTTAAATGATTTCTTAAAAAACACGAGTTTTTAGAAAATGTGATTTATTTCATAAATGGAATCAACAAATTATGCACATTCTACGTCATAACGACTTTCTATAGTTTGCGTATTCATCCGGAAATAAGAAAAGCTTACTTCACCACGTTCTTTAAAATCACAACTTCTAGAAGGTTTACATGATTTCTTAAAAAACAGGAGTTTTTAGAAAATGTGATTTATTTCATAAATGGAATCAACAAAGTATGCACATTCTACGTCATAACGACTTTCTATAGTTTGCGCATGCGTCCGGAAATAAGAAAAGCTTACTTCCCCCCTATTTTTAAAATCACAGCTTCTAGAAGGTTTACATGATTTCTTAAAAAAAACGAGTTTTTAGAAAATTTCATTTATTTCATAAAAGGAATCAACAAAGTATGCACATTCTACGTCATAACGACTTTGTATAGTTTGCGCACGTGCAAACTATGCACATTCTAGGTAATATCGACTTTCTATAGTTTGCGCATGCGTCCAGAAATAAGAAAAGCTTACTTCCCCCCCTTTTTTTAAATTCACAGCTTCTAGAAGGTTTACTTGATTTCTTAAAAAAAATGAGTTTTTGGAAAATGTGATTTATTTCATCAATGGAATAAAAAAACTATGGACATTCTACGTAATAACGACTTTCTATAGTTTGCGCGTGCGTCCGGAAATAAGAAAAGCTTACTTCCCCCTGTTTTTTAAAATCACAGCTTCTAGAAGGTTTACATGATTTCTTAACAAACACGAATTTTTAGAAAATGTCATTTATTTAATCAATGGAATCAACAAACTATGCACATTATACGTAATAACGACTTTCTATAGTTTGCGCATGCGTCCGAAAATAAGAAAAGCTTAGTTTCCTTCTTTTTTTTAAATTCACAGCTTCTAGAAGGTTTACATGATTTCTTAAAAAACACGAGTTTTTAGAAAATGTGATCTGTTTCATAAATGGAATCAACAAAGTATGCACATTCTACGTCGTAACAACTTTCTATAGTTTGCGCATGCGTCCGGAAATAAGAAAAGCTTACTTCCCCCCGTTTTTTAAAATCATAGCTTCTAGAACGTTTACATGATTTCTTAAAAAAATGAGTTTTTAGAAAATGTGATTTATTTCATAAAAGGAATCAACAAAGTATGCACATTCTACGCAAAACGAATTTCTATAGTTTGCGCATGCGTTCGGAAATAAGAAAAGCTTAGTTCCCCCCTTTTGTTTAAAATCACAGCTTCTAGAAGGTTTCCATGATTTCGTAAAAAAAATGGGTTTTTAGAAAATGTGATTTATTTCATAAATGGAATCAACAAAGTATGCATATTCTATGTCATAACGACTTTCTATAGTTTGCGCATGCGTATGGAAATAAGAAAAGCTTACCTCCCCCTGTGTTTTAAAATCACAGCTTCAAGAAGGTTTACATGATTTCTTAAAAAACACGAGTTTTTAGAAAATGTCATTTATTTAATCAATGGAATCAACAAACTATGCACATTATACATAATAACGACTTTCTATAGTTTGCGCATGCGTCCGAAAATAAGAAAAGCTTACTTTCCCCCTTTTTTTAAATTCACAGCTTCTAGAAGGTTTACATGATTTCTTAAAAAACATGAGTTTTTAGAAAATGTGATCTATTTCACAAATGGAATCAACAAAGTATGCACATTCTACGTCATAATGACTTTCTATAGTTTGCGCATGCGTCCGGAAATAAGAAAAGCTTACTTTTCCCCATTTTTTAAAATCACAGCTTCTAGAAGGATTACATGATTTCTTAAAAAACATTAGTTTTTTGAAAATGTGATTTATTTCATAAATGGAATAAACAAAGTATGCACATTCTAAGTCAAAACGACTTTCTATAGTTTGCGCATGCATCTGGAAATAAGAAAAGCTTACTTCCCCCGTTTTTTAAAATCGCAGCGTCTAGAAGGATTACATGATTTCTTAAAAAACATGAGTTTTACGGACATGTGATTTATTTCATAAGTGGAATCAACAAAGTATGCACTTTCTATGAAATAACGAATTTCTATAGTTTGCGCATGCAGAAACTAAGCACATTCTACGTCATAACGACTTTCTAAAGTTTGCGCATGCGTCCGGAAATAAGAAAAGCTTACTTCCGCCAGTTTTTTAAAATCACAGCTTCTAGAAGGTTTACATCATTTCTTAAAATCCACGAATATTTAGAAAATGTGATTTATTTCATAAATGGAATCAAAAAAGTATGCACAGCCTAAGCCATAACGAGTTTCTATAGTTTGCGCATGCGTCCGGAAATAAGAAAAGCTTACTTCCCCCCGTTTTTTAAAGTTACAGCTTCTAGAAGGCTTACATGATTTCTTAATAAACACGAGTTTTTAGAAAATGTGATTTATTTCATCAATGGAATCAACAAACTATCCACATTCTATGTAATAACGACTTTCTATAGTTTGCGAATGCATCCGGAAATAAGAAAAGCTTACTTTCCCCTGTTTGTTAAAATCACAGCTTCTAGAAGGTTTACATGATTTCTTAACAAACACGAGTTTTTAGAAAATGTCATTTATTTCATAAATGGAATCAACAAAGTATGCCATTCTATGTCATAACGACTTTGTATGGTTTGGGCATGCGCAAACTATGCACATTCTACGTACTAACAACCTTCTATAGTTTGCGTATTCATCCGGAAATAACAAAAGCTTACTTCACCACGTTTTTTAAAATCACAACTTCTACAAGGTTTACATGATTTCTTAAAAAACAGTAGTTTTTAGAAAATGTGATTTATTTCATAAATGGAATCAACAAAGTATGCACATTCTACGTCATAACGACTTTCTATAGTTTGCGCATGCGTCCGGAAATAAGAAAAGCTTACTTCCCCCCGTTTTTTAAAATCTCAGCTTCTAGAAGGTTTACATGATTTCTTAAAAAAAACGAGTTTTTAGAAAATTTGATTTATTTCATAAAAGGAATCAACAAAGTATGCACATTCTACGTCATAATGATTTTGTATAGTTTGCGCATGTGCAAACTATGCACATTCTAGGTAATAGTGACTTTCTATAGTTTGTGCATGCGTCCAGAAATAAGAATAGCTTACTTCCCCCCTTTTTTTAAATTCACAGCTTCTAGAAGGTTTACTTGATTTCTTAAAAAAAATGAGTTTTTGGAAAATGTGATTTATTTCATCAATGGAATCAAAAAACTCTGCACATTCTACGTAATAACGACTTTCTAGAGTTTGCGCGTGCATCCGGAAATAAGAAAAGCTTACTTCCCCCTGTTTTTTTAAAATCACAACTTCTAGAAGGTTTACATGATTTCTTAACAAACACGAGTTTTTAGAAAATGTCATTTATTTAATCAGTCGAATCAGCAAACTATGCACATTATACGTAATAACGACTTTCTATAGTTTGCGCATGCGTCCGAAAATAAGAAAAGCTTACTTTCCCCCTTTTTTTTAATTTCACAGCTTCTAGAAGGTTTACATGATTTCTTAAAAAAAACAAGTTTTTCAAAAATGTGATCTGTTTCATCAATGGAATCAACAAAGTATGCACATTCTACGTCATAACGAATTTCTATAGTTTGCGCATGCGTCCGGAAATAAGAAAAGCTTACTTCCCCCCGTTTTTTAAAATCACAGCTTCTAGAAGGTTTACATGATTTCTTAAAAAAAATGAGTTTTTAGAAAATGTGATTTATTTCATAAAAGGAATCAACAAAGTATGCACATTCTACGCAAAACGACTTTCTATAGTTTGCGCATGCGTTCGGAAATAAGAAAAGCTTACTTCCCCCCTTTTGTTTAAAATCACAGCTTCTAGAAGGTTTACACGATTTCGTAAAAAACAGGTTTTTAGAAAATGTGATTTATTTCATAAATGGAATCAACAAAGTATGCACATTCTACGTCATAACGACTTTCTATAGTTTGCGCATGCGTATGGAAATAAGAAAAGCTTACTTCCCCGCGTGTTTTAAAATCACAGTTTCAAGAAGGTTTACATGATTTCTTAAAAAACACGAGTTTTTAGAAAATCTCATTTATTTAATCAATGGAATCAACAAACTATGCACATTATACGTAATAACGACTTTCTACAGTTTGTGCATGCGTCCGAAAATAAGAAAAGCTTACTTTCCCCCTTTTTTTAAATTCACAGCTTCTAGAAGGTTTACATGATTTCTTAAATAACATGAGTTTTTAGAAAATGTGATCTGTTTCATAAATGGAATCAACAAAGTATGCACATTCTACGTCATAACGACTTTCTATAGTTTGTGCATGCGTCCAGAAATAAGAAAAGCTTACTTCCCCCCGTTTTTTAAAATCACAGCTTCTAGAAGGATTACATGATTTCTTAAAAAACATGAGTTTTTTGAAAATGTGATTTATTTCATAAATGTAATAAACAAAGTGTGCACATTCTAAGTCATAAGGACTTTCTATAGTTTGCGCATGCGTCTGGAAATAAGAAAAGCTTACTTCCCCCCGTTTTTTAAAATCGCAGCGTCTAGAAGGATTACATGATTTCTTAAAAAACATGAGTTTTACGAACATGTGATTTATTTCATAAATGGAATCAACAAAGTATGCACTTTCTATGTCATAACGACTTTCTATAGTTTGCGCATGCAGAAACTAAGCACATTCTACGTACTAACGACTTTCTATAGTTTGCGTATGCGTCCATAAATAAGAAAAGCTTACTTCACCCCGTTTTTTAAAATCACAACTTCTAGAAGGCTTACATGATTTCTTAAAAAACACGAGTTTTTAGAAAATGTGATTTATTTCATAAATGCAATCAACAAAGTATGCACATTCTACGTCATAACGTTTTTGTATGGTTTGTGCATGCGCAAACTATGCACATTCTATGTAATAACGTCTTTCTATAGTTTGCGCATGCATCCGGAAATTAGAAAAGCTTACTTCCGCCAATTTTTTAAAATCACAGATTCTAGAAGGTTTACATGATTTCTTAAAAAACATGAGTTTTTAGAAAATGTGATTTATTTCATCAATGGAATCAACAAACTATGCACATTCTACGTAATAACGACTTTCTATAGTTTGCGAATGCGTCCGGAAATAAGAAAAGCTTACTTCCCCCCTTTTTTTAAATTCACAGCTTCTAGAAGGTTTACATGATTTCTTAAAAAACACGACTTTTTAGAAAATGTGATTTATTTTATAAATGGAATCAACAAAGTATGCACATTGTACGTGATAACGACTTTCTATAGTTTGAGCATGAGTCCGGAAATAGGAAAAGCTTACTTCCCCCCGTTTTTTAAAATCACAACTTCTACAAGGTTTACATGATTTCTTTAAAAAAATGAGTTTTTAGAAAATGTGATTTATTTCATAACAGTAATCAACAAAGTATGCACATTCTACATCATAACGACTTTGTATAGTTTGCGCATGTGCAAACTATGCACATTCTAGGTAATAACGACTTTCTATAGTTTGCGGATGCGTCCGGAAATAAGAAAAGCTTACTTCCTCCCCTTTTTTAAATTCACAGCTTCTAGAAGGTTTACATCATTTCTTAAAAAACACGAGTTTTTAGAAAATGTGATTTCTTTCATCAATGGAATCAACAAACTATGCACATTCTACGTCATAACGACTTTCTATAGTTTGCGCATGTGTCCGGAAATAAGAAAAGCTTATATCCCCCCGTTTTTTAAAATCACAGCTTCTAGAAGGTTTACATGATTTCTTAAAAAACACGAGTTTTTGGAAAATTTGATTTATTTCATCAATGGAATCAACAAACTATGCACATTCTACGTAATAATGACTTTCTATAGTTTGCGAATGCATCCGGAAATAAGAAAAGCTTACTTCCCCCCGGTTTTTAAAATCACAGCTTCTAGAAGGTTTACATGATTTCTTAAAAAACACGAGTTTTTAGAAAATGTCATTTATTTCATAAATGGAATAGAAAACGTATGAACATTCTATGTCATAACGACTTTCTATACTTTGCGCATGCGTCCGGAAATAAGAAAAGCTTACTTCCCCCTGTTTTTTGAAATCACAGCTTCTAGAAAGTTTATATGATTTCTTAAAAAAAATGAGTTTTTGGAAAATGTGATTTATTTCTTAAAAGGAATCAACAAAGTATGCACATTCTACGTCATAATGAGTTTTTATAGTTTGCGCATGCGTGTGGAAATAAGAAAAGCTCACTTCCCCCCCGTTTTTTAAAATCACAGCTTCTAGAAGGTTTACATGATTTCTTAAAAAACAAGAGTTTTTAGAAAATGTGATTTATTTCATAAATGCAATCAACAAAGTATGGACATTCTAAGTCATAACGACTTTCTATAGTTTGTGCATGCGTCCGGAAATAAGAAAAGCTTACTTCCCCCCGTTTTTTAAAATCACAGCTTCTAGAAGGTTTACATGATTTCTCAAAAAACACAAATTTTTAGAAAATGTGATTTATTTCATCAATGGAATCAACAAACTATGCACATTCTACATAATAACGACTTTCTATAGTTTGTGAATGCGTCCGGAAATAAGAAAAGCTTACTTCCCCCTGGTTTTTAAAATCACAACGTCTAGAAGGTTTACATGATTTCTTAAAAAACACGAGTTTTTAGAAAATGTCATTTATTTCATAAATGGAATGAAAAAAGTATGAACATTCTATGTCATAACGACTTTGTATAGTTTGCGCGTGCGCAAACTATGCACATTCTAGGTAATAACAACTTTCTATAGTTTGCGCATGCGTTCGGAAATAAGAAAATCTAACTTCCCCCCTTTTTTTAAATTCATAGATTCTAGAAGGTTTACATGATTTCTTAATAAACACAAGTTCTTAGAAAATGTTATTTATTTCATAAATGGAATCAACAAAGTATGCACATTCTACGTCATAATGACTTTCTATAGTTTGAGCATGCGTCCGAAAATAAGAAAAGCTTACTTCCCCCCTTTTTTTTAAATTCATAGATTCTGGAAGGTTTACATGATTTCTTAAAAACCACGAGTTTTTAGAAAATGTGATTTATTTCATCAATGGAATCAACAAAGTATCGACATTCTATGTCGTAACGACTTTGCATGGTTTGGGCATGCGCAAACTATGCACATTCTACGTACTAACGAGATTCTATAGTTTGCGTATTCATCCGGAAATAAGAAAAGCTTACTTCACCCCGTTTTTTAAAATCACAACTTCTAGAAGGTTTACATGATTTCTTAAAAAACACGAGTTTTAAGAAAATTTGATTTATTTCATAAATGGAATCAACAAAGTATGCACATTCTATGTCATTACATTTTTGTATGGTTTGCGCATGCGCAAACTATGCACATTCTACATAATAACGACTTTCTATAGTTTGCGCATGCATCCGGAAATAAGAAAAGCTTACTTCTACCAGTTTTTTAAAATCACAGCTTCTAGAAGGTTTACATGATTTCTTAAAAAACATGAGTTTTTAGAAAATGTGATTTATTTCACAAATGGAATCAACAAAGTATGCACATTCTACGTCATAACGATTTTCTATAGTTTGTGCATGCGTCCGGAAATAAGAAAAGCTTACTTCACCCCGATTTTTGAAAATCACAGCTTCTAGAAGGTTTACATGATTTCTTAAAAAAAATGAGTTTTTAGAAAATGTGATTTATTTCATCAATGGAATCAACAAACTATGCACATTCTACGTAATAACGGCTTTCTATAGTTTGCGAATGCGTCCGGAAATAAGAAAAGCTTACTTCCCCTCGTTTTTTAAAATCACAGCTTCTAGAATGTTTACATGATTTCTTAAAAAACATGAGTTTTTAGAAAATGTCATTTATTTGATAAATTGAATCAACAAAGTATGAACATTCTATGTCATAACAACTTTGTATAGTTTGCGCATGCGCAAACTATGCACATTCTATGTAATAACGACTTTCTATAGTTTGCGCATGTGTCTGGAAATAAGAAAAGCTTACTTCCTCCCTTTTTTTTAAATTCACAGCTTCTAGAAGGTTTACATGATTTCTTAAAAAACACGAGTTTTTAGAAAATATGATTTATTTCAAAAATGGAATCAACAAATTATGCACTTTGTACATCATAACGACTTTCTATAGTTTGCGCATGCGTCCGGAAATAAGAAAAGCTTACTTCCCCCCATTTTTTAAAATCACAGCTTCTAGAAGGTTTACATGATTTCTTAAAAAACACGAGTTTTTACAAAATGTGATTTATTTAATCAATGGAATGAACAAACTATGCACATTATACGTAATAACGACTTTCTATAGTTTGCGCATGCGTCCGAAAATAAGAAAAGCTTACTTTCCCCCTTTTTTAAAATTCACAGCTTCTAGAAGGTTTACATGATTTCTTAAAAAACACGAGTTTTTAGAAAATGTGATCTGTTTCATAAATGGAATCAACAAAGTATGCACATTCTACGTCATAACGACTTTCTATAGTTTGCGCATGCGTCCGGAAATAAGAAAACCTTACTTCCCCCCGTTTTTTAAAATCACAGCTTCTAGAAGGATTAAATGATTTCTTAAAAAACATGAGTTTTTTGAAAATGTGATTTATTTCATAAATGGAATCAACAAAGTATGCACATTCTAAGTCATAACGACTTTCTATAGTTTGCGCATGCGTCCGGAAATAAGAAAAAGTTACTTCTCCCCGTTTTTTAAAATCACAGCTTCTAGAAGGATTACATGATTTCTTAAAAAACATGAGTTTTACGAACATGTGATTTATTTCATAAATGGAATCAACAAAGTATGCACTTTCTATGTCATAACGACTTTCTATAGTTTGCGCATGCGCAAACTAAGGAAATTCTACGTACTAATGACTTTCTGTAGTTTGCGTATGCTTCCATAAATAAGAAAAGCTTACTTCACCCCGCTTTTTAAAATCACAACTTCTAGAAGGTTTACATGATTTCTTAAAAAAGACGAGTTTTTAGAAAATGTGAATTATTTCATAAATGGAATCAACAAAGTATGCACATTCTATGTCATAACGAATTTGTATGGTTTGAGCATGCGCAAACTATGCACATTCTATGTAATAACGACTTTCTATAGTTTGCGCATGTGTCCGGAAATAAGAAAAGCTTACTTCCGCCCGTTTTTTAAAAGCACAGCTTCTAGAAGGTTTAAATGATTTCTTAAAAAAAACGAGTTTTTAGAAAATGTGATTTATTTCATAAATGGAATCAACAAAGTATGCACATTCTACATCATAACGACTTTCTAAAGTTTGCGCATTCGTCCGGAAATAAGAAAAGCTTACTTCCACCAGTTTTTTAAAATCACAGCTTCTAGAAGGTTTACATGATTTCTTAAAATCCACAAGTATTTAGAAAATGTGATTTATTTCATAAATGGAATCAACAAAGTATGCACATTCTAAGCCATAACGACTTTCTATAGTTTGCGCATGCGTCCGGAAATAAGAAAAGCTTACTTCCCCACGTTTTTTAAAGTCACAACTTCTATAAGGTTTACATGATTTCTTAAAAAACATGAGTTTTTAGAAAATGCGATTTATTTAATCAATGGAATCAACAAACTATGCACATTCTGCGTAATAACGGCTTTCTATAGTTTGCGAATGCGTCTGGAAATAAGAAAAGCTTACTTTCCCCTATTTGTTAAAATCACAACTTCTAGAAGGTTTACATGATTTCTTAACAAACACGATTTTTTAGAAAATGCGATTTATTTCATCAATGGAATCAACAAACTATGCACATTCTACGTACTAACGACTTTCTATAGTTTGCGTATTCGTCCGGAAATAAGAAAAGCTTACTTCAGCCCGTTTTTTAAAATCACAACTTGTAGAAGGTTTACATGATTTCTTAAAAAACACGAGTTTTTAGAAAATGTGATTTATTTCATAAATGAAATCAACAAAGTATGACATTCTATGTCATCACGACTTTCTATGGTTTGGGCATGCGCAAACTATGCACATTCTACGTACTAACAACATTCTATAGTTTGCGTATTCATCCGGAAATAAGAAAAGCTTACTTCACCCCGTTTTTTAAATCACAACTTCTAGAAGGTTTACATGATTTCTTAAAAAACACGAGTTTTTAGAAAATGTGATTTATTTCATAAATGGAATCAACAAAGTCTGCACATTCTATGTCATAACGTTTTTGAATGGTTTGCGCATGCGCAAACTATGCACATTCTATGTCATAACGAACCTCTATAGTTTGCACATGCATCCGGAAAATAGAAAAGCTTACTTCCGCCAGTTTTTTAAAATCACAGCTTCTAGAAGGTTTACATGATTTCTTAAAAAAAATGAGTTTTTAGAAAATGTGATTTATTTCATAAATGGAATCAACAAAGTATGCACATTCTACGTCATAATGACTTTCTAAAGTTTGCGCATGGGTCCGAAAAAAAGAAAAGCTTACTTCCACCAGTTTTTTAAAATCACTTCTTCGAGAAGGTTTACATGATTTCTTGAAAGACACGAGTTTTTAGAAAATGTGATTTATTTCATAAAAGGAATCAACAAAGTATGCAAATTCTACATCATAACAACTTTCTATAGTTTGTGCATGCGTCCGGAAATAAGAAAAGCTTACTTCCCCCCGATTTTTGAAAATCACAGCTTCTAGAAGGTTTACATGATTTCTTAAAAAAAATGAGTTTTTAGAAAATGTGATTTATTTAATAAAAGGAATCAACAAAGTATGCATATTCTACGTCATAACAACTTTCTATACTTTGCGTATGCGTCCGGAAATAAGAAAAGTTTACTTCCCCCCGTTTTTTAAAATCACAACTTCTAGAAGGTTTCCATGATTTCTTAAAAAACACGAGTTTTTAGAAAATGTGATTTATCTCATCATTGGAATCAACAAACTATGCACATTCTACGTAATAACGACTTTCTATAGTTTGCGAATAAGTCCGGAAATAAGAAAAGCTTACTTCCCCCCGTTTTTTAAAATCACAGCTTCTAGAAGGTTTACATGATTTCTTAAAAAACACGAGTTTTTAGAAAATGTGATTTATTTCAGCAATGTAATCAACAAACTATGCACATTCTACGTAATAACTACTTTCTATAGTTTGCGAATGCGTCCGGAAATAAGAAAAGCTTACTTCCGCCCGTTTTTTGAAATCGCAGCTTCTAGAATGTTTACATGATTTCTTAAAAAACATGAGTTTTCAGAAAATATCATTTATTTCATAAATGGAATCAACAAAGTATGAACATTCTATGTCATAACGACTTTGTATAGTTTGTGAATGCGCAAACTATGCACATTCTATGTAATATCGACTTTCTATAGTTTGCGCATGCGTCTGGAAATAAGAAAAGCTTACTTCCCCCCTTTTTTTCAATTCACAGCTTCTAGAAGGTTTACATGATTTCTTAAAAAACACGATTTTTTAGAAAGTGTGATTTATTTCATAAATGGAATAAAAAAGTATGCACTTTCTACGTCATAACGACTTTCTATTCTTTTCGCATGCGTCCGAAAATTAGAAGGTGTACAATCACAGTTTTTTAAAATCACAGCTTCTAGAAGGTTTACATCATTTCTTAAAATCCACGAATATTTAGAAAATGTGATTTATTTCATAAATGGAATCAACAAAGTATGCACATTCTAAGCCATAACGACTTTCTATAGTTTGCGCATGCGTCCGGAAATAAGAAAAGCTTACTTCCCCCCGTTTTTTAAAGTCACAGCTTCTAGAAGGTTTACATGATTTCTTAAAAAACATGACTTTTTCGAAAATGTGATTTATTTCATAAATGGAATCAACAAAGTATGCACATTCTACGTCATTACGACTTTCTATAGTTTGCGCATGCGTCCGGAAATAAGAAAAGCTTACTTCCCCCTGTTTTTTAAAATCACAGCTTCTAGAAGGATTACATGATTTCTTAAAAAACATGAGTTTTACGAACATGTGATTTATTTCATAAATGGAATCAACAAAGTATGCACATTCTATGTCATAACGACTTTCTATAGTTTTCGCAAGCGGAAACTAAGCACATTCTACGTACTAATGACGTTCTATAGTTTGCGTATGCGTCCAGAAATAAGAAAAGCTTACTTCACCCCGTTTTTTAAAATCACAACTTCTAGAATGTTTACATGATTTCTTTAAAAACATGAGTTTTTAGAAAATGTGATTAATTTCATAAATGGAATCAACAAAGTATGCACATTCTATGTCATAACGACTTTGTATGGTTTGCGCATGCGCAAACTATGCACATTCTATGCAATAACGACTTTCTATAGTTTGCGCATGTGTCCGGAAATAAGAAAAGCTTACTTCCGTCAGTTTTTTAAAATCACAGCTTCTAGAAGGTTTACATGATTTCTTAAAAAACACTAGTTTTTAGAAAATGTGATTTATTTCATAAATGAAATCAACAAAGTATGCACATTCTACGTCATAACAACTTTCTAAAGTTTGTACATGCGTCCGGAAATAAGAAAAGCTTACTTCTGCCAGTTTTTTAAAATCACAGCTTCTAGAAGGTTTACATGATTTCTTAAAAACCACGAGTATTTAGAAACTGTGATTTATTTCATAAATGGAATTAACAAAGTATGCACATTCTAAGTCATAACGACTTTCTATAGTTTGCGCATGCATCCAGAAATAAGAAAAGCGTACTTCCCCTCATTTTTTAAAGTCACAGCTTCTAGAAGGTTTACATGATTTCTTAAAAAACGCGAGTTTTTAGAAAATGTGATTTATTTCATCAATGGAATCAACAAACTATGCACATTCTACGTAATAACGACTTTCTATAGTTTGCGAATGCGTCCGGAAATAAGAAAAGCTTACTTCCCCCTAGTTTTTAAAATCACAGCTTCTAGAAGATTTACATGATTTCATTAAAAACATGAGTTTTTAGAAAATGTCATTTATTTCATAAATGGAATGAAAAAAGTATGAACATTCTATGTCATAACAACTTTGTATAGTTTGCGCATGCGCAAACTATGCACATTCTACATCATAACGACTTTCTAAAGTTTGCGCATTCGTCCGGAAATAAGAAAAGCTTACTTCCACCAGTTTTTTAAAATCACAGCTTTTAGAAGGTTTACATGATTTCTTAAAATCCACAAGTATTTAGAAAATGTGATTTATTTCATAAATGGAATCAACAAAGTATGCACATTCTAAGCCATCACAACTTTCTATAGTTTGCGCATTCGTCCGGAAATAAGAAAAGTTTACTTCCCCCCGTTTTTTAAAATCACAGCTTCTAGAAGGTTTACGTGATTTCTTTAAAAAAATTAGTTTTTAGAAAATGTGATTTATTTCATAAAAGGAATCAACAAAGTATGGACATTCTATGTCATAACGACTTTCTATAGTTTGCGCATGCGTATGGAAATAAGAAAAGCTTACTTCCCCCCATTTTTTAAAATCACAGCTTCTAGAAGGTTTACATGATTTCTTAAAAAACACGAGTTTTTAGAAAATGTGATTTATTTCATAAATGGAATCAACAAAGTATGCACATTCTAAGTCATAACGACTTTCTATAGTTTTTGCATGCATCCGGAAATAAGAAAAGCTTACTTCTGTAGTGCCCCTAGACTACTGTAGACATTGAGGGCACTTGCTTAGTGACCCGACAGTTTGAAACATTAATAAAATAATCCTTTGATTTTATTTTGAGTATATTTATGATTACGATTGATTGTAAATCAATAAAATAATGATTTATGTTTGTGAGAAATGTGTGTAGCAATAGGTGAAACGGTTCACCGAAGGACACACAAAGGAATATGAAGGGTCGTAGAGTATGGGTAAATCACACACAGGGGAAGCGACGACGATGTCGACTCCCAACAAGAATACCACGCATGAGCAGATAAGCATTGATCCGCTTGCTCAAGAGGAATGCGTGAGGGCATACGAGGTGGGCCACGACAGAGTTGGTCACGTACGAGTTGAGGGGCGCGCAGTGAGAACGAACTCACTCCTCAGCGCCATTAGTCCCTACATAGCATGTAGACGGAGGATGGATGGTAACGATTCCTAAAATCTCTACAAGAGTTCCCGCAAGTCAAAACGGAAATATGGTGGCAGAAGGACCCAACGATGAGGTACCCTGTCGAGAACGGAAAGAATGGACGCAAGGACCCAACGAGGTGGTACCATGTCAAGGAATGGAAACCGTGGATGATTGGACCCGACGGAGTGGTGCCATGTCGGAGAATTAAAAATTAAGGAACCAGGAGCCCAACGACGCGGCACCGTGATCCTAGTGAGTTTGGTGGTTAAATTAAAATGCATACAAACTTAGGAGAATAACTCTAGATTATTACTTAGCAAATGCATAACAATAGCTTATACATTTGCACATGAATAGTTATTTTTGTTGAGCATTTAAAATAATAGAAATTATTATTTAGGAGCAAAATAGATTAGACACCTAGTCAACTAAAAGCTAGGAGTTGATTAAAATATATGGGGGACAAACTAGAGCAAACTTAGGGATGTAGGTGCACTTCCCAGAGAAACTGACACTTGGATGGGTGAGTGTTTTAATTAATTAAATAATTAAAAATATTTAATTATGCATGAAGCGACATGTGTCGCGAGAGATTTCCCTTTATAAGGAAGGCTTAAGGAATGGGTAAGGGGCCCATAATTTGGACAATTGTCATAATTTTCGAATGCCTCAAAGACTTGCTGCTATCTAAGGGTTTGGCTAAGAAATCCTGGTGGGAAGGGAAACCCAAGCTGGATTTCTGAAAAACGTGTGTGAGCTCTACGACCCAAAGCTTGGGGGAGGCCATGCGATTGAAATCAGGAGCCTATGGTTGGGTGGCGGAGCTAACGGTTGCTTCGCCTACGGATAAACGAGCTTTGCTGGTTATGGTTATGGTTTGTTTTAATTTGCTAGTTATTCATTTATTTAGTTTATTTATTCAGTCGTTATGCTTTCTAATCTCTTTTGTATCGAGTGGTTGAGTTTCATAACGACTTTCTATAGTTTGCGCATGCATCCGGAAATAAGAAAAGCTTACTTCCCCCCAGTTTTTAAAATCATAGCTTCTAGAAGGTTTACATGATTTCTTAAAAAACATGAGTTTTTAGAAAATCTCATTTATTTCATAAATGGAATCAACAAAGTATGAACATTCTATGTCATAATGACTTTGTGCAGTTTGCGAATGCGTCCAGAAATAAGAAAAGCTTACTTCCCCCCGTTTTTTAAAATCACAACTTCTAGAACGTTTACATGATTTCTTAAAAAAAAACGAGTTTTTAGAAAATGTGATTTATTTCATAAAAGGAATCAACAAAGTATGCACATTCTACGTCATAACGACTCTCTACAGTTTGCGCATGCGTATGGAAATAACAAAAGCTTACTTCCCCCCGTTTTTTAAAATCACAGCTTCTAGAAGGTTTACATGATTTCTTAAAAAACACGAGTTTTTCGAAAATGTCATTTCTTTAATAAATGGAATCAACAAATTATGCACATTCTACGTAATAATGACTTTCTATAGTTTGCGCATGCGTCCAAAAATAAGAAAAGCTTACTTCACCCTGTATTCTAAAATCACAGCTTCTAGAAGGTTTAAATGATTTCTTAACAAACACGAGTTTTTAGAAAATGTCATTTATTTCATAAATGGAATCAACAAAGTATGCACATTCTATGTCATAACGACTTTCTATAGTTTTTGCATGCGCAAAATATGCACATTGTACGTAATAACGACATTCTATAGTTTGCGTATGGGTCCAGATATAAGAAAAGCTTACTTCCCCCCGTTTTTTAAAATCACAACTTCTAGAAGGTTTACATGATTTCTTAAAAAACACGAGTTTTTAGAAAATGTGATTTATTTGATAAATGGAATCAACAAAGTATGCACATTGTATGTCATAACGACTTTGTATGGTTTGCGCATGCGCAAACTATGCACATTCTACGTAATAACAACTTTCTATAGTTTGCGCATGCGTCCGGAGATAAGAAAAGCTTACTTCCGCCAGTTTTTTAAAATCACACCTTCTAGAAGGTTTACATGATTTCTTAAAAAACACGAGTTTTTAGAAAATGTGATTTATTTCATAAATGGAATCAACAAAGTATCCACATTCTACGTCATAACGACTTTCTATAGTTTGCGCATGCATCCGGAAATAAGAAAAGCTTACTTCCCCCCATTTTTTAAAATCACAGCTTCTAGAAGGTTTACATGATTTCTTAAAAAACACGAGTTTTTAGAAAATGTGATTTATTTCATCAATGGAATCAACAAACTATGCACATTCTACGTAATAACGACTTTTTATAGTTTGCGAATGCGTCCGAAAATAAGAAAAGCTTACTTCCCCTTGTTTATTAAGATCACAGCTTCTAGAAGGTTTACATGATTTCTTAAAAAACACGAGTTTTTTGAAAATGTTATTTATTTCATAAATGGAATCAACAAAGTATGAACATTCTATGTCATAACGAATTTTTGTAGTTTGCAAATGCGCTCGGAAATAAGAAAAGCTTACTTCCCCATGGTTTTTAAAATCACAGCTTCTAGAAGGTTTACATGATTTCTTAAAAAACACGAGTTTTTAGAAAATGTGATTTATTTCATAAATGGAATCAACAAAGTATGCACATTCTATGTCATAACGACTTTGTATAGTTTACGCATGCACAAACTATGCACATTCTACGTAATCACAAATTTCTATAGTTTGCGCATGCGTCCGGAAATAAGAAAAGCTTACTTCCGCCAGTTTTTTAAAATCAGAGCTTCTAGAAGGTTTACATGATTTCTTAAAAAACACGAGGTTTTAGAAAATGTGATTTATTTCATAAATGGAATCAACAAGGTATGCACATTCTAAGTCATAACGACTTTCTATAGTTTGCGCATGCGTCCGGAAATAAGAAAAGCTTACTTCCCTTCGTTTTTTAAAATCACAGCTTCTAGAAGGTTTACATGATTTCATAACAAACACGATTTTTTAGAAAATGTGATTTATTTCATAAATGGAATCAACAAAGTATGAACATTCTATGTCATAACGACTTTGTATAGTTTGCGCATGCGTCCGAAAAAAACAAAAGCTTGCTTCCCCCAATTTTTTAAAATCACAGCTTCTAGAAGGTTTACATGATTTCTTAAAAAAATGAGTTTTTAGAAAATGTGATTTATTTCATAAAAGGCATCAACAAAGTATGCACATTCTACATCATAATGACTTTCTACAGTTTGCGCATGCGTATGGAAATAAGAAAAGCTTACTTCCCCCCGTTTTTTAAAATCACAGCTTCTAGAAGGTTTACATGATTTCTTAAAAAACACAAGTTTTTAGAAAATGTGATTTATTTCATAAATGGAATCAACAAAGTATGCACATTCCATGTCATAACGACTTTGTATAGTTTACGCATGCGCAAACTATGCACATTCTACGTCATAACGACTTTCTATAGTTTGCGCATGCGTCCCGAAATAAGAAAAGCTTACTTCCGCCAGTTTTTTAAAATCACATCTTCTAGAAGGTTTACATGATTTCTTAAAAAACATGAGTTTTTAGAAAATGTGATTTATTTCATAAATGGAATCAACAAAGTATGCACATTCTCCGTCATAACGACTTTCTAAATTTTGCGCATGCGTCTGGAAATAAGAAAAGCTTACTTCCTCCCGGTTTTTAAAATCACAGCTTCTAGAAGGTTTACATGATTTCTTAAAAAACACGAGTTTTTAGAAAATGTGATTTATTTCATCAATGGAATCAACAAACTATGCACATTATACGTAATAACGACTTTCTATAGTTTACGAATGCATCCGGAAATAAGAAAAGCTTACTTCCACCCGGTTTTTAAAATCACAGCTTCTAGAAGGTTTACATCATTTCTTAAAAAAAATGAGTTTTTAGAAAATGTGATTTATTTCATAAAAGGAATCAACAAAGTATGCACATTCTACATCATAATGACTTTCTATAGTTTGCGCATGCGTATGGAAATAAGAAAAGCTTACTTCCCCCCGTTTTTTAAAATCACAGCTACTAGAAGGTTTACATGATTTCTTAAAAAACACGAGTTTTTAGAAAATGTCATTTATTTAATAAATGGAATCAACAAAGTATGCACATTCTATGTAATAATGAATTTCTATAGTTTGCGCATGCGTCCGGAAATAAGAAAAGCTTACTTCCCCCTGCTTGTTAAAATCACAGCTTCTAGAAGGTTTACATGATTTCTTAACAAACACGAGTTTTTAGAAAATGTCATTTATTTCATAAATGGAATCAACAAAGTATGCATATTCCATGTCATAAAAACTTTCTATAGTTTGTGCATGCGCAAACTATGCACATTCTACATACTAACGACTTTCTTGAGTTTGCGTATTCGTCCGGAAATAAGAAAAGCTTACTTCACCCCGTTTTTTAAAATCACAGCTTCTAGAAGGTTTACATGATTTCTTAAAAAAAATGAGTTTTCAGAAAATTTGATTTATTTCATAAAAGGAATCAACAAAGTATGCACATTCTACGTCATAAGGACTTTCTACAGTTTGCGCATGCGTGTGGAAATAAGAAAAGCTTACTTCCCCCCGGTTTTTAAAATCACAGCTTCTAGAAGGTTTACATGATTTCTTAAAAAACACGAGTTTTTAGAAAATGTCATTTATTTCATAAATGGAATCAAAAAAGTATGAACATTCTATGTCATAACGACTTTGTATAGTTTGCGCCTTGCAAACTATGCACATTCTACGTCATAACGACTTTCTAAACTTTGCGCATGCGTCCGGAAATAAGAAAAGCTTACTTCCGCCAGTTTTTTAAAATCACAGCTTCTAGAAGGTTTACATGATTTCTTAAAAAACATGAGTTTTTAGAAAATGTCATTTATTTCATAAATGGAATCAACAAAGTATGCACATTCTAAGTCATAACGACTTTCTATAGTTTGGGCATGCGTCCGGAAATAAGAAAAGCTTACTTCCCCCCGTTTTTTAAAATCACAGCTTCTAGAAGGTTTACATGATTTTTTAACAAACACGATTTTTTAGAAAATGTTATTTATTTCATAAATGGAATCAACAAAGTATGCACATTCTACGTAATAACGACTTTCTATAGTTTGCGCATGCGTCCGGAACTAAGAAAAGCTTACTTCCCCCTGCTTGTTAAAATCACAGCTTCTAGAAGGTTTACATGATTTCTTAACAAACACGAGTTTTTAGAAAATGTGATTTATTTCATAAATCGAATCAACAAAGTATGCATATTCTATGAAATAACAACTTTCTATAGTTTGCGCATGCGCAAACTATGCACATTCTACGTACTAACGACTTTCTATAGTTTGCGTATTCGTCCGGAAATAAGAAAAGCTTACTTCACCCCGTTTTTTAAAATCGCAACTTCTAGAAGATTTACATGATTTATTAAAAAACACGAGTTTGTAGAAAATATCATTTATTTCATAAATGGAATCAACAAAGTATGCACATTCTACGTCATAACGACTTTCTATAGTTTGCGCATGCTTCCGGAAATACGAAAAGCTTACTTCCCCCCATTTTTTAAAATCACAGCTTCTAGAAGGTTTACATGATTTCTTAATAAACACGAGTTTTTAGAAAATGTGATTTATTTAATCAATGGAATCAACATACTATGCACATTCTACGTAATAACGACTTTCTATAGTTTGCACATGTGTCCGCAAAATAAGAAAAGCTTACTTCCCCCCGTTTTTTAAAATCACAGCTTCTAGAAGGATTACATGATTTCTTAAAAAACATGAGTTTTATGAACATGTGATTTATTTCATAAACGGAATCAACAAAGTATGCACATTCTATGTCATAACGACTTTGTATAGTTTGCGCATGCGCAAACTATGCACATTCTATCTAATAACGACTTTCTATAGTTTGCTCATGCGTCTGGAAATAAGAAAAGCTTACTTCCCCCATTTTTTTCAATTCACAGCTTCTAGAAGGTTTACATGATTTCTTAAAAAACATGAGTTTTTAGTAAATGTGATTTATTTCATAAATGTAATAAAAAAAGGATGCACTTTCTACGTCATAACGACTTTCTAAAGTTTGTGCATGCGTCCGGAAATAAGAAAAGCTTACTTCCCCCCATTTTTTAAAATCAAAGCTTCTAGAAGGTTTACATGAGTTCTTAAAAAACACGAGTTTTTAGAAAATGTGATTTATTTGATCAATGGAATCAACAAACTATGCACATTCTAATTCATAACGACTTTCTATTGTTTGTGCATGCGTCCGGAAATTAGAAAAGCTTACTTCCCCCCGTTTTTTAAAATCACGGCTTCTAGAAGGTTTACATGATTTCTTAAAAAGAACGAGTTTTTAGAAAATGTGATTTATTTCATAAAAGGAATCAACAAAGTATGCACATTTTACGTCATAACGACTTTGTATAGTTTTCGCATGTGCAAACTATGCACATTCTAGGTAATAACGACTTTCTATAGTTTGCACATGCGTCCGGAAATAAGAAAAGCTTACTTCCCCCCCTTTTTTTCATTCACAGCTTCTAGAAGGTTTACATGATTTCTTAAAAAACATGAGTTTTTAGAAAATGTGATTTATTTCATAAATGGAATCAAGAAAGTATGCACATTCTACGTCATAACGACTTTCTATAGTTTGCGCATGCGTCCGGAAATAAGAAAAGCTTACTTCCCCCCGTTTTTTAAAATCACAGCTTCTAGAAGGTTTACATGATATCTTAAAAAAAATGAGTTTTTAGAAAATTTGATTTATTTCATAAAAGGAATCAACAAAGTATGCACATTCTACCTTATAACGACTTTCTATAGTTTGCGCATGCGTCCGGAAATAAGAAAAGCTTACTTCCCCCCATGTTTTTAAAATCACAGCTTGTAGAAGGTTTACATGATTTCTTAATAAACAGGAGTTTTTAGAAAATGTGATTTATTTAATCAATGGAATCAACAAACTATGCACATTATACGTAATAACGACTTTCTATAGTTTGCACATGCATCCGGAAATAAGAAAAGCTTACTTCCCCCCGTTTTTTAAAATCACAGCTTCTAGAAGGATTACATGATTTCTTAAAAAACATTAGTTTTACGAACATGTGATTTATTTCATAAATGGAATCAACAAAGTATGCACATTCTATGTCATTACGACTTTGTATAGTTTGCGCGTGCGCAAACTATGCACATTCTATCTAATAACGACTTTCTATAGTTTGCTCATGCGTCTGGAAATAAGAAAAGCTTACTTCCCCCCTTTTTTTCAATTCACAGCTTCTAGAGGGTTTACATGATTTCTTAAAAAACATGAGTTTTTAGAAAATGTGATTTATTTCATAAATGGAATAAAAAAAGGATGCACTTTCTACATCATAACGACTTTCTAAAGTTTGTGCATGCGTCCGGAAATAAGAAAAGCTTACTTCCCCCCGTTTTTTAAAATAAAAGCTTCTACAAGGTTTACATGATTTCTTAAAAAACATGAGTTTTTAGAAAATGTGATTTATTTGATCAATGGAATCAACAAACTATGCACATTCTAAGTCATAACGACTTTCTATAGTTTGCGCATGCGTCCGGAAATAAGAAAAGCTTACTTCCCCCCGTTTTTTAAAATCACTGCTTCTAGAAGGTTTACATGATTTCTTAAAAAAAATGAGTTTTTAGAAAATGTGATTTATTTCATAAAAGAAATCAACAAAGTATGCACATTCTACATCATAACGACTTTGTATAGTTTTCGCATGTGCAAACTATGCACATTCTAGGTAATAACGACTTTCTATAGTTTGCACATGCGTCCGGAAATAAGAAAAGCTTACTTCCCCCCTTTTTTTTCATTCACAGCTTCTAGAAGGTTTACATGATTTCTTAAAAAACATGAGTTTTTAGAAAATGTGATTTATTTCATCAATGGAATCAACAAAGTATGCACATTCTACGTCATAACGACTTTATATAGTTTGCGCATGCGTCTGGAAATAAGAAAAGCTTACTTCCCCCCGTTTTTTAAAATCACAGCGTCTAGAAGGTTTACATGATATCTTAAAAAAAATGAGTTTTTAGAAAATGTGATTTATTTCATAAAAGGAATCAACAAAGTATGCACATTCTACGTCATAACGACTTTCTATAGTTTGCGCATTCGTCCGGAAATAAGAAAAGCTTACTTCCCCCCGTTTTTTAAAATCACAGCTTCTAGAAGGATTACATGATTTCTTAAAAAACATGAGTTTTACGAACATGTGATTTATTTCATAAATGGAATCAACAAACTATGCACATTCTAAGTCATAACGACTTTCTATAGTTTGCGCATGCGTCTGGAAATAAGAAAAGCTTACTTCCCCCTGTTTTTTAAAATCACAGCTTCTAGAAGGTTTACATGATATCTTAAAAAAAACGAGTTTTTAGAAAATGTGATTTATTTCATAAAAGGAATCAACAAAGTATGCACATTCTACGTCATAACGACTTTCTATAGTTTGCGCATTCGTCCGGAAATAAGAAAAGCTTACTTCCCCCCGTTTTTTAAAATCACAGCTTCTAGAAGGATTACATGATTTCTTAAAAAACATGAGTTTTACGAAAATGTGATTTATTTCATAAATGGAATCAACAAAGTATGCACATTCTACGTCATAACGACTTTCTATAGTTTGCGCATGCGTCCGGAAATAAGAAAAGCTTACTTCCACCAGTTTTTTAAAATCACAGCTTCTGGAAGGTTTACGTGATTTCTTAAAAAACACGAGTTTTTAGAAAATGTGATTTATTTCATCAACGGAATCAACAAACTATGCACATTCTACGTAATAACGACTTTCTATAGTTTGCAAATGCGTCCGGAAATAAGAAAAGCTTACTTCCCCCCGGTTTCTAAAATCACAGCTTCTAGAAGGTTTACATGATTTCTTAAAAAACACGAGTTTTTAGAAAATGTCATTTATTTCATAAATGGAATAAAAAATGTATGAACATTCTATGTCATAACGACTTTGTATAGTTTGCGCATGCGCAAACTATGCACATTCTACGTCATAACGACTTTCTAAAGTTTGCGCATGCATCCGGAAATAAGAAAAGCTTACTTCCGCCATTTTTTTAAAATCACAGCTTCTAGAAGGTTTACATGATTTCTTAAAAAACACGAGTTTTTAGAAAATGTCATTTATTTCATAAATGGAATCAAAAATGTATGAACATTCTATGTCATAACGACTTTGTATAGTTTGCGCATGCGCAAACTATGCACATTCTATGTAATAACGACTTTCTATAGTTTGCACATGCGTCCGGAAATAAGAAAAGCTTACTTCCCCCCTTTTTTTAAATTCACAACTTCTAGAAGGTTTACATGATTTCTTAAAAAACACGAGTTTTAGAAAATGTGATTTATTTCATAAATGGAATCAACAAAGTATGCACATTCTATGTCATAACGACTTTGTATAGTTTACGCATGCACAAACTAGGCACATTCTACGTAATAACGAATATCTATAGTTTGCGCATGCGTCCGGAAATAAGAAAAGCTTACTTCCGCCAGTTTTTTAAAATCACAGCTTCTAGAAGGTTTACATGATTTCTTAAAAAAAATGAGTTTTTAGAAAATGTGATTTATTTCATAAATGGAATCAACAAAGTATGCACATTCTATGTCATAATGACTTTCTATAGTTTACGCATGCGCAAAGTATGCACATTCTACGTCATAACGACTTTCTATAGTTTGCGCATGCATCCGGAAATAAGAAAAGCTTACTTCCCCCCGTTTTTTAAAATCACAGTTTCTAGAAGGTTTACATGATTTCTTAACAAACACAATTTTTTAGAAAATGTGATTTATTTCACAAATGGAATCAACAAAGTATGAACATTCTATGTCATAACGACTTTGTATAGTTTGCGCATGCGTCCGGAAATAAGAAAAGCTTGCTTCCCCCGGTTTTTTAAAATCACAGCTTCTAGAAGGTCTACATGATTTCTTAAAAAAACGAGTTTTTAGAAAATGTGATTTATTTCATAAAAGGAATCAACAAAGTATGCACATTCTACATCATAACGACTTTCTACAGTTTGCGCATGCGTATGGAAATAAGAAAATCTTACTTCCCCCCATTTTTTAAAATCACAGCTTCTAGAAGGTTTACATGATTTCTTAACAAACACGAGTTTTTAGAAAATGTGATTTATTTCATAAATGGAATCAACAAAGTATGCATATTCTATGTCATAACAACTTTCTATAGTTTGTGCATGCACAAACTACGCACATTCTACATAGTAACGACTTTCTATAGTTTGCGTATTCGTCCGGAAATAAGAAAAGCTTACTTCACCCCGTTTTTTAAAATCACAACTTCTAGAAGGTTTACATGATTTCTTAAAAAAAACGAGTTTTTAGAAAATGTGATTTATTTCATCAATGGAATCAACAAACTATGCACATTCTACGTCATAACGATTTTCTATAGTTTGCGCATGCGTCCGGAAATAAGAAAAGCTTACTTCCACCTGTTTGTTAAAATCACAGCTTCTAGAAGGTTTACAAGATTTCTTAAAAAACACGAGTTTTTAGAAAATGTGATTTATTTCATAAATGGAACCAACAAAGTATGCATATTCTATGTCATAACAACTTTCTATAGTTTGTGCATGCGCAAACTATGCACATTCTACGTACTAACGACTTTCTATAGTTTGCGTATTCGTCCAGAAATAAGAAAAGCTTACTTCACCCTGTTTTTTAAAACCACAGCTTATAGAAGGTTTACATGATTTCTTAAAAATCATGAGTTTTTAGAAAATGTCATTTATTTCATCAAAGGAATCAACAAAGTATGCACATTCTATGTCATAACGACTTTCTATAGTTTGCGCATGCGTATGGAAATAAGAAAAGCTTACTTCCCCCCGTTTTTTAAAATCACAGCTTCTAGAAGGTTTACATGATTTCTTAAAAAACACGAGTTTTTAGAAAATGTCATTTTGTTTATTAAATGGAATCAACAAAGTATGCACATTCTACGTAATAAAGACTTTCTATAGTTTGCGCGTGTGTCCGGAAATAAGAAAAGCTTACTTCCCCCTGTTTTTTAAAATCACAGCTTCTAGAAGGTTTACATGATTTCTTAACAAACACATGTTTTTAGAAAATGTGATTTATTTCATAAATAGAATCAACAAAGTATGCTCATTCTATGCCATAATGACTTTGTATGGTTTGTGCATGCGCAAACTATGCACATTATACGTAATAATGACTTTCTATAGTTTCCGCATGCGTCCGGAAATAAGAAAAGCTTACTTCCGCGAGTTTTTTTAAATCACAGCTTCTAGAAGGTTTACATGATTTCTTAAAAAACACGAGTTTTTAGAAAATGTGATTTATTTCATAAATGGAATCAACAAAGTATGCACATTCTACGTCATAATTACTTTCTATAGTTTGCGCATGCATCCGGAAATAAGAAAAGCTTACTTCCCCCCATTTTTTAAAATCACAACCTCTAGAAGGTTTACATGATTTCTTAAAAAACACGAGTTTTTAGAAAATGTGATTTATTTCATCAATGGTATCAACAAACTATGCACATTCTACGTAGTAACGACTTTCTATTGTTTGCGAATGCGTCTGGAAGTAAGAAAAGCTTACTTCCCCCCATTTTTTAAAATCACAGCTTATAGAAGATTTACATGATTTATTAAAAAACACGAGTTTTTAGAAAATGTCATTTATTTCATAAATGCAATCAACAAAGTATGAACATTCGATGTCATAACGACTTTGTATAGTTTGCGCATGCGTAAACTATGCACATTCTATGTAATAACGACCTTATATAGTTTGCGCATGCGTCCGGAAATAAGAAAAGCTTACTTCCACCCGTTTTTTAAAATCACAGCTTCTAGAAGGTTTACATGATTTCTTAAAAAAATCGAGTTTTTAGAAAATGTGATTTATATCATAAAATGAATCAACAAAGTATGCACATTCTACGTCATAACGACTTTCTATAGTTTGCGCATTCGTCCGGAAATAAGAAAAGCTTACTTCCCCCCGTTTTTTAAAATCACAGCTTCTAGAAGGATTACATGATTTCTTAAAAAACATGAGTTTTACGAACATGTGATTTATTTCATAAATGGAATCAACAAACTATGCACATTCTAAGTCATAACGAATTTGTATAGTTTACGCATGCGCAAACTATGCACATTCTACGTAATAACGACTTTCTATAGTTTGCGAATGCGTCCGAAAATAAGAAAAGCTTACTTCCCCCCGTTTTTTAAAACCACAGCTTCTAGAAGGTTTACATGATTTCTTAAAAAAAAAGAGTTTTTATAAAATTTCATTTATTTCAGAAAAGGAATCAACAAAGTATGCACATTCTATGTCATAACGAATTTCTATAGTTTGCGCATGCGTATGGAAATAAGAAAAGCTTACTCCCCTCCTTTTTTTAAAATCACAGCTTCTAGAAGGTTTACATGATTTCTTAAAAAACACGAGTTTTTAGAAAATGTTATTTTGTTTATTAAATGGAATCGACAAAGTATGCACATTCTACATAATAACGACTTTCTATAGTTTGCGCATGCGTCCGGAAATAAGAAAAGCTTACTTCCCCCTGTTTTTTAAAATCACAGCTTCTAGAAGGTTTACATGATTTCTTAACAAACACGAGTTTTTAGAACATGTCATTTATTTCATAAATGGAATCAACAAAGTATGCACATTCTATGTCATAACGACTTTGTATAGTTTACGCATGCACAAACTAGGCACATTCTACGTAATAACGAATATCTATAGTTTGCGCATGCGTCCGGAAATAAGAAAAGCTTACTTCACCCCGTTTTTTAAAATCACAACTTCCAGAAGGTTTACATGATTTCTTAAAAAAGACGAGTTTTTAGAAAATGTGATTTATTTCATAAATGTAATCAACAAAGTATGCACATTCTATGCCATAATGACTTTGTCTGGTTTGTGCATGTGCAAACTATGCACATTATACATAATAACGACTTTCTATTGTTTCCGCATGCATCCGGAAATAAGAAAAGCTTACTTCCGCGAGTTTTTTAAAATCACATCTTCTAGAAGGTTTACATGATTTCTTAAAAAACACAAGTTTTTAGAAAATGTGATTTATTTCATAAATGGAATCAACAAAGTATGCACATTCTACGTCATAACGAATTTCTATAGTTTGCGCATGCATCCGGAAATAAGAAAAGCTTACTTCCTCCCCTTTTTTTGAAATCACAGCTTCTAGAAGGTTTACATGATTTCTTAAAAAACAAGAGTTTTTAGAAAATGTGATTTATTTTATCAATGGAATCAACAAACTATGCACATTCTACATAATAACGAATTTCTATTGTTTGCGAATGCGTCCGGAAATAAGAAAAGCTTACTTCCCCCCATTTTTTAAAATCACAGCTTCTAGAAGGTTTACATGATTTCTTAAAAAACACGAGTTTTTAGAAAATGTGGTTTATTTCATAAATGGAATCAACAAAGTATGCACATTCTATAACATATCGACTTTGTATAGTTTACCCATGCGCAAACCATGCACATTCTACGTCATAACGACTTTCTTTAGTTCGCGCATGTGTCCAAAAATAAGAAAAGCTTACTTCCCCTAGTTTTTTAAAATCACAGCTTCTAGAAGGTTTACATGATTTCTTAAAAAACACAAGTTTTTAGAAAATGTGATTTATTTCATAAATGGAATCAACAAAGTATGCACATTCTAAGTCATAACAACTTTCTATAGTTTGCGCATGCGTCCGGAAATAAGAAAAGCTTACTTCCGCCAGTTTTTTAAAATCACAGCTTCTAGAAGGTTTACATGATAGCTTAAAAAACACGAGTTTTTAGAAAATGTGATTTATTTCATCAGTGGAATCAACAAACTATGCACATTCTACGTAATAACAACTTTCTATAGTTTGTGAATGCGTCCGGAGATAAGAAAAGCTTACTTCCCCTCGGTTTTTAAAATCACAGCTTCTAGAAGGTGTACATGATTTCTTAAAAAACACGAGTTTTTAGAAAATGTCATTTATTTCATAAATGGAATAAAAAAAGTATGAACATTCTATCTCATAACGAATTTGTATAGTTTGCGCATGCGCACGCTATGCACATTCTATGTAATAACGACTTTCTATAGTTTTCGCATGCGTCCGGAGATAAGAAAAGCTTACTTCCCCCCTTTTTTTAAATTCACAGCTTCTAGAAGGTTTACATGATTTCTTAACAAACACGAGTTTTTAGAAAATGTCATTTATTTCATAAATGGAATCAACAAAGTATGAACATTCTATGTCATAATGAATTTGTATAGTTTGCACATGCGCACACTATGCACATTCTATGTAATAACGACTTTCTATAGTTTGCGCATGCGTCTGGAAATAAGAAAACCTTACTTCCCCCCTTTTTTTAAATTCACAGCTTCTAAAAGGTTTACATGATTTCTTAACAAACACAATTTTTTAGAAAATGTCATTTATTTCATAAATGGAATCAACAAAGTATGCACATTCTATGTCATAACGACTTTCCAAAGTTTGCGCATGCGTCCGGAAATAAGAAAACCTTACTTCCCCCCTTTTTTTAAATTCACAGCTTCTAAAAGGTTTACATGATTTCTTAACAAACACAATTTTTTAGAAAATGTGATTTATTTCATAAATGGAATCAACAAAGTATGCACATTATACGTCATAACGACTTTCTAAAGTTTGCGCATGCGTCCGGAAATAAGAACAGCTTACTTCCTCCATTTCTTTAAAATCACAGCTTCTAGAAGGTTTACATGATTTCTTAAAAAACATGAGTTTTTAGAAAATGTGATTTATTTCATAAATGGAATCAACAAAGTATGCACATTCTAACTCATAACGACTTTCTACAGTTTGCGCATGCGTCTGGAAATAAGAAAAGCTTACTTCCCCCCGTTTTTTAAAATCATAGCTTCTAGAAGGTTTACATGATTTCTTAAAAAACACGAGTTTTTAGAAAATGTCATTTATTTCATCAATGGAATCAACAAACTATGCATATTCTACGTAATAATGACTTTCTATAGTTTGCGAATGCGTCCGGAAATAAGAAAAGCTTACTTCCCCCATTTTTTAAAATCACAGCTTCTGGAAGGTTTACATGATTTCTTAAAAACACGAGTTTTTAGAAAATGTGATTTATTTCATAAATGGAATCAATAAACTATGCACATTCTACGTAATAACAACTTTCTATAGTTTGCGCATGCGCCGGAAATAAGAAAAGCTTATTTCCTCCTGTTTTTTAAAATCACAGCTTCTAGAAGGTTTACATGATTTCTTAAAAAACACGAGTTTTTAGAAAATGTCATTTATTTCATAAATGGAATCAACAAAGTATGAACATTCGATGTCATAATGACTTTGTATAGTTTGCGCATGCACAAACTATGCACGTTATATGTAATAACGACTTTCTATAGTTTGCGCATGCATCCAGAAATAAGAAAAACTTACTTTCCCCCTTTTTTTAAATTCACAGCTTCTAGATGGCTTACATGATTTCTTAAAAAACACGAGTTTTTAGAAAATTTGATTTATTTCATAAATGGAATCAACAAATTATGCACATTCTACGTCATAACGACTTTCTATAGTTTGCGCATGCGTCCGGAAATAGGAAAAGCTTACTTCCCCTCGTTTTTTTAAAATCACAACTTCTAGAAGGTTTACATGATTTCTTAAAAAACACGAGTTTTTAGAAAATGTCATTTATTTCATAAATGAAATCAACAAAGTATGAAAATTCGATGTCATAACGACTTTGTATAGTTTGCGCATGCGCAAACTATGCACATTCTATGTAATAACGACTTTCTATAGTTTGCGCATGCGTCCGGAAATAAGAAAAGCTTACTTCCCGCCTTTTTTAAATTCACAGCTTCTAGAAGGTTTAGATGATTTCTTAAAAAACATGAGTTTTTAGAAGATGTGAATTATTTCATAAATGGAATCAACAAAGTATGCACATTCTATGTCATAACGACTTTCTATTGTTTGTGCATGCGTCCGGAAATAAGAAAAGCTTACCTTCCCCTGTTTTTTAAAATCACAGCTCCTAGAAGGTTTACATGATTTCTTAAAAAAATTGAGTTTTTAGAAAATGTGATTTATTTCATAAAAGGAATCAACAAAGTATGCACATTCTACGTCATAACGACTTTCTACAGTTTGCGCATGCGTATGGAAATAAGAAAAGCTTACTTTTCCCCGTTTTTTAAAATCACAGCTTCTAGAAGGTTTACATGATTTCTTAACAAACACGAGTTTTTAGAAAATTTCATTTCTTTCATAAATGGAATCAACAAAGTATGCACATTATATGTCATAATGACTTTCTATAGTTTTCGCATGCGCAAACTATGCACATTCTACATAATAATGACTTTCTATAGTCTGTGCATGCATCCGGAAATAAGAAAAGCTTACTTCAGCCAGTTTTTTAAAATCACAGCTTCTAGAAGGTTTACATGATTTCTTAAAAAACACCTGTTTTTAGAAAATGTCATTTATTTCATAAATCGAATCAACAAATTATGCACATTCTACGTCATAACAACTTTCTATAGTTTGCGCATGAGTCCGGAAATAAGAAAAGCTTACCTCCCCCCGTTTTTTAAAATCACAGCTTCTAGAAGGTTTGCATGATTTCTTAAAAAACATGAGTTTTTAGAAAATGTGATTTATTTCATAAATGGAATCAACAAAGTATGCACATTCTAAGTCATAATGACTTTCTATGCTTTGCACATGCAACTGGAAATAAGAAAAGCTTACTTCCCCCCATTTTTTAAAATCATAGCTGCTACAAGGTTTACATGATTTCTTAAAAAACACTAGTTTTTAGAAAATGTGATTTATTTCATCACTGGAATCAACAAACTATGCACATTCTACGTAATAACGACATTCTATAGTTTGCGAATGCATCCAGAAATAAGAAAAGCTTAGTTCCCCCCATTTTTTAAAACCACAGCTTCTAGAAGGTTTACATGATTTCTTAAAAAACACGAGTTTTTAGAAAATGTCTTTTATTTCATAATTGGAATCAAAAAAGTATGAACATTCTATGTCATAATGACTTTGTATAGTTTGCGCATGCGCAAACTATGCACATTCTATGTAATAATGAATTTCTATAGTTTGCGCATGCGTATGGAAATAAGAAAAGCTTACTTTCCCCCTTTTTTTAAATTCACAGCTTCTAGAAGGTTTACATGATTTCTTAAAAAACACGAGTTTTTAGAAAATGTGATTTATTTCATAAATGGAATCAACAAAGTATGCACATTCTAAGTCATAACGACTTTCTATACTTTGTGCATGCGTCCGGAAATAATAAAAGCTTACTTCCCCCCGTCTTTTAAAATCACAGCTTCTAGAAGGTTTACATGATTGCTTAAAAAAAATGAGTTTTTAGAAAATGTGATTTATTTCATAAAAGGAATTAACAAAGTATGCACATTCTACATCATAACGAATTTCTATAGTTTGCGCATGCGTATGGAAATAAGAAAAGCTTACTTGCCCCCGTTTTTTAAAATCACATTTTCTAGAAGGTTTACATGATTTCTTAAAAAACACGAGTTTTTAGAAAATGTGATTTATTTCATAAATGGAATCAACAAAGTATGCACATTCTAACTCATAATGACTTTCTACAGTTTGCGCATGCGTCTGGAAATAAGAAAAGCTTACTTCCCCCCGTTTTTTAAAATCACAGCTTCTAGAAGGTTTACATGATTTCTTAAAAAACACGAGTTTTTAGAAAATGTCATTTATTTCATCAATGGAATCAACAAACTATGCACATTCTACGTAATAACGACTTTCTATAGTTTGCGAATGCATCCGGAAATAAGAAAAGCTTACTTCCCCCCCATTTTTTAAAATCACAGCTTCTGGAAGGTTTACATGATTTCTTAAAAAACACGAATTTTTAGAAAATGTGATTTATTTCATAAATGGAATCAATAAACTATGCACATTCTACGTAGTAACGACTTTCTATAGTTTGCGTATGCGTCCAGAAATAAGAAAAGCTTACTTCACCCCGTTTTTTAAAATCACAACTTCCAGAAGGTTTACATGATTTCTTAAAAAACACGAGTTTTTAGAAAATGTGATTTATTTCATAAATGGAATCAACAAAGTATGCACATTCTATGCCAGAATGACTTTGTATGGTTTGTGCATGCGGAAACTATGCACAGTATACGTAATAACGACTTTCTATAGTTTTCGCATGCGTCCGGAAATAAGAAAAGCTTACTTCCACAAGTTTTTTAAAATCACAGCTTCTAGAAGGTCTACATGATTTCTTAAAAAACACGAGTTTTTAGAAAATGTGATTTATTTCATAAATGGAATCAACAAAGTATGCACATTCTACGTCATATCGACTTTCTATAGTTTGCGCATGCATCCAGAAATAAGAAAAGCTTACTCCCCCCCGTTTTTTAAAATCACAGCTTCTAGAAGGTTTACATTATTTCTTAAAAAACACGAGTTTTTAGAAAATGTGATTTATTTCATCAATGGAATCAACAAACTATGCACATTCTACGTAATAACGACTTTCTATTGTTTGCGAATGCGTCCGGAAATAAGAAAAGCTTACTTCCTGTTAAGGTTTAATATGCTAAGACATAAAATAGCAGCATTACATTCCATTTCACAATAATAGCATATACAGGATCACTGAATAAACAACAAGCACAGCATAAACACAAGAGACAGAGATTTATCCTGGGAAACCCTCATGGGGTAGAAAACCCAACAAAGCTTCCTCAATATAGATGACCAGCAATATACAAAGATGAAACCCTGAGACATGATCTCCTCCTCCACAATAGTAGACCTCTCCTCTACAAGTGCGCTATCCTCAAGTGAGTGTGTGTGTCAAATGAGGAACACACCTCCTATATTTATACACTACACTGACATGTATTTTACACAGGTACACGTAGGCTCGTATTTAACCAATGGGTTAAATACCCCACTACAACTGACTGGGCCGACCCCTCTAGGGTGGTCTAATAACCCTTTGACCCACATAACACATACAGGGCCGACCCCCACTAGGGAAGTCTAATAACCCAAGTTACCACATTCCGACGGAGGAATAAACATCTCCGGATATACAATAAGATCTTCACAGAGGAATGAAACATCTCTGGAATAATAAAGTACAAATATAATATTCTTTGAAGTTACAATATCTCAA
This sequence comes from Larix kaempferi, assembly GCA_027924585.1. NCBI lineage: Eukaryota > Viridiplantae > Streptophyta > Pinopsida > Pinales > Pinaceae > Larix > Larix kaempferi. Next base: position 11,568,021 of record BSBM01001611.1, read on the forward strand.
CACTCCCCCTTAACGAGAAGGATATTATAACAACATCTGCACGAGCAAGGAGTCATCAACATCATACATGATACATCTATAAATCATTGGAAGCTTTCTCAACATCATCAGTAACTCAAGCAATTACTGGAACATCTTCAATACTGGAACATCGACATTTTCAGTATTGAGTCTTTATCTTCTGTAGCACTTGAACAGCTACAACAATATCATCATATGGATCCTCACGATTATCGTCATTACACGATCATCAGCATCGTCATCACATGATCATCAGCATCATCATCACACGATCATCAGCATCGTCATCACACGATCATCAGCATCGTCATCACATGATCATTAGCATCGTCATCTCACGATCATCAGCATCGTCATCTCACGATCGTCAACATCGTCATCTCACGATCGTCAGCATCGTCATTGCACGATCATCAGCATCGTCATCACACGATCATCAGCATTGTCATCACACAATCATCAGCATCGTCATCAATACAGGTATCCATAACAATACAAGTATCCACATCATTAGTACAAGTATTCATGCCAATACAAGTATACATATCATCAATACAAGTATCCATACTGATACAAGTAACCATATCATCAATACAAGTATCCATACCGATACAAGTAACCACATCATCAATACAAGTATCCTACCGATACAAGTAACCACATCATCAATACAAATATCCATACCAATACAAGTAACCACATCATCAATACAAGTATCCTACCGATACAAGTAACCACATCATCAATACAAGTATCCTACCGATACAAGTAACCACATCATCAATACAAGTATCCTACCGATACAAGTAACCACATCATCAATACAAGTATCCTATCGATACAAGTAACCACATCATAAAAAAAAAATCACTTTCTCGGATACCATTCATCTACCGATCAATTCAGGGACCAAAGTCCGAGGATGATACAATCCCCACTTCTCGGAGACCACACGTCTACGGATCAATTCAGGGACCGAAGTCCAGGGATGATACAATCCCCACTTCTCGGAGACCACACGTCTACGGATCAATTCAGGGACCGAAGTCCGGGGATGATACAATCCCCACTTTTCGGAGACCACACGTCTACGGATCAATTCAGGGACCGGAGTTCGGGGATGATACAATCCCCACTTTTCGGAGACCACACGTCTACGGATCAATTCAGGGACCGAAGTCCAGGGATGATACAATCCCCACTTCTCGGAGACCACACGTCTATGGATCAATTCAGGGACCAAAGTCCGGGGATGATACAATCCCCACTTCTCGGAGACCACATGTCTACGGATCAATTCAGGGACCGAGGTCCGGGGATGATACAATCCCCACTTCTCGGAGACCACACGTCTACGGATCAATTCAGGGACCGAAGTCCAGGGATGATACAATCCCCACTTCTCGGAGACCACACGTCTACGGCTCTCTTTAGGACTGAAAGTCCAGAGATGATCCAATCCCCTCAACTGTCCACTAAGGACTTCATTCTCGGAGACCTCACATCTACGGCTCTCTTTAGGACTGAAAGTCCAGGGATGATCCAATCCCCTCAACTGTCCACTAAGGACTTCATTCTTGGAGACCTCACGTCTACGGCTCTCTTTAGGACTGAAAGTCCAGGGATGATCCAATCCCCTCAACTGTCCACTAAGGACTTCATTCTCGGAGACCTCACGTCTACAGCTCTCTTTAGGAATGAAAGTCCAGGTATGATCCAATCCCCTCAACTGTCCACTAAGGACTTCATTCTCAGAGACCTCACATCTACGGCTCTCTTTAGGACTGAAAGTCCAGGGATGATCCAATCCCCTCAACTATCCACTAAGGACTTCATTCTCAGAGACCTCACGTCTACGGCTCTCTTTAGGACTGAAAGTCCAGGGATGATCCAATCCCCTCAACTGTCCACTAAGGACTTCATTCTCGGAGACCTCACATCTACGGCTCTCTTTAGGACTGAAATTCCAGGGATGATCCAATCCCCACCTGTCCACTAAGGACTTCATTTTCGGAGACCATACGTCTACGGATCAATTTAGGGACCAAGGTCCAGGGATGATACAATCCGTATCTGTCCACTAAGGACTTCATTTTCGGAGACCATACGTCTACGGATCAATTCAGGAACTGAAGTCCATGGATGATACAATCCCTCTTCTTTCTCGGAGACACCTGTCTACGGCTCACTTTAGAACAAGTGTTCAAGGATGATACAATCCTCACATGTATTCTCATCAATACAAGTACAAGTATCCTCAACCATACAAGTACATTAATCAATACATGTATCATCAAAAGTATGTATTCTTACCAATACATCTTATCATCAAAAGCATGTATTCTCACCAATACATCTATCATCAAAAGCATGTATTCTCATCAATACATCTCACGTCAAAAGCATGTATAAGTAAAACTAAGTATTCTAAGTATAAGAGTCCTAAATCTAAATATTTCTAAGTATCTAGGTGTAGAGAACATGTTACCTCAACATCGACCTTGTTGTTCGATGAGACAATCTCATCAGTAGTGACTATACTACTCCCCCTTTCGAGGAGGGTCCTTTTGAACTACACCAAACTTGTCTTGGATGTATTCAAATTTCACTCGAGACAGAGGTTTGGTTAGTATGTTGGCAACTTCTTCACTTGAGGTAAAGGTTTGGTTAGTACAACGGTAACCTGTTACAAACTCAAACTTTATAGTTCCTTTCTGCGTCATATCTTGTTAGTTCCCTATGTTCTTTGACTTATCATGGAACACTAGATTCTATGTCATCTTGATACAACTCTAATTATCACATAGGATCTCAGTTGGTTCTATCTCTAAGTCAAACAATCCTGAAGCCAAACTTCTTCACAATTAGCAGAGCAAGCAGCCATATATTCCGCTTGTGCTGAGAGCCACACTAGACTGCTTCCAGCTAAACCACGATATCATGGCTAATCCCAAACAATAACATCCTCTCGATGTGTTCTTCCTGTCTGATACACTTCCTGCCCAATCAGAATCTGAATAACCATCTGAAGTCATGATCTTCAAGATAGCATAGGTCAAATTCTATCGTGTCCTTTATGTGCCTCATCAGATGCTTTGCAACTATCAGGTGAACACATCTAGTTTCCACTAGATACTGACTCAAGGTGTTCACAACAAAGCATATATCTAATCTAGTATATGTTAGATACATCAATGACCCAATAATTTGACTGTACAGAGTTATATCCACTAACTCTGATGAGTCATCCCCTAACAGCTTCAAGTTGGAATCCATAAGAGTGGCCATTCCAACACCTCAAGTCCTTTTAATATTTCATGGCATGCTTTCTCTGGTTGAGAAAGATTCCTTCTGAGACTTTCCATACTTTTAGACCTAGAAAGTAATGCATCAATCTGAGATCTTTCAATTTCATTTCTACAGCCATCTATCTGTGCCATCTCTCATCAGATGGGTCTACTGATATGAGCCTCAACATCATTCGAACTCTGTGGTGAGTTCCTTCTTGCATCCATGTCATATGTGTATAGAAACCATATTCAACCTTGTAGCAAAGGTTGAGATCCACATCGCCCATGGTGATCATTAAGCTCATCAAATGATTATCGATCCTGGGTACCCATACAGGACCTGAATCGCACTTCTTCTTTAATTACACCATTAAGAGAATGGTTTTATCTATCCACTTAGAACAAACATCTCATCATGATTCTCTTCCTCTTTTCTAAGAGAATCTTCTAGCCACAAGCCTTCTATAGTGTGTTTGATTTGTAAATCCTTTTGAACATCCATCGCTTGTTCAGTGTTCATCATTCATCATGATTTTTCCTACAAATCAAAATTAGGTACATGATTAGTAATACTTCATAATCATCAAATCATATTGACATGATAACCTATTATGCATACAGATATCATTTACATAGTTATGCAATTATTTTGACCAATACTTTGGCACAACACTTTCCCATATCCTGTATGCATACAGTGGCTATCTAGATGCCTTCCATCTCTACCAGAACATACTATCGAGAGTGTGCACAACTCTCAGCATGTCAGCAAAGAGGTTTCATTCTAGACAAGCAACAATGGAATGTTTTTCCAACTTACCAATCATATGCATATTAGTAGTATACTGTTCAATGTTCTCTGAATATTTACGTTCAACATGATATATTATAGGAATACAAATATGCATACAACCTATTACAGGCAATATCATTTACTATTTCAAATAACAACTCAAATACTTATCTTTTATGTTTGTGTGGTTGCCTCTCGTTTGATCTTCTGTATGTCTTTTTAACTTCTATTCATTATGTACCACTGTGCATGTTCAAGTGTCATCCTCATGATCTCATACACAAACATACACCCATTAGTATGTTCTAAATGTTATCAAAACATTATAGTTCTAAATTCTTGAAAATGTATAGTCATGATTATAGTTAATAAACATTAGTATTCAAGATTTCAGGGAAGTCTTCTTTTACTCATGCATATCATCAATCAAGATAAAAGACATAATATGCATAATCCCTTGATTACTAACTTTATGAATAAGCATAACCAATCATACCAAGTATACTTATATAAGGGATCCTAACACAAGGTAAGATTCATGGGAAACATACCTGGATTAGTATACATACTTAGTTATGTACAACATACCTAAACAATCTCTTCAATGATTTAGAGATCTTGAGCTAGAACCTGCATGTCTCATAGGTTAAGCATAATATAACAAAGTCATACATACCTCGTAAGTAGAGCAAAGATTATGGATGAGTCTTTGTCTTCATGTTTTCATGGTCATGGAACCTGATTTGTCTTTTGTGATGTACCTGTATCTGAGCCTCCTTAAGTCATACCTGTCGAGACTTCTTGTAGTCTTCTTATGTAAGGCCTTAGCCTCAACTCCCCGTGAAACTTGATCTGGAGCTTGATTAGGGTTTGCTAGAGAAACCCTAAAGATTCAATCTTTGACTTTCACACTTCTGAATGGATGAAAGAATATGTCTTGCTGAGCTGATCAAACTAGCATACTTCAATTTTGGAATTTCCAAAATTTGACCCCTCAAAAATTGCCTTTGAAACTTCTGGATCTTCTGGACAGGATCCCGAACTAGGGTTTGATGAAGCCCACCCTTCTGCCCAAACAAAAGGTTCGATCCAAGGCTCTAAACTCTTATTTTTCTGAGGAGCTTCCAGCCATGGTTACAGACTTCAAAAATTCCAACTTTTGCTGAAGCCCTAATTTTCCATCTTTCTGATCAAAATCCCGAACTGGGGTTTGATCAAGCCCGGTCTTCCACCCAACCAAAAAATTCGATCTTGGTCTCTAAATTTGATTTTCCTGAGTAGCATTCAGCCGTGGATTCCGATTCCAAAAATTCTAACTTTCTCCGAAACCCTAAATTCCGGAAGCCATTAATGAAAGTGCTCCAAAAATAATTCTGTTTTGACAGAAATATGTACCTGATTGTTTTTGCTATTACTCTGAAAGTTTTGCTCCACAGGGTCTGAAAAATTTTTGTGCAGTAGTCTGACCTGTCATCTTTCCATCCTGACAGGTCTTACCTCAATTGGATTTTCTGAGAGAGAGTTATGCCAAGTGTAGCAACGTGACCTGTTTATGGGATAAAACAGTAGAGCGAACTTGTACCGAGTGCCACGTGTCACTGTTTGAACCTCGGCCTCTGAAAACGTTTCCTGAGATAGCTCGCCCTGTTATCTTTCCATATTGACAGGTCTGACCTCAATTGGACTCTCTGAGAGAGAGTTATGCCAAGTGTCGCAACGTGACCTGTTTATGGGATAAAACAGGAGAGCGAACTTGTACGGCGTGCCACATTTCACTGGTTCACCTTCGGCCTCTGAAAACGTTTCCTGAGATATTACATTCTGTGTACTACCTGTCAATTTTTACGAAATTTCATTTGGAGCTTCCTATCCCAAGTTATGACTTGTTTTCCAAGGTCACCTGATTTTGACTGAGATCTGGAAGAGGCCGAAACCCTAACTTGTACTGATCATAACTCATAAAGTACAACGAATCTGAGGGTTCCCTTTGGACACAAGGTACCTGTGGATGTTGTCGTCGACCTGTAAGCTTTTCAGACCCTGAACCTTCGCAGAAATGGATTTATAGTGAAAGTTCCACGATGACTGGTTTTTGCTATGTAAAACCCTAACCTTCAAATTGTCGTAAGTAAAGCAAGTGCCGTAAGTGCCATACCTTGTCTTCCTTCAGGTTAGCTCTGATCCCATGTTAAGATTTAATATTCTAAGACATAAAATAGCAGCATTACATTCCATTTCATAATAATAGCATATACAGGATCACTGAAGAAACAACAAGCACAGCATAAACACAAGAGACAGAGATTTATCCTGGGAAACCCTCATGGGGTAGAAAACCCAGCAAAGCTTCCTCAATATAGATGACCAGCAATATACAAAGATGAAACCCTGAGACATGATCTCCTCCTCCACAATAGCAGACCTCTCCTCCACAAGTGCGCTATCCTCAAGTGAGTGTGTGTGTCAAATGAGGAACACACCTCCTCTATTTATACACTACACTGACATGTATTTTACACAGGTACACGTAGGCTCGTATTTAACCAATGGGTTAAATACCCCACTACAACTAACTGGGCCGACCCCTCTAGGGTGGTCTAATAACCCTTTGACCCACATAACACATACAGGGCCGACCCCCACTAGGGAAGTCTAATAACCCGAGTTACCACATTCCGACGGAGGAATAAACATCTCCGGATATACAATAAGATCTTCACAGAGGAATGAAACATCTTTGGAATAATAAAGTACAAATATAATATTCTTTGAAGTTACAATATCTCAACACTTCCCCCCATTTTTTAAAATCACAGCTTCTAGAAGGTTTACATGATTTATTAAAAAACACGAGTTTTTAGAAAATGTCATTTATTTCATAAATGCAATCAACAAAGTATGAACATTCGATGTCATAACGACTTTGTATAGTTTGCGCATGCGTAAACTATGCACATTCTATGTAATAATGACTTCATATAGTTTGCGCATGCGTCCGGAAATAAGAAAAGCTTACTTCCCCCCTTTTTTTAAATCCACAGCTTCTAGAAGGTTTAGATGATTTCTTAAAAAACATGAGTTTTTAGAAAATGTGATTTATTTCATAAATGGAATCAACAAAGTATGCACATTCTATGTCATAACGACTTTCTATAGTTTGCGCATGCGTCCAGAAATAAGAAAAGCTTACTTCCCCTCGTTTTTTAAAATCACAGCTTCTAGAAGGTTTACATGATTTCTTAAAAAAATCAAGTTTTTAGAAAATGTGATTTATTTCATAAAAGGAATCAACAAAGTATGCACATTCTACGTCATAACGACTTTCTATAGTTTGCGCATGCGTATGGAAATAACAAAAGCTTACTTCCCCCCGTTTTTTAAAATCACAGCTTCTAGAAGGTTCACATGATTTCTTAACAAACACGAGTTTTTAGAAAATGTCATTTCTTTCATAAATGGAATCAACAAAGTATGCACATTCTATGTCATAATGACTTTCTATAGTTTTCGCATGCGCAAACTATGCACATTCTACGTAATAACGACTTTCTATAGTTTGTGCATGCATCCGGAAATAAGAAAAGCTTACTTCCGCCAGTTTTTTAAAATCACAGCTTCTAGAAGGTTTACATGATTTCTTAAAAAACACAAGTTTTTAGAAAATGTCATTTATTTCATAAATCGAATCAACAAACTATGCACATTCTACGTCATAACGACTTTCTATAGTTTGCGCATGCGTCCGGAAATAAGAAAAGCTTACTTCCCCCTGTTTTTTAAAATCACAGCTTCTAGAAGCTTTACATGATTTCTTAAAAAACACGAGTTTTTAGAAACTGTGATTTATTTCATAAATGGAATCAACAAAGTATGCACATTCTAAGTCATAACGACTTTCTATAATTTGCGCATGCATCTGGAATTAAGAAAAGCTTACTTCCCCCCGTTTTTTAAAATCACAGCTGCTACAAGGTTTACATGATTTCTTAAAAAACACTAGTTTTTAGAAAATGTGATTTATTTCATCAATGAAATCAATAAACTATGCACATTCTACGTAATAACGACTTTCTATAGTTTGCGAATGCGTCCGGAAATAAGAAAAGCTTACTTCCCCCCGTTTTTTAAACCCACAGCTTCTAGAAGGTTTACATGATTTCTTAAAAAACACGAGTTTTTAGAAAATGTCATTTATTTCATAAATGGAATAAAGAAAGTATGAACATTCTATGTCATAACGACTTTGTATAGTTTGCGCATACGCAAACTATGCACATTCTATGTAATAACGACTTTCTATAGTTTGTGCATGCGTCCGGAAATAAGAAAAGCTTACTTCCCCCCTTTTTTTAAATTCACAACTTCTAGAAGGTTGACATGATTTCTTAAAAAACACGAGTTTTTAGAAAATGTGATTTATTTCATAAATGGAATCAACAAAGTATGCACATTCTAAGTCATAACGACTTTCTATAGTTTGTGCATGCGTCCGGAAATAAGAAAAGCTTACTTCCCCCCGTCTTTTAAAATCACAGCTTCTAGAAGGTTTACATGATTTCTTAAAAAAAAAATCGTTTTTAGAAAATGTGATTTATTTCATAAAAGGAATCAACAAAGTATGCACATTCTACGTCATAACGAATTTCTATAGTTTGCGCATGCGTATGGAAATAAGAAAAGCTTACTTGCCCCCGTTTTTTAAAATCACAGCTTCAAGAAGGTTTACATGATTTCTTAAAAAACACAAGTTTTCAGAAAATGTCATTTATTTCATAAATCGAATCAACAAAGTATGCACATTCTACGTCATAACAACTTTCTATAGTTTGCGCATGCGTCTGGAAAGAGGAAAAGCTTACTTCCCCCCGTTTTTTAAAATCACAGCTCCTAGAAGGTTTACATGATTTCTTAAAAAAAACGAGTTTTTAGAAAATGTTATTTATTTCATAAAAGGAATCAACAAAGTCTGCACATTCTACGTCATAACATGCGTATGGGAATAAGAAAAGCTTACTTCCCCTCATTTTTTAAAATCACAGCTTCTAGAAGGTTTACATGATTTCTGAAAAAACACGAGTTTTTAGAACATGTGATTTATTTCATAAATGGAATCAACAAAGTATGCACATTCTATGTCATAACGACTTTGTATAGTTTACGCATGCACAAAATATGCACATTCTACGTAATAACGACTTTCTATAGTTTGCGAATGCGTCCGGAAATAAGAAAAGCTTACTTCCCCCCGTTTTTTAAAACCACAGCTTCTAGAAGGTTTACATGATTTCTTAAAAAACACGAGTTTTTAGAAAATGTCATTTATTTCATAAAAGGAATCAACAAAGTATGCACATTCTATGTCATAACGACTTTCTATAGTTTGCGCATGCGTATGGAAATAAGAAAAGCTTTCTTCCCCCCGTTTTTTAAAATCACAGCTTCTAGAAGGTTTACATGATTTCTTAAAAAACACGATTTTTTAGAAAATGTCATTTTGTTTATTAAATGGAATCAACAAAGTATGCACATTCTACGTAATAACGACTTTCTATAGTTTGCGCATGCGCCCGGAAATAAGAAAAGCTTACTTCCCCCTGTTTTTTAAAATCACAGCTTCTAGAAGGTTTACATGATTTCTTAACAAACAGGAGTTTTTAGAAAATGTCATTTATTTCATAAATGGAATCAACAAAGTATGCAAATTCTATGTCATAATGACTTTCTATACTTTGCGCATGCGCAAACTATGCACATTCTACCTACTAACGACTTTCTATAGTTTGCGTATGCGTCCGGAAATAAGAAAAGCTCACTTCACCCAGTTTTTTAAAATCACAACTTCCAGAAGGTTTACATGATTTCTTAAAAAACACAAGTTTTTAGAAAATGTGATTTATTTCATAAATGGAATCAACAAAGTATGCACATTCTATGCCATAATGAATTTGTTTGGTTTGTGCATGCTCAAACTATGCACATTATACGTAATAACGACTTTCTATAGTTTCCGCATGCGTCCGGAAATAAGAAAAGCTTACTTCTGCGAGTTTTTTAAAATCACAGCTTCTAGAAGGTTTACATGATTTCTTAAAAAACACGAGTTTTTAGAAAATGTGATTTATTTCATAAATGGAATCAACAAAGTATGCACATTCTACGTCATAACGAATTTCTATAGCTTGCGCATGCATCCGGAAATAAGAAAAGCTTACTACCACCCGTTTTTTTGAAATCACAGCTTCTAGAAGGTTTACATGATTTCTTAAAAAACACGAGTTTTTAGAAAATGTGATTTATTTCATCAATGGAATCAAAAAACTATGCACATTCTACGTAATAACGACTTTCTATTGTTTGCGAATGCGTCCGGAAATAAGAAAAGCTTACTTCCCCCCATTTTTTAAAATCACAGCTTCTAGAAGGTTTACATGATTTCTTAAAAAACACGAGTTTTTAGAAAATGTGGTTTATTTCATAAATGGAATCAACAAAGTATGCACATTCTATGTCATAACGACTTTGTATAGTTTACACATGCGCAAACTATGCACATTCTACGTCATAACGACTTTCTTTAGTTCGCGCATGCGTCCGGAAATAAGAAAAGCTTACTTCCCCTAGTTTTTTAAAATCACAGCTTCTAGAAGGTTTACATGATTTCTTAAAAAACACAAGTTTTTAGAAAATGTGATTTATTTCATAAATGGAATCAACAAAGTATGCATATTCTAAGTCATAACGACTTTCTATAGTTTGCGCATGCGTCCGGAAAAAAGAAAAGCTTACTTCGGCCAGTTTTTTAAAATCACAGCTTCTAGAAGGTTTACATGATATCTTAAAAAACACGAGTTTTTAGAAAATGTGATTTATTTCATCAGTGGAATCAACAAACTATGCACATTCTACGTAATAACAACTTTCTATAGTTTGTGAATGCGTCCGGAGATAAGAAAAGCTTACTTCCCCCCGGTTTTTAAAATCACAGCTTGTAGAAGGTTTACGTCATTTCTTAAAAAACACGAGTTTTTAGAAAATGTCATTTATTTCATAAATGAAATAAAAAAAGGATGAACATTCTATCTCATAACGAATTTGTATAGTTTGCGCATGCGCACACTATGCACATTCTATGTAATAACGACTTTCTATAGTTTGCGCATGCATCCGGAAATAAGAAAAGCTTACTTCTCTCCTTTTTTTAAATTCACAGCTTCTAGAAGGTTTACATGATTTCTTAACAAATACGAGTTTTTAGAAAATGCCATTTATTTCATAAATGGAATCAACAAAGTATGCACATTAAATGTCATAACGACATTCTAAAGTTTGCGCATGCGTCCGGAAATAAGCAAAGCTTACTTCCGCCAGTTTTTTAAAATCACAGCTTCTAGAAGGTTTACATGATTTCTTAAAAAACATGAGTTTTTAGAAAATGTGATTTATTTCATCAATGGAATCAACAAAGTATGCACATTATACGTCATAACGACTTTCTTAAGTTTGCGCATGCATCCGGAAATAAGAAAAGCTTACTTCCTCCATTTCTTTAAAATCACAGCTTCTAGAAGGTTTACATGATTTCTTAAAAAACAAGAGTTTTTAGAAAATGTGATTTATTTCATAAATGGAATCAACAAAGTATGCACATTCTAACTCATAACGACTTTCTACAGTTTGCGCATGCGTCTGGAAATAAGAAGAGCTTACTTCCCCCCGTTTTTTAAAATCACAGCTTCTAGAAGGTTTACATGATTTCTTCAAAAACACGAGTTTTTAGAAAATGTCATTTATTTCATCAATGGAATCAACAAACTATGCACATTCTACGTAATAATGAATTTCTATAGTTTGCGAATGCGTCCGAAAATAAGAAAAGCTTACTCCCCCCGTTTTTTAAAATCGCAGCTTCTGGAAGGTTTACATGATTTCTTAAAAAACACGAGTTTTTAGAAAATGTGATTTATTTCATAAATGGAATCAATAAACTATGCACATTCTACGTAATAACTAATTTCTATAGTTTGTGCATGCGTCCGGAAATAAGAAAAGCTTATTTCCCCCCGTTTTTTAAAATCACAGCTTCTAGATGGTTTACATGATTTCTTAAAGCACACGAGTTTTTAGAAAATGTCATTTATTTCATAAATGGAATCAACAAAGTATGAACATTCGATGTCATAACGGCTTTGTATAGTTTGCGCATGCGCAAACTATGCACGTTCTATGTAATAATGACTTTCTATAGTTTGCGCATGCGTCCCGAAATAAGAAAAGCTTACTTCCCCCCTTTTTTTAAATTCACAGCTTCTAGAAGGCTTACATGATTTCTTAAAAAACACGAGTTTTTAGAAAATTTGATTTATTTCATAAATGGAATCAACAAAGTATGAACATTCTAAGTCATAACGACTTTCGAAAGTTTGCGCATGCGTCCGGAAGTAAGAAAATCTTACTTCCCCTCATTTTTTAAAATCACAGCTTCTAGAAGGTTTACATGATTTCTTAAAAAACACGAGTTTTTAGAAAATGTCATTTATTTTATAAATGCAATCAACAAAGTATGAACATTCGATGTCATAATGACTTTGTATAGTTTGCGCATGCGCAAAGTATGCACATTCTATGTAATAACGACTTTCTATAGTTTGCGCATGCGTCCGGAAATAAGAAAAGCTTACTTCCCCCCTTCTTTTAAATTCACAGCTTCTAGAAGGCTTACATGATTTCTTAAAAAACATGAGTTTTTAGAAAATTTGATTTATTTCATAAATGGAATCAACAAAGTATGCATATTCTACGTCATAACAAGTCTCTATAGTTTGCGCATGCGTCCGGAAATAAGAAAAGCTTACTTCCCCTCGTTTTTTAGAATCACAGCTTCTAGAAGGTTTACATGATTTCTTAAAAACCATGAGTTTTTAGAAAATGTGATTTATTTCATAAATGGAATCAACAAAGTATGCACATTATACGTCATAACGACTTTCTAAAGTTTGCGCATGCATCCGGAAATAAGAAAAGCTTACTTCCTCCATTTCTTTAAAATCACAGCTTCTAGAAGGTTTACATGATTTCTTAAAAAACACGAGTTTTTAGAAAATGTGATTTATTTCATAAATGGAATCAACAAAGTATGCACATTCTAACTCATAACGACTTTCTACAGTTTGCGCATGCGTCTGGAAATAAGAAAAGCTTACTTCCCCCCGTTTTTTAAAATCACAGCTTCCAGAAGGTTTACATGATTTCTTAAAAAACACGAGTTTTTAGAAAATGTCATTTATTTCATCAATGGAATCAACAAACTATGCACATTCTACGTAATAATGACTTTCTATAGTTTGCGAATGCATCCGGAAATAAGAAAAGCTTACTCCCCCCGTTTTTTAAAATCACAGCTTCTGGAAGGTTTACATGATTTCTTAAAAAACACGAGTTTTTAGAAAATGTGATTTATTTCATAAATGGAATCAATAAACTATTCACATTCTACGTAATAACGACTTTCTATAGTTTGCGCATGTGTCCGGAAATAAGAAAAGCTTACTTCCCCCCTTTTTTTAAATTCACAGCTTCTAGAAGGCTTACATGATTTCTTAAAAAACACGAGTTTTTAGAAAATGTGATTTATTTCATAAATGGAATCAACAAAGTATGCACATTCTACGTCATAACGACTTTCTATAGTTTGCGCATGTAACGCCCCGTATTTTGACTAGGCATGTTTATGAGTTAGACACCTTTCACTTTATTGCTTGTTATCTGTTTGACTCAGCCAGACAGAGTGAACTATATTTTTGGCATGTTAGACATGATGATATGTTGCTACTGTGTTAATGATGTTACTATATTCATGCAGTTATTAAAGTTATGATTATCATGGGATTCTTTTATTTCATAATGACAGTGGATGTTTGATAATCGCCCTGGAGGAAATGTGATATATATGATGTGGTCATTATGCTGTAATCGATTTGATGATTTTATGTGATGAAATAAATGATGCTAACAAAATGGATCAGACAATGATAGAATGGAAAATATATGTTTTAGCGTTTTCTTTGATGAAATGTGAAATATATGGCGTTGAACGTGGATGCCATCCTATGATGAAATTAATAGAACTATTATATTCCATGCATACCTGTGAGGTGATAAAATTGTGATGTGAAATGAACTGATGTTGATGATATGGATCAATTGGTGATCGAATGGAAATGCTTGTTATAAAATATGTATTCTGTGGAGTACTAACCTACAGGACATGAGGGCTATGGGATAGCCGGGTACTTGATCTAATATATGGATAAGAGCTTATCCATGCAGGGAACCTTAGCAACCGAAACTGATGATACGATGACATAGACCTATAATCTCGAGAGCAGCAGAGTAGGATTTGATAAGGGCGTAGGCACAGTATGTTGAGAGGGATGGATGTATTTCCCACCCTATGTTCCTATGATACCCGAGATCGTGGGAGGACCGTGCTGAGACACGCTCCCCATGTATGTGGGATGATGATGGTCGGATGCCTGCTAGGAGAGGATAGGTCCGCTGTTCAGCCGACGCTATCGCTCTCAAGTTCTATGTGGTCAGGTCGATGAGTCCGACAACCACTTTTGTACTAGCAGAGGAGGGATAGGGAGGATGTGGCAGTAGGTTAGGATGGGAGGACATGATAGTTAGTACTATTGAGGGTTGGCTATTCCTTGACCCGGAGTTAGTGGTAGTAGGTAGCTTCCCTTGCACTTGAATGATTGAACAAATGTAATCACAAAAATAATGAAATGAAATCCTAAAGGTTAACTAATAAAATAACCGATGATGTTTTAGTAATATTATGATGAATGTATACTTGTTCAGTTTGCATAAGTATTATTGGTATTAGTTAGCTGTTATGCAAAGAAAATATGACGTATGTTTATATTACATGTCCGTCTTGTGCATACGCTGGCCACGCATGCACATTATGCACATGCACAATAATATTGGTTTACAACCTACTTATCAATATTTAACAATGTTGTAAGTTATCGTAGATAACTCAAATACGTATTTACTGAATGACTTAATTAGTAAAAGATTGTCAAGTTCTAATGTGTAAAAGAAGTTAATTAGTCTTTGTGTGTGAACATGGTAATGAACGGTTAAAATAAGTGTCATTAATTGCAAGTATCCTTAAGCGAATGTGTCTCCAATATGAAGTATGAAAGTTAAACACTAATACTGGAAGAGTGTACTCTATCGTTGTCGATTATGATTAATTAAACCATTAAGTGTATTTCATTATTTATACCCAGAAGCACTATGTTGACACTTATCAAATTAACAAATAAATATTTTAATTATTAATCACAATTAATTTAGTTACTATTATTATTAATTATTATTGTTATTAATATTATTATTTAATTAATAATAATAATGACAATAATCCCTTTTATAAAGCATAGTGGGTTGAATAATAATAAAATTATTAAATAAATTATTAATTTAATTAACGAACGGAATCATTCCAAGTAAATAAAAGGGGTTTGTTAAACCAATTAGTTAAACAACTCCACTACTCGAGAGAAATTTGGGTGATTTAAAATAATATATAATCCACCTTTATGCCTTAAAAAGGGTGTTACATTAATGATTTGTACCTCCTAAAACGGGACAGCTAGGGCGGTGGAGTGATAAGGAAGCTATGGAATTATGGAGGAAAAGATTTCTATAAAGAGGGGTTTTACAAAGTAGTAAGGGGGTCATTGTGGGAGAACTGTGAGGATTTTTGGGAAAAAGGAGGAATGCCGAGGAGGGGGTTAACTCGAAGCTTTGAGGAGGTGGGGAACTCAAAAGAAAAGACTGAGAAGGGGGTTAACTCAGCGAATATGACCCTGGAAGGGTTGGATGGAAAGCGGCTGTCGGGATTATTGGTCTGTGGGCTCGGGGGCTAGGAAATCCGTTGATTTCCTAGGGTCAACAAGAGAATAGCTGATCGGCAGGGTGGACACATCATTTTGGGTTGCTAAGGTAACCTACAGAACCCACTACAGGAACCTTCTTACCGCACTGCAAATCTACAGGTCCAGGTATTTTACTGAGCTAGCTTGAATAGAAGGTATTTTCTTCTACTTTCAAATTATGCAGGTTAAAAGAACAAAGCTGTAATGAAGTTTTAAGTTTATGTTTATTTCAAATTGCAGAGACGTGTAAACATTTAGATAATAGAGACATAGACGGTTGAATTTTTCCAGAAAACATAAGTGAAACCTTGGTATTTACATGGAAATACGAGTAGAGACCTAGTGCCCAGATTAGGGCACTACATTTGGTATCAGAGCCGAGGCTCAATCCCTGAGACCTTAGGGCCTAGCTACACCTGGAATTATAGCGAAATTACTAGAAAATAGCAAACAAATATGATGGCTGCAACAAAAGGGGAGATAACTTGAAGAGCCTTTTTCCTGTTTATTTACAAAGCATAACAGAAACAGAACGTGAGCGAAAAAAAATATATATATAAATACATATATTGAGCAGAAAATTTTGAAATTTTGTGTAAATCCAGCATCCTCCACCGAGAAGATTGAACATAAAGATTTGTAGAAAAGCTAGGAGGCTTCCTGGAAAGTAAACGAACTCCCATACTCCAAATCTATGGCGGATGGGCATATTCTTCCTGCAATATAACAGAAAACTAGGTTAATAAATGTAAACTTATGAAAAAAAAAAAAATATATATATATATATATATATATATATATATATATATATATATGTTTTCAAATAATGAAAATGCATGTATGCAAAATGCAGGCAAGTATAGCCTAAAGACCGACATATTTTCCGAATCATATTTATGAATTTTATAATATAGTTAGACTGAGATGAATTTATTATTTTGTGTTTAATGTAATATTTTAAACATTACAAGTAATCATTGAGTAATTTCTAAGTGCAATTTTAAAACGTAAAATAATTTTTAACCTATTATTCAAAAAGAATAATATTTAAATATCAATTTATACAATAAATAAATAAGTATAACAATATAATAAAATATTGTTTAGATATTTCATTAACATATTTATTTTGTCATATTTGAATCTCTCCAAAACAAAAAATGTATATATAAAGTAAAATAAAACCTCATTTTCTTCCACGAATAGGGTATACTTTTGATGGCACATGAGGCAGTTCCGCATCATCCTTTGAGTGGTTTGCCATACCGGTTCCTAATGAGCGGATGTATAAAAAGTGGACACGTGTGATGGTGGTTTTCTTACCGCGACCACCAGCCACTGTTAGCATGTTGACAACGTGGGATAAATGGAGAGTGGTCGAACTTCCTCCCTGGCTCTTGCAACCCTCCAAGCAGTACGAACTTTACCGTCGTCATCTAGTTACTCGTGCATTCCATTAACTTGTGACTATGCGAGGGCTCGTGTTTCTTTTTTTTTATATATATTTATTGCGTCAACTCTGGCTGTGGTGTCATAGAGACCATTTGGCCTGTAATACTTGTTGCTGAGTCTAATCGCAGCGAACCTTCTGTAATTGGTGGGAAAGCCCATAATTCCGTGTCCAAAAAAGTCTGCAAAAATTTTCTTCCCCGCTTACAATATATGTTCGATGGAGTCTCGATTTCTGCTCCTCCTAATGAAGAATCGCTTATATAATATGAAACCAAGGAGGAGAAGGGCCCCTTTCTGCGTGATGTTATTATGGCTGGTGTGATCTGCATTCTATACTTGAAACAAAGGAAGCAGAAAAGCCAGCAGAACCCGAACCTATTCCTGTAGAGCCTCCACCTGAGCCTTCCAATAATAAACCTGAAAAAAAAAATGCGTCAAGCCCTAGTGGTTGAGAAGGTAGTTCCCCGTATAATTGACTTGCATTGTTGAATAAATTAACAAAACTGAACTACGCCATACAGTGGATACCTCTGATTAAAGAGATAAGCCTACATTCACACAAATGCAGAGATAAAACTCATATTGGTAAACAGACATACAACAAATTATAATCTCAATTCCCCATTCGTTGGGAGCTCCAAATTGGTGTAATGAGGCTGGAGCTTGTGATGAAAATCGATTATTGAACAGAGTCAAGACCATAAGGATTCATGGATTGAAAAATAAATAAATTCATAGTCGAGGCCACTTGAGACTATTAAAGCATTTTGTAACCATGCACGTCCTGAAGCAGTTTTGGACGTTACCTTAATTCTTAAAATGTCTATATGATGAGGAAATCTTGGAGGAAGACATCATTTTCTGATGGTATGATAAACGTTCAGCTCGAAACAACACATCACTAGATATAAAACCGATATCCATTTCTCACATAAAGCCGAGGGATCGATAGAAAAACATTTTTCAGATGTTGCTGCTAACCATTTAACCTCATCAAATATTGTTTTGCATAGAATTAAAAGTGAATGCCAAGTTTCTGCCAGCATGCACGACAGTCGAGAGTCAAATTTTGGACGTAATGCTCAGGTCACAAAATTTTGTGCATAATGCAGAGCCAAAATACATATGAAATTATGCGCCATGAGAGTGCATATGAAACCATAGGTTAATGAAAGTTTGAATAAGACAATACGGAGATAACTGGAACACGGTATTAAAAATGGAAATGGTATTATCTACCCGAGTAAAATCTTGACCTAAAACGCAATAGTTAAACCTTAAATTCAGTCGAATGGCATATTTAGATCGTGTCACTAATCTGAAAGGTTAAAAATCATTTTTCTGAGATGGCTCAGCGCCGGTATTCGTATAAATCCTGAAACAGAGATTTCTAGATCTAGAATAAATTATAGTATACAAATTCAAGGCGATCTACGCCGTCACTCACAAGGTTATATTTAAATCTGAGTACTAATGTGGATCACTCAGGGACCCATATGTAGGCAGAAAATAATACTTAATCGTACAAAAAAAAAAAAAAAGCTAGCATTTTCTTAAATAATAACGACCTAAATAAATGCGGAAGGTAATAAAATGTTTACCCGTACTGTACCCCAATGCCATACGACGGCATGGGAGATGAAGCCACCCAGTCTGGCCTCGGGGTTGGAGATAAGGCCGTCCACCATTTACT
Source organism: Larix kaempferi (assembly GCA_027924585.1). NCBI lineage: Eukaryota > Viridiplantae > Streptophyta > Pinopsida > Pinales > Pinaceae > Larix > Larix kaempferi. Next base: position 11,587,221 of record BSBM01001611.1, read on the forward strand.
CCAATTACCTGGACACATAGAATGTTGTCTTTATCTTTGTTTCCAAGACAGAAGTGGATATCTCTGTTCCATTTGGAAGGATCTGAAGCTACGCTAGGGTTCCACCTTTTTCTATTTTCTACACGAGTTTGTTTTTCCACTACATCCTGGGCTCTTCTCCCCTACAAGAATCGAACTCTTCTTCTTAAGCTGTACACCTTTCGAAGGATTTCTCTGAGCCTGATAAAATCTCAGCGTTGCTATTGCCCGTGGCTTCAGCACCGAACCCTAAACTTTGTAGATGGCTATCACGGGCTTCTAGGCAAACGTTGCAGCCACCTGCAGGGTTAGCGTGTGGGTGCTTAGTCCTGCTCGCATTATTGTCTCCTGCATCGTGCTTAGTCCCTCTCGCTTTATCTCCTAAATGGGTTGCCGAAATGAACCCCCTCGCTTTTTATAAACATTCCCAAGGGTGGATTCCCCATGGGCCATCGGTGGTTTCTTTTACCACTTCACGAGCAGGCGGACGAGCTGGGAGGATGACACATGGGCGGGTGGTATTCTTACCGCAACCGCCTCTTCCGCTAACCCTCGAGCACGTTGATGGCGCAGGTTTCCATGAGCCGTCGATTTCCTTCTCCATCGTCCACGTGCCAAGCCTGGCCCCCACGCATCCTCCACCATCCGAGTGCTCGGCACTGAGAGCTCTGTCGGTGACTGAAGGCTAAGCCCAAGGCGGCCCACACCCCACACCGCAGTCCCAGCTCCATTGCAAAAGGATATATCGGTCCAAGCCGTAGCGCTTAGCTCCGGTAGCCTATCACGTAACCAGTAGCAAAGTCCAAGGAGCCCGGGCTCGTAACCATGAACACTCACACTTTTAAGTCAGATAAAAGATGCAGTAAATTTTTTTTTTTCTCTTTCTTTCTTGTATCGAGTCACCATAAAAGACAAGCATCCAGTTCCAAATGTCGAATCTAAATTTGCATAAACGTAAAAAGTATTGTAACATGAGTGCTGCCAAAATGGATCTTGATGACATCATGGTGAACGAATGAGAAATAGAACCCCAATCAATTGTCAAAGCTAATGTCGTCCTTATTGGACTAATTAAAATAAGAATTTTTTTTTTGCATAAATAAAACCTATTTTTTTTAATGTTCCAATATTAGTGAGCATTGTAAAGTCAATATCTTTAAATTAAAGAAACCTCCATGGAAATGGAAACAATGAATATCACTTCAAATGTATATATAAATACACATGATAAACATGTTATCATGGATGCCTTTCAAATATATATATACGTGATGAACATCTTAGCATAGATACCTGTTTGAATCAAGTTGGATTTTATGTTCATATAATCCTTTCTAAATAGCACCATACACTCGAGTGAAATGGCCACCATGGGATCCTAACGCCCTAGTTGACTAACTTGATTATATCATAATCTTATATTACTTTCTAATATTTCTAGTCCTTATTATACCGATTGATGAAAAAAAAAATTTACAAAAAAAAAATATAATATAATACCATATTTTATCTCAATATGTGACCATTATCTAGGCTTGTAGAAAGGGATTTATTTCTAAGACGTGCATAGGATAGAGCCCTAAAGTAAACTAAATAACCAAAACATAAACCTATTAAAGGGTACTTAGGGTAGGAATCAAATATTTGGTGGTTTTGATTGGCTTTTATCATTATGTAATTCTTATATAATGAATGGGTAGAATGATAAACCACTTACTTTATTCACATCATGTTTATTGTTTCTTGAATAGGTAGAGTTTAAAATTATAAAAAAAAAAGGGAGAATTGATGATATTTGATCAAAGTTACAATGAGTCATCCAATTTCTAGTCCATATCTACTTTTAAAAAGGGTGAAGAATGCAACTTTTTATTGTGTCTCTAAAAAGTGAGAAGATTTGGCCGATAAGGACTTGAAGTCCATAGAAAAGGATTTATTGGACATGTTTTAAATATCTATATGTTTGACATTTTCAATGATAAAGGTGCATGAAATAAAATCCATATAGACCGAGAAAATAAATAATTTGCAAACCCTAGAAAAATGTGAATGCTTTCCGTGAAATGAATATTTTTGAGAATTGAATGATTCACAATATTTCCAATCTAATTAGGCTTTACACATATTCAAAGTATTTACAACGAACGTGTAGTGAGAAAATATATTGGGAGTTTTAAGGGTTGCAACCTATATTAACATCTCTATCTCTTTAAATGCAACATTCTTAGCCCTAATCCTGAAAAATAACAAGACAAATGCCTTTAATCAATTTAGACTTTTATACCTATGTAGTTCCTTATATAATTTCTTTTGCTAGGCATTAAAAATTACCGTCAAAAGGTTTCCGGGAACGCTATTTCATAAGAGTAATGTGCCTTAGTAGAACATAGGAAAATTTATGACTTTCAGCAATTTGGGGCATCTCATGAAGGCATCCATTCAATCAAGTTAAAATTTACCTATCAATTCTGAACTCCCTAAGTGAAAGCAACTACAATATTACGAGCGACTAGAGCTTATAGATAAATAATGGGATGCCTGGATCTTAAAATTTACCTTCAATCAAATATGACATTATATAAATAATTCCTACTTCTTAATAAATATTAAGAATGATAATTGACGATGGACATCAATGAGATTCGAAAGTTATGAAGGAAAATGGGGAATAGATAGGAAGGGGGTGTACGCGTAAGATCAATTAGGATATAATGATAACTAAAATTGAAAAAGTATAAATTGATTATGATGAATAGGACTAAGGCATGATTGACTGTGTAGAAGCCTTCTAGTACCATACGGTGGTATAATGTATAAGTGATGAGGGGAAAGGAGGAGATTCATGAGAATCGGGAGTCAACTGTACTATTAGTCTATTTAATCAATACTATAAGGATAGAAGGGATCTATGCGTAAAAGGAAACCGTAAGTATTTTGGGGTATAAGACGAAGCTTGCGTAGGTATTACACAATGTAAGTTATGATGAAGTAAGACCAATTGTGGATATAGAGGTGATATTTTAATATAAGAATGCATACCGTGAGATAGAAGTAACGTTACATACACGTTACATAGCATTGAATCGTGGATTTGATTATAAGTAATAAGGTTGAAACAAGCTGACAAAGTTCTAGCTAGTGGTCCGACGCACGAGATCGTGCTTTAAAATGAGCTCTCTATACGAAACACCGTAAGGGTTTAAACCAATAAGTGAACATGTGCTTGCATTAACTAAATTATGAGTGGTAATAAAATGGAGTAACAAGTATAAATGTGCCCTCAAGCTAGGGGAGATAGTCATACCTGATATCGGGAGAGAGAGAGACTTAGAAACACATTATATGTTTAGATAAGATAATGGATGGAGATAAATTTATTGGATACAAGGATAAGCATCCCTATGCATCATATTATGGAAAACACCATGTACTTAAACCAGGAGGTTGCATATAAATTTTATTAAAAGACTATTCTATTAAGGGAGGGAACAAAACTAGCTATGAGATTCTTAAGGAATCGAAGAAGTAATGGTTCCCCGACAAATCATATTGGTTTCAAAGTGAGAATAATAAATAAACATGATAGCAATTGTATTTTGATAGGAAATAGTTCCCCGAGTCTAATGATGCTACGATACTTGTTATTATTTGTTATCGATAAGGAAACCGTAATGTATGACCTTAGGATTTTAAGGACATGAACCTTCTTCCCTAAGAGAGGTATGCAAACCTTAAAGAGTCCTTGGTAGTTGCATGTTGAGTGGATACAGATTAAGAGTTCTAATGACCTCCAATATAAATTGTTGACTAATTCATGCTACGTTGGATCAATATAAGCTTTTGTAATGAGTGAACTTCTCTGGATGTTATAACTTAAAGAATATGGTAAAAAGGTATGAAATAGGATACTAAGGTGGATAGAACATGATTATAACATTTAGGCATTGTAGGCATAATATTGAGATCCAACGAAAGAATTAATCTAAATGTTCTTTAATTATTAGAACACATATCATGAGATAAGAGAAGTAAAATTGAAAGATGATATCATAATATTCGGTCAATTCAAAGCTAAGTAGGACAAGTACGGCCTACACCTACTACTTGCAAGAATGGGGAGTTTATGTGTAAAGAATTTCCCTGCATCATTATGACCATAACTTCGGGACGAAGTTTCCTGAAGGGTGGGTGTATGTAACGCCCCATATTTTGACTAGGCATGTTTATGAGTTAGACACATTTCACTTTATTGCTTGTTATTTGTTTGACTCAGCCAGATAGAGTGAACTATATTTTCGGCATGTTAGACATGATGATATGTTGCTACTGTGTTAATGATGTTACTATATTCATGCAGTTATTAAAGTTATGATTATCATCGGATTCTTTTATTTCATAATGACAGTGTATGTTTGATAATCACCCTGGAGGAAATGTGATATATATGATGTGGTCATTATCCTGTAATCGATTTGATGATTTTATGTGATGAAATAAATGATGCTGACAAAATGGATCAGACAATGATAGAATGGAAAATATATGTTTTAGCATTTTCTTTGATGGAATGTGAAATACATGGCATTGAACGTGGATGCCATCCTATGATGAAATTAATAGAACGATTATATTCCATGCATACCTGTGAGGTGATAAAATTTAGACGTGAAATGAACTGATGTTGATGATATGGATCAATTGGTGATCGAATGGAAATGCTTGTTATAAAATATGAATTATGCGGAGTACTAACCTACAGGACATGAGGGCTATGGGATAGCCGGGTACTTGATCTGATATATGGATAAGAGCTTATCCATGCAGGGAACCTTATCAACTGAAACTGATGATACGATGACATAGACCGATAATCTCGAGAGCAGCAGAGTAGGATTTGATAAGGGCGTAGGCCCAGTATGTTGAGAGGGATGGATGTATTTCCCACCCTATGTTCCTATGATACCTAAGATCGTGGGAGGGCCGTGCTAAGACAAGATCCCCATGTATGTGTGATGACGATGGTCGAATGCCCGCTAGGAGAGGATAGGTCCGCTGTTCAGCCGACGCTATCGCTCTCAAGTTCTATGTGGTCAGGTCGATGAGTCCGACAACCACTTTTGTACTAGCAGAGGAGGGATAGGGAGGATATGGTAGTAGGTTAGGATGGGAGGACATGATAGTTAGTAATGTTGAGGGTTGGGTATTCCTTGACCCGGAGTTATTGGTAGTAGGTAGCTTCCCTTGCACCTGAATGATTGAACAAATGTAATCACAAAAATAATGAAATGAAATCCTAAAGGTTAACTGATAAAATAACCGATGATGTTTTAGTAATATTATGATGAATGTATACTTGTTCAGTTTGCATAAGTATTATTGGTATTAGTTAGCTGTTATGCATAGAAAATATGACGTATGTTTATAATACATGTCCGTCTTGTGCATACGCTGGCCATGCATGCACATTATGTACATGCGCAATAACATTGGGTTACAACCTACTTATCAAGATTTAACAATGTTGTAAGTTATCGTAGATAACTCAAATACGTATTTACTGAATGACTTAATTAGTAAAAGATTGTCAAGTTCTAATGTGTAAAGGAAGTTAATTAGTCTATGTCATAACGACTTTGTATAGTTTGCGCATGCGCAAACTATGCACATTCTATGTAATAACGACATTCTATAGTTTGCGCATGCGTCCGGAAATAAGAGAAGCTTACTTCCGCCAGTTTTTTAAAATCACAGCTTGTAGAAGGTTTACATGATTTCTTAAAAAACACGAGTTTTTAGAAAATGTGATTTATTTCATAAATGGAATAAAAAAAGTATGCACATTCTAAGTCATAACAACTTTCTATAGTTTGCGCATGCGTCCGGAAATAAGAAAAGCTTACTTCCCCCGGTTTTTTAAAATCACAGCTTCTACAAGGTTTACATGATTTCTTAAAAAACACGTGTTTTTAGAAAATGTGATTTATTTCATCAATGGAATCAACAAACTATGCACATTCTATGTAATAACGACTTTCTATAGTTTGCAAATGCGTCCGGAAATAAGAAAAGCTTACTTCCCCCCATTTTTTAAAACCACAGCTTCTAGAAGGTTTACATGATTTCTTAAAAAACACGAGTTTTTAGAAAATGTCATTTATTTCATAAATGGAAGCAAAAAAGTATGAACATTCTAGGTCTTAACGACTTTGTATAGTTAGCGGATGCGTCCGGAAATAAAAAAAGCTTACTTCCCCCCGTTTTTTAAAATCACAGCTTCTAGAAGGTTTACATGATTTCTTAAAAAACAGGAGTTTTTAGAAAATGTGATTTATTTCATAAATGGAATCAACAAAGTATGCACATTCTATGTCATAACGAATTTGTATAGTTTACGCATGCGCAAACTATGCACATTCTACGTCATAACGACTGTCTATAGTTTGCGCATGCGTCCGAAAATAAGAAAAGCTTACTTCCGCCAGTTTTTTAAAATCACAGCTTCTAGAAGGTTTACATGATTTCTTAAAAAACACTAGTTTTTAGAAAATGTGATTTATTTCATAAATGGAATCAACAAAGTATGCACATTCTAAGTCATAACGACTTTCTATACTTTGCACATGCGTCCAGAAATAAGAAAAGCTTACTTCCGCCAGTTTTTTACAATCACAGCTTCTAGAAGGTTTACATGATTTCTTAAAAACCACGAGTTTTTAGAAAATGTTACTTATTTCATCGATGGAATCAACAAACTATGCACATTCTACATAATAATGACTTTCTATAGTTTGCGAATGCGTCCGCAAATAAGAAAAGCCTACTTCCCCTCAGTTTTTAAAATCACAGCTTCTAGAAGGTTTACATGATTTCTTAAAAAACAAGAGTTTTTAGAAAATGTCATTTATTTCATAAATGGAATAAAAAAAGTATGAACATTCTATGTCATAACGACTTTCTCTAGTTTGCGCATGCGCAAACTATGCACATTCTATGTAATAACAACTTTCTATAGTTTGCGCATGCGTCCGGAAATAAGAAAAGCTTACTTCCCCCCTTTTTTTAAATTCACAACTTCTAGAAGGTTTACATGATTTCTTAAAAAACACAAGTTTTTAGAAAATGTGATCTATTTCATAAATGGAATCAACAAAGTATGCACATTCTAGGTCATAACGACTTTCTATAGTTTGCGCATGCGTTTGGAAATAAGAAAAGCTTACTTCCCCCCGTTTTTTAAAATCACAGCTTCTAGAAGGTTTACATGATTTCTTAAAAAAAACCAGTTTTTAGAAAATGTGATTTATTTCATAAAAGGAATCAACAAAGTATGCACATTCTACGTCATAACGAATTTCTATAGTTTGCGCATGCGTATGGAAATAAGAAAAGCTTACTTCCCCCCGTTTTTTAAAATCACAGCTTCTAGAAGGTTTACATGATTTCTTAAAAAACAGGAGTTTTTAGAAAATGACATTTATTTAATAATTGGAATCAACAAATTATGCACATTCTACATAATAACGACTTTCTATATTTTGCGCATGCGTCTGGAAATAAGAAAAGCTTACTTCCCCCTGTTTGTTAAAATCACAGCTTCTAGAAGGTTTACATGATTTCTTAACAAACATGAGTTTTTAGAAAATGTCATTTATTTCATAAATGGAATCAACAAAGTATGCATATTCTATGTCATAACAACTTTCTATAGTTTGCGCATGCGCAAACTATGCACATTCTACGTACTAACGACTTTCTATAGTTTGCGTATTCGTCCGGAAATAAGAAAGCTTACTTCACCCCATTTTTTAAAATCACAACTTCTAGAAGGTTTACATCATTTCTTAAAAAACACGAGTTTTTAGAAAATGTGATTTATTTCATAAATAGAATCAACAAAGTATGCACATTCTATGTCATAACGACTTTGTATGGTTTGCGCATGCGCAAACTATGCACATTCTACGTAATAACGACTTTCTATAGTTTGTGCATGCGTTCGAAAATAAGAAAAGCTTTCTTCCACCAGTTTTTTAAAATCACAGCTTCTAGAAGGTTTACATGATTTCTTAAAAAACACGAGTTTTTAGAAAATGTGATTTATTTCATAAATGGAATAAAAAAAGTATGCACATTCTAAGTCATAACGACTTTCTATAGTTTGCGCATGCGTCCGGAAACAAGAAAAGCTTACTTCCCCGCATTTTTTAAAATCACAGCTTCTACAAGGTTTACATGATTTCTTAAAAAACACGTGTTTTTAGAAAATGTGATTTATTTCATCAATGGAATCAACAAACTATGCACATTCTATGTAATAACGACTTTCTATAGTTTGCGAATGCGTCCGGAAATAACAAAAGCTTACTTCCCCCCGTTTTTTAAAACCACAGCTTCTAGAAGGTTTACATGATTTCTTAAAAAACACGAGTTTTTAGAAAATGTCATTTATTTCATAAATGGAAGAAAAAAAGTCTGAACATTCTAGGTCATAACGACTTTGTATAGTTAGCGCATGCGTCCGGAAATAAGAAAAGCTTACTTCCCCCCATTTTTTAAAATCACAGCTTCTAGAAGGTTTACATGATTTCTTAAAAAACACGAGTTTTTAGAAAATGTGATTTATTTCATAAATGGAATCAACAAAGTATGCATATTCTATGTCATAACGAATTTGTATAGTTTACGCATGCGCAAACTATGCACATTCTATGTCATAACGACTGTCTATAGTTTGCGCATGCGTCCGAAAATAAGAAAAGCTTACTTCTGCCAGTTTTTTAAAATCACAGCTTCTAGAAGGTTTACATGATTTCTTAAAAAACACTAGTTTTTAGAAAATGTGATTTATTTCATAAATGGAATCAACAAAGTATGCACATAGTAAGTCATAACGACTTTCTATTGTTTGCGCATGCGTCCGGAAATAAGAAAAGCTTACTTCCGCCAGTTTTTTAAAATCACAGCTTCTAGAAGGTTTACATGATTTCTTAAAAAACACGAGTTTTTAGAAAATGTGATTTATTTCATCAATGGAATCAACAAACTATGCACATTCTACGTAATAACGACTTTCTATAGTTTGCGAATGCTTCCAGAAATAAGAAAAGCTTACTTCCCCCCGGTTTTTAAAATCACATCTTCTAGAAGGTTTACATGATTTCTTAAAAAACATGAGTTTTTAGAAAATGTCATTTATTTCATAAATGGAATAAAAAAAATATGAACATTCTATGTCATAACGAGTTTCTATAGTTTGCGCATGCGCAAACTATGCACATTCTATGTAATAACGACTTTCTATAGTTTGCGCATGCGTCCAGAAATAAGAAAAGCTTACTTCCCCCCTTTTTTTAAATTCACAGCTTCTAGAAGGTTTACATGATTTCTTAAAAAACACGAGTTTTTAGAAAAAGTGATTTATTCCGTAAATGGAATCAACAAAGTATGCATATTCTATGTCATAACAACTTTCTATAGTTTACGCATGCGCAAACTATGCACATTCTACGTACTAACGACTTTCTATAGTTTGCGTATTCGTCCGGAAATAAGAAAGCTTACTTCACCCCGTTTTTTAAAATCACAACTTCTAGAAGGTTTACATGATTTCTTAAAAAACACGAGTTTTTAGAAAATGTGATTTATTTCATAAATAGAATCAACAAAGTATGCACATTCTATGTCATAACGACTTTGTATGGTTTGCGCATGCGCAAACTATGCACATTCTACGTAATAACGACTTTCTATAGTTTGCGCATGCGCCCGAAAATAAGAAAAGCTTTCTTCCGCCAGTTCTTTAAAATCACAGCTTCTAGAAGGTTTACATGATTTCTTAAAAAACACGAGTTTTTAGAAAATGTGATTTATTTCATAAATAGAATCAACAAAGTATGCACATTCTACGTCATAACGACTTTCTAAATATTGCGCATGCGTATGGAAATAAGAAAAGCTTACTTCCGCCAGTTTTTTAAAATCACAGCTTCTAGAAGGTTTACATGATTTCTTAAAAAACATGAGTTTTTAGAAAATGTTATTTATTTCATAAATTGAATCAACAAAGTATGCACATTCTACGTGATAACGACTTTCTATAGTTTGCGCATGCGTCTGGAAATAAGAAAAGCTTACTTCCCCCTGTTTGTATAAATCACAGCTTCTAGAAGGTTTACGTGATTTAAACAAACACGAGTTTTTAGAAAATGTCATTTATTTCATAAATGGAATCAACAAAGTATGGATATTCTATGTCATAACAACTTTCTATAGCTTGCGGATGCGCAAACTATGCACATTCTACGTACTAACGACTTTCTATAGTTTGCGTATTCGTCTGGAAATAAGAAAAGCTTACTTCACCCCGTTTTTTAAAATCACAACTTCTAGAAGGTTTACATGATGTCTTAAAAAACACGAGTTTTTAGAAAATGTGATTTATTTCATAAATGGAATCAACAAAGTATGCACATTCTATGTCATAAGGACTTTGTATGGTTTGCGCATGCACAAACTATGCACATCCTACGTAATAACGACTTTCTATAGTTTGCGCATGCGTCCGGCAATAAGAAAAGCTTACTTTCGCCAGTTTTTTAAAATCACAGCTTCTAGAAGGTTTACATGATTTCTTAAAAAAAATGAGTTTTTAGAAAATGTGATTTATTTCATAAAAGGAATCAACAAAGTATGCACATTCTACTTCATAACAACTTTCTACAGTTTGCACATGCGTATGGAAATAAGAAAAGCTTACTTCCCCCCGTTTTTTAAAATCACAGCTTCTAAAAGGTTTACATGATTTCTTAAAAAACACGAGTTTTTCGAAAATGTCATTTCTTAAATAAATGGAATCAAGAAATTATGCACATTCTACGTAATAATGACTTTCCATAGTTTGCGCATGCATCCGGAAATAAGAAAAGCTTACTTCCCCCTGTATTCTAAAATCACAGCTTCTAAAAGGTTTACATGATTTCTTAAGAAACACGAGTTTTTAGAAAATGTCATTTATTTCATAAATGGAATCAACAAAGTGTGCACATTCTATGTCATAATGACTTTCTATAGTTTTCGCATGCGCAAACTATTTACATTCTACGTAATAACGACTTTCTATAGTTTGCGTATGGATCCGGAAATAAGAAAAGCTTACTTCAGCCCGTTTTTTAAAATCACAACTTCTAGAAGGTTTACATGATTTCTTAAAAAACATGAGTTTTTAGAAAATGTGATTTATTTCATAAATGGAATCAACAAAGTATGCACATTCTATGTTATAATGACTTTGTATGGTTTTCGCATGTGCAAACTATGCACATTCTACGTAATAACGACTTTCTATAGTTTTTCCACGCGTCCGGAAATAAGAAAACCTTACTTCCCCACCTTTTTTAAAATCACTGCTTCTAGAAGGTTTACATGATTTCTTAAAAAACACGAATTTTTAGAAAATGTGATTTATTTCATCAATGGAATCAACAAACTATGCACATTCTACGTAATAACGACTTTCTATAGTTTGCGAATGCGTCCGGAAATAAGAAAAGCTTACTTCCCCTCATTTTTTAAGATCACAACTTCTAGAAGGTTTACATGATTTCTTAAAAAACATGAGTTTTTAGAAAATTTCATTTATTTCATAAATGGAATAACAAAGTATGAACATTCTATGTCATGACGACTTTGTGTAGTTTGCGCATGCGTCCGGAAATAAGAAAAGCTTACTTCCCCCCGTTTTTTAAAATCACAGCTTCTAGAAGGTTTACATGATTTTTTAAAAAACACAAATTTTTAGAAAATGTGATTTATTTCATCAATGGAATCAACAAACAATGCACATTCTACGTAATAACGACTTTCTATATTTTGTGAATGCGTCCGGAAATAAGAAAAGCTTACTTCCCCTCATTTTTTAAGATCACAGCTTCTAGAAGGTTTACATGATTTCTTAAAAAACATGAGTTTTTAGAAAATTTCATTTATTATATAAATGGAATCAACAAAGTATGAACATTCTATGTCATAACGACTTTGTGTAGTTTGCGCATGCGTCCGGAAATAAGAAAAGCTTACTTCCCCCCGTTTTTTAAAATCACAGCTTCTAGAAGATTTACATGATTTCTTAAAAAAAACGAGTTTTTAGAAAATGTGATTTTTTTAAAAAATGGAATCAACAAAGTATGCACATTCTAAGTCATAACGACTTTCTATAGTTTGCGCATCCGCAAACTATACACATTCTACGCACTAACGACTTTCTATAGTTTGCGTATCCGTCCGGAAATAAGAAAAGCTTACTTCACCCCGTTTTTTAAAATCACAACTTCTAGAAGGTTTACATGATTTCTTAAAAAACACGAGTTTTTAGAAAATGTGATTTATTTCATAAATGGAATCAACAAAGTATGCACATTCTACGTCATAACAACTTTCTATAGTTTGCGCATGCGAATGGAAATAAGAAAAGCTTACTTCCCACCGTTTTTTAAAATCACAGCTTCTAGAAGGTTTACATGATTTCTTAAAAAACACGAGTTTTTAGAAAATGTGATTTATTTCATAAATGGAATCAACAAAGTATGCACATTCTATGTCATAACGACTTTGTATAGTTTACGCATGCGCAAACTATGCACATCCTACGTCATAACGACTGTCTATAGTTTGCGCATGCATCCGGAAATAAGAAAAGTTTACTTCCGCTAGTGTTTTAAAATCACAGCTTCTAGAAGGTTTACATGATTTCTTAAAAAAAACGAGTTTTTAGAAAAGGTGATTTATTTCATAAAAGGAATCAACAAAGTATTCACATTCTATGTCATAACGACTTTCTATAGTTTGCGCATGCGTATGGAAATAAGAAAAGCTTACTTCCCCCCGTTTTTTAAAATCACAGCTTCTAGAAGGTTTACAGGATTTCTTAAAAAACACGAGTTTTTAGAAAATATCATTTTGTTTAATAAATGGAATCAAAAAAGTATGAACATTCTACGTAATAACGACTTTCTATAATTTGCGCATGCGTCCGGAAATAAGAAAAGCTTACTTCCCCCTGTTTTTTAAAATCACAGCTTCTAGAAGGTTTACATGATTTCTAAACAAACACGAGTTTTTAGAAAATGTCATTTATTTCATAAATGGAATCAACAAAGTATGCACATTCTATGTCATAACAACTTTCTATACTTTGCGCATGCGCAAATATGCACATTCTACGTACTAACGACTTTCTATAGTTTGCGTATGCGTCCAGAAATAAGAAAAGCTTACTTCACCCCGTTTTTTAAAATCACAACTTCTAGAAGGTTTACATGATTTCTTAAAAAACAAGAGTTTTTAGAAAATGTGATTTATTTCATAAATGGAATCAACAAAGTACGCACATTATACGTCATAACGACTTTCTATGCACATCGCATGCGTTCGGAAATAAGAAAAGCTTACTTCCGCGAGTTTTTTAAAATCACAGCTTCTAGAAGGTTTACATGATTTCTTAAAAAACACGAATTTTTAGAAAATGTGATTTATTTCATCAATGGAATTAACAAACTATGCACATTATACATAATAACGACTTTCTATTGTTTGCGAATGCGTCCGGAAATAAGAGAAGCTTACTTCCCCCCATTTTTTTAAATCACAGCTTCTAGAAGGTTTACATGATTTCTTAAAAAAAATGAGTTTTTAGAAAATGTGATTTATTTCATAAAAGGAATCAACAAAGTATGCACATTATACGTCATAACGACTTTCTACAGTTTGCGCATGCATATGGAAATAAGAAAAGCTTAGTTCCCCCCATTTTTTAAAATCACAGCTTCTAGAAGGTTTACATGATTTCTTAAAAAACACGAGTTTTTAGAAAATGTGATTTATTTCATAAATGTAATCAACAAAGTATGCACATTCTATGTCATAACGACTTTGTATAGTTTACGCATGCGCAAACTATGCACATTCTACGTCATAACGACTGTCTATAGTTTGCGCATGCGTCCGGAAATAAGAAAAGCTTACTTCCGCCAGTTGTTTAAAATCACAGCTTCTAGAAGGTTTACATGATTTCTTAAAAAACATGAGTTTTTAGAAAATGTGATTTATTTCATAAATGGAATCACCAAAGTATGCACATTCTAAGTCATAACGACTTTCTATAGATTGTGCATGCGTCCAGAAATAAGAAAAGCTTACTTCCGCCAGTTTTTTAAAATCACAGCTTCTAGAAGGTTTACATGATTTCTTAAAAAACACGAGTTTTTAGAAAATGTGATTTATTTCATCAATGGAATCAACAAACTATGCCCATTCTACATAATAACGACTTTCTATAGTTTGTGAATGCATCCAGAAATAAGAAAAGCTTACTTCCCTCCGGTTTTTAAAATCACAACTTCTAGAAGGTTTACATGATTTCTTAAAAAACTTGAGTTTTTAGAAAATGTAATTTATTTCATAAATGGAATAAAAAAAGTATGAACATTCTATGTCATAACGACTTTGTATAGCTTGCGCATGCGTCCGGAAATTAGAAAAGCTTACTTCCCCCCTTTTTTTAGATTCACAGCTTCTAGAAGGTTTACATGATTTCTTAAAAAACACGAGTTTTTAGGAAATGTGATTTATTTCATAAATGGAATCAACAAAGTATGGACATTCTACGTCATAACGAATTTCTATAGTTTGCGCATGCGTCCGGAAATAAGAAAAGCTTACTTCCCCTCGTTTTTTAAAATCACAGCTTCTAGAAGGTTTACATGATTTCTTAAGAAAAACGAGTTTTTAGAAAATGTGATTTATTTCATAAATGGAATCAACAAAGTATGCACATTCTAGGTCATAACGACTTTCTATAGTTTGCGCATGCGTCCGGAAATAAGAAAAGCTTACTTCCCCCTGTTTTTTAAAATTACAGCTTCTACAAGGTTTACATGATTTCTTAACAAACACGAGTTTTTAGAAAATGTCATTTATTTCATAAATGGAATCAACAAAGTATGCACATTCTATGTCATAACGACTTTCTATACTTTGCGGATGCGCAAACTATGCACATTCTACGTACTAACGACTTTCTATAGTTTGCGTATGCGTCCGGAAATAAGAAAAGCTTACTTCACCGTATTTTTTTAAATCACAACTTCTAGAAGGTTTACATGATTTCTTAAAAAACACGAGTTTTTAGAAAATGTGATTTATTTCATAAAGGGAATCAACAAAGTATGCACATTCTATGCCATAACGACTTTGTATGGTTTGCGCGTGCGCAAACTATGCACATTATACGTAATAACGACTTTCTATAGTTTGCGCATGCGTCTGGAAATAAGAAAAGCTTACTTCCGCGAGTTTTTAAAAATCACAGCTTCTAGAAGGTTTACATGATTTCTTAAAAAACACGAGTTTTTAGAAAATGTGATTTATTTCATAAATGGAATCAACAAAGTATGCACATTCTACGTCATAACGAATTTCTATAGTTTGCACATGCATCCGGAAATAAGAAAAGCTTACTTCCCCCCGTTTTTTAAAATCACCGCTTCTAGAAGGCTTACATGATTTCTTAAAAAACACAAGTTTTTAGAAAATGTGATTTATTTCATGAATGGAATCACCAAAGTATGCACATTCTACGTCATAACGACTTTCTATAGTTTGCGCATGTATCCGGAAATAAGAAAAGCTTACTTCCCCCCGTTTTTTAAAATCATAGCTTCTAGAAGGTTTACATGATTTCTTAAAAAACACAAGTTTTTAGAAAATGTGATTTATTTCATCAATGGAATCAACAAACTATGGACATTCTACATAATAACGACTTTCTATTGTTTGTGAATGCGTCCAGAAATAAGAAAAGCTTACTGCCCCCCATTTTTTAAAATCACAGCTTCTAGAAGGTTTACATGATTTCTTAAAAAACACGAGTTTTTAGAAAATGTGATTTATTTCATAAATGGAATCAACAAAGTATGCACATTCTATGTCATAACGACTTTGTATAGTTTACGCATGCGCAAACTATGCACATTCTACGTCATAACGACTTTCTATAGTTCGTGCATGCGTCCGGAAATAAGAAAAGCTTAATTCCGCTAGTTTTTTAAAATCACAGCTTCTAGAAGGTTTAAATGATTTCCTAAAAAACACGAGCTTTTAGAAAATGTGATTTATTTCATCAATGGAATCAACAAACTATGCACATTCTACGTAATAACGACTTTCTACAATTTGCACATGCGTCCGGAAATAAGAAAAGCTTACTTCCCCCCGTTGTTTAAAATCACAGCTTCTAGAAGTTTTACATGATTTCTTAAAAAACACGAGTTTTTAGAAAATGTGATTTATTTCATCAATGGAATCAACAAACTATGCACATTCTACGTAATAATGACTTTCTATAGTTTGCGCATGCGTCCGGAAATAAGAAAAGCTTACTTCCCCCCGTTTTTTAAAATCACAGCTTCTAGAAGGTTTACATCATTTTTTAAAAAACACGAGTTTTTAGAAAATGTGATTTATTTCATAAATGGAATCAGCAAAGTATGCACATTCTATGCCATAACGACTTTGTATGGTTTGCGCATGCGTAAACTATGCACATTATACGTAATAGAGACTTTCTATAGTTTGTGAATGCGTCCAGAACTAAGAAAAGCTTACTTCCGCGAGTTTTTTAAAATCACAGCTTCTAGAAGGTTTACATGATTTCTTAAAAAACACGAGTTTTTAGAAAATTTGATTTATTTCATAAATGGAATCAACAAAGTATGCACATTCTATGTCATAACGAGTTTCTATAGTTTGCGCATGCATCCGGAAAAAAGAAAAGCTTACTTCCCCCCGTTTTTTAAAATCACAGCTTCTAGAAGGTTTACATGATTTCTTAATAAACACGAGTTTTTAGAAAATGTGATTTATTTCATCAATGGAATCAACAAACTATGCACATTCTAAGTCATAACGAATTTCTATAGTTTGCGCATGCGTCCGGAAATAAGAAAAGCTTACTTCCCCCCGTTTTTTAAAATCACAGCTTCTACAAGGTTTACATGATTTATTAAAAAACACGAGTTTTTAGAAAATGTGATTTATTTCATCAATGGAATCAACAAACTATGAACATTATACGTAATAACGAATTTCTATAGTTTGCGAATGCGTCAGGAAATAAGAAAAGCTTACTTCCCCCCATTTTTTAAAACCACAGCTTCTAAAAGGTTTACATGATTTCTTAAAAAACACGAGTTTTTCGAAAATGGCATTTATTTCATAAATGGAATAAAAAAAGTATGAAAATTCTATGTCATAAAGACTTTGTATAGTATGTGCATGCGCAAACTATGCACATTCTATGTAATAACGACTTTCTATAGTTTGCCCATGCGTCCGGAAATAAGAAGAGCTTACTTCCCCCTGTTTTTTAAAATCACAGCTTCTAGAAGGTTTACATGATTTCTTAACAAACACGAGTTTTCCGAAAATGTCGTTTATTTCGTAAATGGAATCAACAAAGTATGCACACTCTATGTCATAACGAGTTTCTATACTTTGCGCATGCGCAAACTATGCACATTCTACGTACTAACGACTTTCTATAGTTTGCGTATGCGTCCAGAAATAAGAAAAGCTTACTTCACCTCGTTTTTTAAAATCACAACTTCTAGAAGGTTTACATGATTTGTTAAAAAACACGATTTTTTAGAAAATGTGATTTATTTCATAAATGGAATCAACAAAGTATGCACATTCTATGCCATAACAACTTTGTATGGTTTGCGCATGCGCAAACTATGCACATTATACGTAATAACGACTTTCTATAGTTTGTGCATGTGTCCGGAAATAAGAAAGTCTTACTTCCACGAGTTTTTTAAAATCACAGCTTCTAGAAGGTTTACATGATTTCTTAAAAAACACGAGTTTTTAGAAAATGTGATTTATTTCATAAATGGAATCAACAAAGTATGCACATTCTACATCATAACGACTTTCTATAGTTTGCGCATGCATTCGGAAATAAGAAAAGCTTACTTCCCCCCATTTTTTGAAATCACAACTTCTAGAAGGTTTACATGATTTCTTAAAAAACACGAGTTATTAGAAAATGTGATTTAATTCATAAATGGAATCAACAAAGTATGCACATTCTATGTCATAACGACTTTGTATAGTTTACGCATGCGCAAACTGTTAAATATTGAGTATTAAATTACAATACTATAGGATCTTTGCTGAGAGAATAACATCTACAGTATATCAATGCATGACAATCATAATATGACAAGCATCACAAGCATCACAAGAATCAAAAGCATAGAGACAAGAGACACAGAGTTTCCGTGGGGAAAACACTAAGGTGAAAAACCCCACAACTTCCTCAGAGATAGAGAGAGCAATGGCTCAACCAAAATACAACCAAATAACACTGAGATATTCTCCTAGAAGATGATCCTCCTCCTCACTAGTGCGCCACTTTTCAGAGAGAGAGTGAGTTACTTTTTTGAGTGAGTAAAATAGAGATCTCCTATCTCTATTTATACTCACCTTTTTGCCCAGTGACCTACTGGGGCCGACTTGTCTACTTAGATACATCCACATTATATTATATATTAATTAGGGCCGACCCCATATGGTGGTCTAATAACCCATCGACAAGTACACACACTTGCGACACTTGTCAATCCACATGACGACACTTCCTTATAGAGGAATAACACATCTCTTATAAGGGTACAATAAATATATATATAATACACAGATGAAATACATTCCGAAGTTACATATACATCAACAGTCCCTCTTAACTAGGAAGGTATTTCTCGACACAGATCTGCTAGACAAGTCTTCTTCTCTGGATCATCGTCATCATCATCGTCACTGTTGCTACTATCTCAACCAATATCTGACTCTACTCGTCATAGAAAGTTCTACAGAGCCAGTCCTTTTTCATACTGGATGTAGGCCCACCACCTGTAGGTCTTCATCATTACTGGCCATACTGTGGAATCCTCAAGACTTATTACGTGTGTCACAAAGCCTCGAAAGAGCATCCCAGGCTGTTACGGGCACACAACTCCAACCTGTAGGATCTCCTAGGGCGCTATTACATGTGACCCCACCACAAAACCTCGAAAGAGCATCCCAGAATGTTACGGGTACACAACTCCAACCTGAAGGATCTCCCAGGGCATAAATTACATGTGCTCACCACAAAACCTAGCAAGAGCATCTCAGGATGTTACGGGTACACAACTCCGACCTGAAATCTCCCAAGGAAAAAATTACATGTGGTCATGGCAATACCTCGAAAGAGCATCTCAGGATGTTACGGGTACACAACTCCGACCTGAAATCTCCCAAGGCCCAAATTACATGCCATAGGACAAAACCTCGCAAGATCATCCCAGGATGTTACGGGTACATATCTCTGACCTGAAAGATCTCCCAGGGCACAAATTACATGTCCTCCCAGAGCAATGTCTCGAAAGAGCATCTCAGGCTGTTACGGGTACACAACTCTGACCTATAGGATCTCCCAAACATGCTCCTCTACACAACCTGATCCATGGCCACAAAGTATCATCCTGATACTCACCATACATCAACTTGATGTACACATGATCATCCTGATCATCATCACTGCAATGTCCTGCTGCATGTCATCTGGAGCAACATCCTGAAGCTCATCATCCATGATCATCCTGATCATCACTGCAACATCCTGCTGCATGATCCACCTGATCATCAATGCGTCTACCTGATGCATACCAAATATCTATCTGATACATATCATCATACATGATCCTCCTGATCATACAATGTATCCACCTGATACAAATACAAATACATGATACATATCACCATACATGATCCACCTGATCATACAATGTATCCACCTGATACATATACAGATACATGGTCCAAGCATCCAACATGATACATATACAAAATACATACACATGATCCAACTGGTCATATCCAGCATCCAACATGATGCGTACATATAAGTGATCCAACTGATCATATCCAGCATAAACATGATGTGTACATACATACAAAAAAATGATCCAACTGATCATATCCAAGCATCCAACATGATGCGTACATACATACATAAAAATCATCCAATAGATCATATCTAACAGAAGCCAGAACATCAACCTGATGCTCATCATCCAGCACTTACATCCACAGCCATGTGAAGGATCCTCCTTCGAACATGCTTGGAATGGCTTCAGCAAATGTGTCCATCACTTCTTCCTCGAAGTGTCCTCGATCTGAAGAACGCCAAGCCTCTCTCTGAAGTACTCACACTTCACTTTGGATAGTGGCTTCGTCAGCACATCTACAATCTGCTCGTCCGTCGCAACATACAGAAGCTTCACAGCTCCTCTCTGCACCATATCCCTGATATCGTGATATTTGATCTCTATGTGTTTCGACCTGTCATGAAACACTGGGTTCTCGGACAACTTCACACAACTCTGGTTATCCCAGAAGATACCAGTAGCCTCCAACGGGAGATCAAATAACTCAAACAGTATCTTCCGTAGCCATACTGCCTCACAACTAGCTGAACAGGCTGCAACATACTTTGCCTCAGCTGTACTCAGTGCTACGCAGGACTGCTTCCTGCTAAACCAAGAGATCACACCTGATCCCATACTGAAGCACCACCCAGATGTGCTCTTCCTATCTGCAGCACTGCCAGCCCAATCTGAATCAACATAACCCTGTAGGTTAAACTTTTGATTCACTTCATACTTGAGCCCATAATCCACTGTACCCTTCAGGTACCTTAGAACATGATTTACAACAACCAGGTGAACACTCCTCGGATCCGTCAGGAACTGGCTCAATGTGTTCAGAGCAAAGCAAATGTCTGGTCTCGTGTTCGTCAGGTACATCAAGGACCCAATCATCTGACGATACATAGAGACATCAACTGGATCAGATGAAGCATCACATAAAAGCTTCAGATTCGATGCCATCAATGTGGCCATGGCCTTGCAATCCATCGTCCTGAATCTCTTCAGGATATCTATTGTGTACTTCCCTTGACCAAGGAAGATCCCACCTGCATTCTGCCACACCTCCATACCTAGGAAATAGTGCATCATTCCCAAATCTTTCATATCGAATTCAACTGCAAGCTTCCTCTTAGTATCTACAATCAGTCTGTCATCTCCTGTCACAAATAGGTCATCCACATACAGGAGAAGAATCACTGGATTCCCTTCCTCAACCTTGTAGTAAAGATTGGAATCTACTTTACTCTTGGTAAAGCCCAAACTAGATAGGAAACTGTCCATCCTACCATACCAGGTTCTGGGAGCTTGCTTCAATCCATACAAGGCTTTCTTCAATCTGCATACATATGATTCTCTGTCATGTATTTCAAAACCGAGTGGCTGTTCCACATATACTTCCTCTTCTACTACACCATTCAGGAAAGTAGTCTTGACATCCATCTGGTGTATTTTCCATTTCATTGCTGCAGCCAGGGCAAGTACTGTTCTGATGGAAGTGTACCTGGCTACAAGTGCAAAGGTTTCTTCATAATCTATTCCCTCTTTCTGAGAGAATCCTCGAGCTAGGAATCTTTCTTTGTACTTCTCCACGCTGCCATCTGCAGCATGCTTGATTTTGTAGATCCATTTTGAAGTTACAACAGACTTCTCTTTAGGTATTGGGACAACATCCCAAACATCATTCTTCATTATTGATTGGTATTCCTCGATCATAGCATCCTTCCATTCTTTCTTTTCCGCTGCTTCTTCATAACTGGAAGGCTCTTTGTTCATGATGTCACAGAGTAAAGCAACATAGCTGGTATGTGACCTGGTTCTCTTCTTTGCTCTGTGTTCTTCTTCTGGAATGCCAAATCTTTCTGCATCTTGAATGAGCTCTCTAGCCCATACAGGTTTCCTCTTGTGAGAGTTATCCTTACGGGGTGGATCTACAGGTTCTTGTGGATCTTCAAACTCACGAACAACTTCTAGAACTGCTTCAGTCATGGTAGTGTCCTGAAATCTTGTTTCCTTAGGTTCTTCATAAACTTCGGTAGGTGCCTTCCTTGATTTGATGAATGCTGAGTTTTCATCAAATGTTACATCCCTGCTGACATCAATTTTCTTGAACCCTGGAAAGTATATTCTGTAAGCCTTCAAGCTTTCACTATAACCCATAAAGATGCCCTTCTTTCCTGAAGGATCTAGTTTAGTCCTCTTCTCTTTTGGGACATGAGTATATACTGGACAACCAAATATTCTGAGATGGCTGACTTCAGGTTTCTTACCAGAAAAGACCTCTTCTGGTGTCTTGTTGTCCAATATCTTGTGGGGTGTTCTGTTTTGCACATATACAGCTGTTCTAGCTGCTTCTGCCCATAGATGCATAGGAAGATCCTGGTCATGCAACATTTCCCTTGCTGCTTCCATAATAGTTATGTTCTTCCTTTCTGCAACTCCATTCTATTGAGGATTGTAAGGAGCAGTCAACTCCCTCTTAATCCCTGAATCACTGCAAAGCTTCTTGAAGTCACTTGAGGAGAATTCTCCACCATTGTCAGATCTAAATGTCTTGATTTTCTTATCAGTTTGACTCTCCATCAAGGTTTTGAATTCCTTGAATTTATCAAGCACCTCATCTTTTCCCTTCAAGAAGTATACCCAAGTCTTCCTGGAGAAGTCATCAATAAATGATACATAGTAAACATACCCACTCAGGGAACTGGAAGACATAGGGCCACATACATCTGAGTGGATGATTTCCAGGATGTCTTTTGCCTTGCTTTCACTGCTTGGCAAAGCCTTCTTAATGTTCTTACCTTTTGCACATCCTTTGCAAACATCTTCATGTTTGGTCTTGATTTCAGGAAGACCCTCTACTGCCTTGCTTGCAATTGGAAGTGCCCTATAGTGCATATGAGCAAGTCTTCTATGCCAAAGTTCACTTGGCTCCATGGATTCATGCACCATGGCATGTTCAGGTTGTCCCATTAATTTATACAAGCCTCCCTCTTGCTCTCCAATTACTACTGCATCATCTATGGTCTTTCCCTTTGGCCACATTAGGACTTGGCCATCCACAAATGCAACCCTCATACCTTTTGCATCCAATGTAGAGATGGAGAGTAAGTTCTTCTTGAGCCTAGGTACATAAAGTACTTCTATCATCTTCAATGATTTTCCAAAATCTAGGTTGTAGGAGGCTTCACCACTTCCTTTGATTGGGTATTGATAATCATCCCCAAGTTTCACCTTATGAGGTGATTCATGTTCAGATAGGTTCACAAAGGATTCCTTAAACCCAGTCATGTATTTGGAAGCCCCACTATCAATCAACCAATCATTACATCCATGGGAGATGGTACCTGTAAGAGAAGAAATTAGAACATATTCTTCTTCACTTGATGAGTCATCATCACTACTACTTTCTGCCCTAGCCTTCTTCTTTGGAGGTTCATCATCTTCGACAGCATGAGCATGAAACCTTCTTTTGCTGCCCTTCTTCTTCTTACTGGATATGTTGTTGTTATCCCTTTTATTCTTGGGACAATCTGAAGCAAAATGACCCTTCTCATTGCATGTGAAGCATCTTAGTTCCTTCTTACTCTTTTAATGGAATCTTTTGTGGTGAGAGTGGTCCTTCTTGGTTTTGCTTCTTTTGGCGTGAGCTGCAAGAGCTTGATCTTCTCCTCCCATCTTCTCCTCACGAGCTATAAGTCTATCTTCTTCTTGAGAGCATTCCTCCCTCAATATGTTGAAGGAGATCAACTTCTTCCTTGCACAGATTCCTTGAATAAAGGAATCCCATGACCTGGGTAGGCCATTTAGAGTGGCCATCACCACTTCACCATTCTCCACCATTTCATCTACTGCTTCTAATTGTTCCTTGATCTGGGAGACCCTTGACAAGTAAGATTGAATGGTTTCTCCATTCTGAAACTTCACTGCTTTCAATTGGTTCCGTAGGGTCATCTTCCAATTTATGTTCTTTCCTTCAAATAGCTTGGTCAAAGATTCAAACATCTCTTTGGGTGTCTTAAGAGAAGACACATGAGGTATGAGATGGTCTTTGATAGAATCAGCAATGATTCTCTTTGCCTTGACCAAGTTCTTCTTGTGCAATGCCTTGGCTTCTTCATCCTCTGGGATAGGGATGTCTTCTTTCACATATGAGTCCAACTCATTTTCTTCCAGGATTAACCCAATCCTATACTTCCAGGCTCGGAAGTTATCAGCCCCGTCAAGCTTATCCTCAAGCTTGGTGTGGAGAGACATCTTTAAGAGTACTTCAAATGGAAATAGAAAAGATTTAGTACTTACCACTTGAAGTGCTGAAAACTAGATCTAGTCCTGGATTAGGGTTTGTCAGAGAAACCCTAAAAATTCAAAATGTGAATTTCAAAATTCCGAAAGGATAGAAAGATGCACCTTGAAGAGCTGATCAGCCTAGTACATTCAGAATTTGAGATCAGCAAAGTCTTGTCCTTCAAAATTTCCTTTTTGTCCTCCCGGGTTCACTAGAGAGAGCCCTGAATTAGGGTTTGAGTTTCCCGGAGATCTACTCAGCCAAAAATATTGATCCAAAGCTCTAACCTTCGATTTTGCAAGGCGCTTCCAGCTTTGCCTTCAGTTTCCAGAAATTCCTATTTTTGTGGAAACCCTAATTTTTAGGGCCAAATCTGAAAATGCTCGGAACTGAATTTTGAGTGGATAGATAGATACGCCTTGATGAGTAGATCCAATCTACTATACTGAATTTCAAAAATCTATGGAGAGAAACCCAATAAACAAGGAACACAAGCTTCCGTCACTGCAAAATGTCTTCTTCTCAGTTTAGCTCTGATACCATGTCAAATTTTTAGTATTAAATTACAATACTATAGGATCTTTGCTGAGAGAATAACATCTACAGTATATCAATGCATGACAATCATAATATGACAAGCATCACAAGCATCACAAGAATCAAAAGCATAGAGACAAGAGACACAGAGTTTCCGTGGGGAAAACACTAAGGTGAAAAACCCCACAACTTCCTTAGAGATAGAGAGAGCAATGGCTCAACCAAAATACAACCAAATAACACTGAGATAGTCTCCTAGCAGATGATCCTCCTCCTCCTCACTAGTGCGCCACTTTTCAGAGAGAGAGTGAGTTACTTTTCCGAGTGAGTAAAATAGAGATCTCCTATCTCTATTTATACTCACCTTTTTGCCCAGTGACCTACTGGGGCTGATTTGTCTACTTAGATACATCCACATTATATTATATATTAATTAGGGCCGACCCCATATGGTGGTCTAATAACCCATCGGCAAGTACACACACTTGCGACACTTGTCAATCCACATGACGACACTTCCTTATAGAGGAATAACACATCTCTTATAAGGTTATAATAAATATATATATAATACACAGATGAAATGCATTCCGAACATACATATACATCAACACAAACTATGCACATTCTATGTCATAACGACTTTCTATAGTTCACGCATGCGTCCGGAAATAAGAAAAGCTTACTTCCGCTAGTTTTTTAAAATCACAGCTTCTAGAAGGTTTACATGATTTCTTAAAAAACACAAGTTTTTAGAAAATGTGATTTATTTCATAAATGGAATCAACAAAGTATGCACATTCTAAGTCATAATGACTTTCTATAGTTTGCGCATGTGTCCGGAAATAAGAAAAGCTCACTTCCGCCAGTTTTTTAAAATCACAGCTTCTAGAAGGTTTACATGATTTCTTAAAAAACACAAGTTTTTAGAAAATGTGATTTATTTCATCAGTGGAATCAACAAACTATGCACATTCTACGTAATAACGACTTTCTATAGTTTGCGAATGCGTCCGAAAATAAGAAAAGCTTACTTCCCCCTGGTTTTTAAAATCACAGCTTCTACAAGGTTTACATGATTTCTTAAAAAACACGAGTTTTTAGAAAATGTCATGTATTTAATAAATGGAATAAAAAAAGTATGAAAATTCTATCTCATAACGACTTTGTATAGTTTGTGCATGCGCAAACTATGCACATTCTATGTAATAACGACTTTCTATAGTTTGCGCATGCGTCCGGAAATAAGAAAAGCTTACTTCCCCCCTTTTTTTAAATTCACAGCTTCTAGAAGGTTTACATGATTTCTTAACAAACATGAGTTTTTAGAAAATGTCATTTATTTCATAAATGGAATCAACAAAGTATGCACATTCTATGTCATAACGATTTTCTAAAGTTTGTGCATGCGTCCGGAAATAAGAAAAGCTTACTTCCGCCAGTTTTTTAAAATCACAGCTTCTAGAAGGTTTACATGATTTCTTAAAAAACACGAGTTTTTAGAAAATGTGATTTATTTCATAAATTGAATCAACAAAGTATGCACATTATACGTCATAACGACTTTCTAAAGTTTGCGCATGCGTCCGGAAATAAGAAAAGCTTACTTCTGCCAGTTTTTTAAAATCACAGCTTCTAGAAGGTTTACATGATTTCTTAAAAAACACGAGTTTTTAGAAAATGTGATTTATTTCATAAATGGAATCAACAAAGTATGCACATTCTAAGTCATAACGACTTTCTATAGTTTGCGCATGCATCCGGAAATAAGAAAAGCTTACTTCCCCCTCTTTTTTAAAATCACAGCTTCTAGAAGGTTTACATGATTTCTTAAAAAACACAAGTTTTTAGAAAATGTCATTTATTTCATCAATGGAATCAACAAACTATCCACATTCTACATAATAACGACTTTCTATAGTTTGCGAATGCGTCCGGAAATAAGAAAAGCTTACTTCCCCCCGTTTTTTAAAATCTCAGCTTCTGGAAGGTTTACATGATTTCTTAAAAAGCACGAGTTTTTAGAAAATGTGATTTATTTCACCAATGGAATCAACAAAGTATCCACATTCTACGTCATAACGACTTTCTATAGTTTGCGCATGCGTCCGGAAATAAGAAAAGCTTACTTCCCCTCGTTTTTTAAAATCACAGCTTCTAGAAGGTTTACATGATTTCCTAAAAAACATGAGTTTTTAGAAAATGTCATTTATTTCATAAATGCAATCTACAAAGTATGAACATTCGATGACATAACGACTTTGTATAGTTTGCGCATGCGCAAACTATGCATATTCTATGTAATAACGAATTTCTAGAGTTTCCGCATGCGTCTCCAAATAAGAAAAGATTAATTCAACCAGTTTTTTAAAATCACAGCTTCTAGAAGGTTTACATGATTTCTTGAAAAACATGAGTTTTTAGAAAATGTGATTTATTTCATAAATGGAAACAACAAAGTATGCTCATTCTATGTCATAACGAATTTCTATAGTTTGCGCATGCGTCTGGAAATAAGAAAAGCTTACTTCCCCCCGTTTTTTAAAATCACAGCTTCTAGAAGGTTTACATGATTTCTTAAAAAAAATGAGTTTTTAGAAAATGTGATTTATTTCATCAAAGGAATCAACAAAGTATGCACATTCTACGTCATAATGACTTTCTACAGTTTGCGCATGCGTATGGAAATAAGAAAAGCTTACTTCCCCCCATTTTTTAAAATCACAGCTTCTAGAAGGTTTACATGATTTCTTAACAAACACGAGTTTTTAGAAAATATCATTTATTTCATAAATGGAATCAACAAAGTATGCACATTCTATGTCATAACGACTTTCTATAGTTTTCGCATGCGAAAACTATGCACATTCTACGTAATAACGACTTTCTATAGTTTGCGCATGCGTCCGGAAATAAGAAAAGCTTAATTCCGCCAGTTTTTTAAAATCACAGCTTCTAGAAGGTTTACATGATTTCTTAAAAAACACAAGTTTTTGGAAAATGTCATTTATTTCATAAATCAAATCAAGAAAGTATGCACATTCTACGTCATAACGACTTTCTATAGTTTGCGCATGCGTCCGGAAATAAGAAAAGCTTACTTCCCCCCGTTTTTTAAAATCACAGCTTCTAGAAGGTTTAGATGATTTCTTAAAAAACATGAGTTTTTAGAAAATGTGATTTATTTCATAAATGGAATCAAAAAATTATGCACATTCTAAGTCATAACGACTTTCTATTCTTTGCGCATGCGTCCGGAAATAAGAAAAGCTTACTTCCCCCCGGTTTTTAAAATCACAGCGTCTACAAGGTTTACATGATTTCTTAAAAAACACGAGTTTTTAGAAAATGTGATTTATTTCATCAATGGAATCAACAAACTATGTACATTCTATGTAATAACGAATTTCTATAGTTTGCGAATGCGTCCGGAAATAAGAAAAGCTTACTTCCCCCCATTTTTTAAAACCACAGCTTCTAGAAGGTTTACATGATTTCTTAAAAAACATGAGTTTTTAGAAAATGTCATTTATTTAATAAATGGAATCAAGAAAGTATGAACATTCTATGTCATAACGACTTTGTATAGTTTGCACATGCGCAAACTATGCACATTCTATGTAATAACGACTTTCTATAGTTTGCGCATGCGTCCAGAAGTAAGAAAAGCTTACTTCCCCCCTTTTTTTAAATTCACAGCTTCTAGAAGGTTTACATGATTTCTTAAAAAACATGAGTTTTTAGAAAATGTGATTTATTTCATAAATGGAATCAACAAAGTATGCACATTCTACGTAATAACGACTTTCTATAGTTTGCGCATGTGTCCGGAAATAAGAAAAGCTTACTTCCTCCAGTTTTTTAAATTCACAGCTTCTAGAAGGTTTACATGATTTCTTAAAAAACACGAGTTTTTAGAAATTGTGATTTATTTCATCAATGGAATCAACAAACTATGCACATTCTACGTAATAACGAATTTCTATAGTTTGCGAATGCGTCCGGAAATAAGAAAAGCTTACTTCCCCCCAGTTTTAAAAATCACATCTTCTAGAAGGTTTACATGATTTCTTAAAAAACAGAAGTTTTTAGAAAATGTCATTTATTTCATAAATGGAATAAAAAAAGTATGAACATTCTATGTCATAACGACTTTGTATAGTTTGTGCATGCGCAAACTATGCACATTCTATGTAATAATGACTTTCTATAGTTTGCACATGCGTCCGGAAATAAGAAAAGCTTACTTCCCCCCTTTTTTTAAATTCGCAGCTTCTAGAAGGTTTACAAAATTTCTTAAAAGACAGGAGTTTTTAGAAAATGTGATTTATTTCATAAATGGAATCAACAAAGTATGCACAGTCTACGTAATAACGACTTTCTATAGTTTGTGCATGCGTCTGGAAATAAGAAAAGCTTACTTCGCCCTGTGTGTTAAAATCACAGCTTCTAGAAGGTTTACATGATTTAAACAAACACGAGTATTTAGAAAATGTCATTTATTTCATAAATGGAATCAACAAAGTATGCATATTCTATGTCATAACAAATTTCTATAGCTTGCGCATGCGCAAACTATGCACATTCTACGTACTAACGACTTTCTATAGTTTGCGTATTCGTTCGGAAATAAGAAAAGCTTACTTCCCCCCGTTTTTTAAAATCACAGCTTCTAGAAGGTTTACATGATTTCTTAAAAAAAATGAGTTTTTAGAAAATGTGATTTATTTCATCAAAGGAATCAACAAAGTATGCACATTCTACGTCATAATGACTTTCTACAGTTTGCGCATGCGTATGGAAATAAGAAAAGCTTACTTCCCCCCATTTTTTAAAATCACAGCTTCTAGAAGGTTTACATGATTTCTTAACAAACACGAGTTTTTAGAAAATATCATTTATTTCATAAATGGAATCAACAAAGTATGCACATTCTATGTCATAACGACTTTCTATAGTTTTCGCATGCGAAAACTATGCACATTCTACGTAATAACGACTTTCTATAGTTTGCGCATGCGTCCGGAAATAAGAAAAGCTTAATTCCGCCAGTTTTTTAAAATCACAGCTTCTAGAAGGTTTACATGATTTCTTAAAAAACACAAGTTTTTGGAAAATGTCATTTATTTCATAAATCAAATCAAGAAAGTATGCACATTCTACGTCATAACGACTTTCTATAGTTTGCGCATGCGTCCGGAAATAAGAAAAGCTTACTTCCCCCCGTTTTTTAAAATCACAGCTTCTAGAAGGTTTAGATGATTTCTTAAAAAACATGAGTTTTTAGAAAATGTGATTTATTTCATAAATGGAATCAAAAAATTATGCACATTCTAAGTCATAACGACTTTCTATTCTTTGCGCATGCGTCCGGAAATAAGAAAAGCTTACTTCCCCCCGGTTTTTAAAATCACAGCGTCTACAAGGTTTACATGATTTCTTAAAAAACACGAGTTTTTAGAAAATGTGATTTATTTCATCAATGGAATCAACAAACTATGTACATTCTACGTAATAACGAATTTCTATAGTTTGCGAATGCGTCCGGAAATAAGAAAAGCTTACTTCCCCCCATTTTTTAAAACCACAGCTTCTAGAAGGTTTACATGATTTCTTAAAAAACATGAGTTTTTAGAAAATGTCATTTATTTAATAAATGGAATCAAGAAAGTATGAACATTCTATGTCATAACGACTTTGTATAGTTTGCACATGCGCAAACTATGCACATTCTATGTAATAACGACTTTCTATAGTTTGCGCATGCGTCCAGAAGTAAGAAAAGCTTACTTCCCCCCTTTTTTTAAATTCACAGCTTCTAGAAGGTTTACATGATTTCTTAAAAAACATGAGTTTTTAGAAAATGTGATTTATTTCATAAATGGAATCAACAAAGTATGCACATTCTACGTAATAACGACTTTCTATAGTTTGCGCATGTGTCCGGAAATAAGAAAAGCTTACTTCCTCCAGTTTTTTAAATTCACAGCTTCTAGAAGGTTTACATGATTTCTTAAAAAACACGAGTTTTTAGAAATTGTGATTTATTTCATCAATGGAATCAACAAACTATGCACATTCTACGTAATAACGAATTTCTATAGTTTGCGAATGCGTCCGGAAATAAGAAAAGCTTACTTCCCCCCAGTTTTAAAAATCACATCTTCTAGAAGGTTTACATGATTTCTTAAAAAACAGAAGTTTTTAGAAAATGTCATTTATTTCATAAATGGAATAAAAAAAGTATGAACATTCTATGTCATAACGACTTTGTATAGTTTGTGCATGCGCAAACTATGCACATTCTATGTAATAATGACTTTCTATAGTTTGCACATGCGTCCGGAAATAAGAAAAGCTTACTTCCCCCCTTTTTTTAAATTCGCAGCTTCTAGAAGGTTTACAAAATTTCTTAAAAGACAGGAGTTTTTAGAAAATGTGATTTATTTCATAAATGGAATCAACAAAGTATGCACAGTCTACGTAATAACGACTTTCTATAGTTTGTGCATGCGTCTGGAAATAAGAAAAGCTTACTTCGCCCTGTGTGTTAAAATCACAGCTTCTAGAAGGTTTACATGATTTAAACAAACACGAGTATTTAGAAAATGTCATTTATTTCATAAATGGAATCAACAAAGTATGCATATTCTATGTCATAACAAATTTCTATAGCTTGCGCATGCGCAAACTATGCACATTCTACGTACTAACGACTTTCTATAGTTTGCGTATTCGTTCGGAAATAAGAAAAGCTTACTTCACCCCGTTTTTTAAAATCACAACTTCTAGAAGGTTTACATGATGTCTTAAAAAACACGAGTTTTTAGAAAAAGTGATTTATTTCATAAATGGAATCAACAAAGTATGCACATTCTATGTCATAACGAATTTGTATGGTTTGCGCATGCGCAAACTATGAACATTCTATGTAATAACGACTTTCTATAGTTTGCACATGCGTCCGGAAATAAGAAAAGCTTACTTCCGCCAGTTTTTTAAAATCACAGCTTCTAGAAGGTTTACATGATTTCTTAAAAAACACGAGTTTTTAGAAAATGTCATTTATTTCATAAATTGAATCAACAAAGTATGCACATTCTACTTCATAACGACTTTCTACAGTTTGCGCATGCGTATGGAAATAAGAAAAGCTTACTTCCCCCCATTTTTTAAAATCATAGCTTCTAAAAGGTTTACATGATTTCTTAAAAAACACGAGTAATAATGACTTTCTATTGTTTGCGCATTCTACGTAATAATGACTTTCTATTGTTTGTGCATGCATCCGGAAATAAGAAAAGCTTACTTCCCCCTGTATTCTAAAATCACAGCTTCTAGAAGGTTTACATGATTTCTTAAAAAACACGAGAATTTAGAAAATGTGATTTATCTCATAAATGGAATAAACAAACTATGCACATTCTATGTCATAATGACTTTGTATGGTTTGTGCATGCGCAAACTATGCACATTCTATGTAATAACGACTTTCTATAGTTTGCGCATGCGCCCGGAAATAAGAAAAGCTTACTTCACCCCGTTTTTTTAAATCACAACTTCTAGAAGGTTTACATGATTTCTTAAAAAACACGAGAATTTAGAAAATGTGATTTATCTCATAAATGGAATAAACAAACTATGCACATTCTATGTCATAATGACTTTGTATGGTTTGTGCATGCGCAAACTATGCACATTCTATGTAATAACGACTTTCTATAGTTTGCGCATGCGCCCGGAAATAAGAAAAGCTTACTTCCGCCAATTGTTTAAAATCACAGCTTCTAGAAGGTTTACATGATTTCAAAAAACACTAGTTTTAGAAAATGTGATTTATTTCATAAATGGAATCGACAAAGTATGCACATTCTACGTCATAACGACTTTCTATAGTTTGCGCATGCATCCAGAAATAAGAAAACCTTACTTCCCCCTGTTTTTTAAAATCACAACTTCTAGAAGGCTTACATGATTTCTTAAAAAACATGAATTTTTAGAAAATGTGATTTATTTCATAAATGGAATCAACAAAGTATGCACATTCTACGTCATAACGACTTTCTAAAGTTTGCGCATGCGTCCGGAAATAAGAAAAGCTTACTTCCGCCAGTTTTTTAAAATCACAGCTTCTAGATGGTTTACATGATTTCTTAAAAAACACGAGTTTTTAGAAAATGTCATTTATTTCATAAATTGAATCAACAAAGTATGCACATTCTACTTCATAACGACTTTCTACAGTTTGCGCATGCGTATGGAAATAAGAAAAGCTTACTTCCCCCCATTTTTTAAAATCATAGCTTCTAAAAGGTTTACATGATTTCTTAAAAAACACGAGTAATAATGACTTTCTATTGTTTGCGCATTCTACGTAATAATGACTTTCTATTGTTTGTGCATGCATCCGGAAATAAGAAAAGCTTACTTCCCCCTGTATTCTAAAATCACAGCTTCTAGAAGGTTTACATGATTTCTTAACAAACACGAGTTTTTAGAAAATGTCGTTTATTTCATAAATGGAATCAAAAAAGTATGCACATTCTATATCATAACGACTTTCTATAGTTTTCACATGCGCAAACTATGCACATTCTACGTAATAACGACTTTCTATAGTTTACGTATGGGATCGGAAATAAGAAAAGCTTACTTCACCCCGTTTTTTTAAATCACAACTTCTAGAAGGTTTACATGATTTCTTAAAAAACACGAGAATTTAGAAAATGTGATTTATCTCATAAATGGAATAAACAAACTATGCACATTCTATGTCATAATGACTTTGTATGGTTTGTGCATGCGCAAACTATGCACATTCTATGTAATAACGACTTTCTATAGTTTGCGCATGCGCCCGGAAATAAGAAAAGCTTACTTCCGCCAATTGTTTAAAATCACAGCTTCTAGAAGGTTTACATGATTTCAAAAAACACTAATTTTAGAAAATGTGATTTATTTCATAAATGGAATCGACAAAGTATGCACATTCTACGTCATAACGACTTTCTATAGTTTGCGCATGCATCCAGAAATAAGAAAACCTTACTTCCCCCTGTTTTTTAAAATCACAACTTCTAGAAGGCTTACATGATTTCTTAAAAAACATGAATTTTTAGAAAATGTGATTTATTTCATCAATGGAATCAACAAACTATGCACATTCTACGTAATAACAACTTTCTATAGTTTGCGAATGCGTCCGGAAATAAGAAAAGCTTACTTCCCCTCATTTTTTAAGATCAGAACTTCTAGAAGGTTTACATGATTTCTTAAAAAACACGAGTTTTATTTATTTCATAATTGGAATCAACAAAGTATGAACATTCTATGTCATAACGACTTTGTGTAGTTTGCGAATGCATCTGCAAATAAGAAAAGCTTACCTCCCCCCAGTTTTTAAAAACACAGCTTCTAGTAGGTTTACATGATTTCTTCAAAAACACGAGTTTTTAGAAAATGCCATTTCTTTCATAAATGGAATCAAAAAAGTATGAACATTATATGTCATAACGACTGTGTATAGTTTGCGCATGCGCAAACTATGCACATTCTATGTAATAACGACTTTCTATAGTTTGCGCATGCGTCCGGAAATAAGAAAAGCTTACTTCCCCACTTTTTTTAAATTCACAGCTTCTAGAAGGTTTACATGATTTCTTAAAAAACCCGAGTTTTTAGAAAATGTGATTTTTTTCATAAATGGAATCAACAAAGTATGCACATTCTACGTCATAATGATGTTCTATAGTTTGCGCATGTGTCCGGAAATAAGAAAAGCTTACTTCACCCCGTTTTTTAAAATCACAGCTTCTAGAAGGTTTACATGATTTCTTAAAAAAAATGAGTTTTTAGAAAATGTGATTTATTTCATAAAAGGAATCAACAAAGTATGCACATTCTACGTCATAAAGACTTTCTATAGTTTGCACATGCGTATGGAAATAAGAAAAGCTTACTTCCCCCCGTTTTTTAAAATCAGAGCTTCTAGAAGGTTTACATGATTTCTTAAAAAACACGAGTTTTTAGAAAATGTCAATTTTCATAAATGCAATCTACAAAGTATGAACATTCGATGTCATAACGACTTTGTATAGTTTGCGCATGCGCAAACTATGCATATTCTATGTAATAACGACTTTCTATAGTTTGCGCATGCGTCCGAAAATAAGAAAAGCGTACTTCCCCCCTTTTTTTAAATTCACAACTTCTAGAAGGTTTAGATGATTTTTTAAAAAACATGAGTTTTTAGAAACTGTGATTTATTTCATAAATGGAATGAACAAAGTATGCACATTCTACGTAGTAATGACTTTCTATAGTTTCCGCATGCGTCTCGAAATAAGAAAAGATTAATTCAACCAGTTTTTTAAAATCACAGCTTCTAGAAGGTTTACATGATTTCTTGAAAAACATGAGTTTTTAGAAAATGTGATTTATTTCATAAATGGAATCAACAAAGTATGCACATTCTATGTCATAAAGAATTTCTATAGTTTGCGCATGCGTCCGGAAATAAGAAAAGCTTACTTCCCCCCGTTTTTTAAAATCACAGCTTCTAGAAGGTTTACATGATTTCTTAAAAAAAATGAGTTTTTAGGAAATGTGATTTATTTCATAAAAGGAATCAACAAAGTATGCACATTCTACGTGATAATAACTTTCTACAGTTTGCGCATGCGTATGGAAATAAGAAAAGCTTACTTCCCCCCATTTTTTAAAATCACAGCTTCTAGAAGGTTTACATGATTTCTTAACAAACACGAGTTTTTAGAAAATATCATTTATTTCATAAATGGAATCAACAAAGTATGCACATTCTATGTCATAACGACTTTCTATAGTTTTCGCATGCGAAAACTATTCACATTCTACGTAATAACGACTTTCTATAGTTTGCGCATGCGTCCGGAAATAAGAAAAGCTTAATTCCGCCAGTTTTTTAAAATCACAGCTTCTAGAAGGTTTACATGATTTCTTAAAAAACACAAGTTTTTGGAAAATGTCATTTATTTCATAAATCGAATCAAGAAATTATGCACATTCTACGTCATAACGACTTTCTATAGTTTGCGCATGCGTCCGGAAATAAGTAAAGCTTACTTCCCCCCGTTTTTTAAAATCACAGCTTCTAGAAGGTTTACATGATTTCTTAAAAAACACGAGTTTTTAGAAAATGTGATTTATTTCATAAATGGAATCAACAAAGTATGCACATTCTAAGTCATAACGACTTTCTATCGTTTGCGCATGCATCCGGAAATAAGAAAAGCTTACTTCCCCCCGTTTTTTAAAATCACAGCGTCTACAAGGTTTACATGATTTCTTAAAAAAAATGAGTTTTTAGAAAATGTGATTTATTTGATCAATGGAATCAACAAACTATGCACATTCTATGTAATAACGACTTTCTATAGTTTGCGAATGCGTCCGGAAATAAGAAAAGCTTACTTCCCCCCATTTTTTAAAACCACAGCTTCTAGAAGGTTTACATGATTTCTTAAAAAACACGAGTTTTTAGAAAATGTAATTTATTTAATAAATGGAATCAAGAAAGTATGAACATTCTATGTCATAACGACTTTGTATAGTTTGCGCATGCGCAAACTATGCACATTCTATGTAATAACGACTTTTTATAGTTTGCGCATGCGTCCGGAAGTAAGAAAAGCTTACTTCCCCCCTTTTTTTAAATTCACAGCTTCTAGAAGGTTTACATGATTTCTTAAAAAACACGAGTTTTTAGAAAATGTGATTTATTTCATAAATGGAATCAACAAAGTATGCACATTCTAAGTCATAACGACTTTCTATAGTTTGCGCATGTGTCCGGAAATAAGAAAAGCTTACTTCCTCCAGTTTTTTAAATTCACAGCTTCTAGAAGGTTTACATGATTTCTTAAAAAACACGAGTTTTTAGAAATTGTGATTTATTTCATCAATGGAATCAACAAACTATGCACATTCTACGTAATAACGAATTTCTATAGTTTGCGAATGCGTCCAGAAATAAGAAAAGCTTACTTCCCCCCAGTTTTTAAAATCACATCTTCTAGAAGGTTTACATGATTTCTTAAAAAACAGAAGTTTTTAGAAAATGTCATTTATTTCATAAATGGAATAAAAAAAGTATGAACATTCTATGTCATAACGACTTTGTATAGTTAGCGCATGCACAAACTATGCACATTCTATGTAATAATGACTTTCTATAGTTTGCACATGCGTCCAGAAATAAGAAAAGCTTACTTCCCCCCTTTTTTTAAATTCGCAGCTTCTAGAAGGTTTACATGATTTCTTAAAAGACATGAGTTTTTAGAAAATGTGATTTATTTCATAAATGGAATCAACAAAGTATGCACAGTCTAAGTAATAACGACTTTCTATAGTTTGTGCATGCGTCCGGAAATAAGAAAAGCTTACTTCCCCCTGTGTGTTAAAATCACAGCTTCTAGAAGGTTTACATGATTTAAACAAACACGAGTTTTTAGAAAATGTCATTTATTTCATAAACGGAATCAACAAAGTATGCATATTCTATGTGATAACAACTTTCTATAGCTTGTGCATGCGCAAACTATGCACATTCTACGTACTAACGATTTTCTATAGTTTGCGTATTCGTTCGGAAATAAGAAAAGCTTACTTCACCCCGTTTTTTAAAGTCACAACTTCTAGAAGGTTTACATGATGTCTTAAAAAACACGAGTTTTTAGAAAAAGTGATTTATTTCATAAATGGAATCAACAAAGTATGCACATTCTATGTCATAACGACTTTGTATGGTTTGTGCATGCGCAAACTATGCACATTCTATGTAATAACGACTTTCTATAGTTTGCACATGCGTCCGGAAATAAGAAAAGCTTACTTCCGCCAGTTTTTTAAAATCACAGCTTCTAGAAGGTTTACATGATTTCTTAAAAAACACGAGTTTTTAGAAAATGTGATTTATTTCATAAATGGAATCAACAAAGTATGCACATTCTACGTCATAACGACTTTCTAAAGTTTGCGCATGCGTCCGGAAAAAAGAAAAGCTTACTTCCGCCAGTTTTTTAAAATCACAGCTTCTAGATGTTTTACATGATTTCTTAAAAAACACGAGTTTTTAGAAAATGTCATTTATTTCATAAATTGAATCAACAAAGTATGCACATTCTACTTCATAACGACTTTCTACAGTTTGTGCATGCGTATGGAAATAAGAAAAGCTTACTTCCCCCCATTTTTTGAAATCACAGCTTCTAAAAGGTTTACATGATTTCTTAAAAAACACGAGTAATAATGACTTTCTATTGTTTGCGCATTCTACGTAATAATGACTTTCTATTGTTTGCGCATGGATCCGGAAATAAGAAAAGCTTACTTCCCCCTGTATTCTAAAATCACAGCTTCTAGAAGGTTTACATGATTTCTTAACAAACACGAGTTTTTAGAAAATTTCGTTTATTTCATAAATGGAATCAAAAAAGTATGCACATTCTATGTCATAACGACTTTCTATAGTTTTCGCATGCGCAAACTATGCACATTCTACGTAATAACGACTTTCTATAGTTTGCGTATGGGTCCGGAAATAAGAAAAGCTAACTTCACCCCGTTTTTTAAAATCACAACTTCTAGAAGGTTTACCTGATTTCTTAAAAAACACGAGTTTTTAGAAAACGTGATTTATCTCATAAATGGAATCAACAAACTATGCACATTCTATGTCATAATGACTTTGTATGGTTTGTGCATGCGCAAACTATGCACATTCTACGTAATAACGACTTTCTATAGTTTGCGCATGCGCCCGGAAATAAGAAAAGCTTACTTCCGCCAGTTGTTTAAAATCACAGCTTCTAGAAGGTTTACATGATTTCTAAAAAACACTAAATTTAGAAAATGTTATTTATTTCATAACTGGAATCGACAAAGTATGCACATTCTATGTCATAACGACTTTCTATAGTTTGCGCATGCATCCGGAAATAAGAAAAGCTTACTTCCCTCCGTTTTTTAAAATCACAACTTCTAGATGGTTTACATGATTTCTTAAAAAACATGAATTTTTAGAAAATGTGATTTATTTCATCAATGGAATCAACAAACTATGCACATTCTACGTAATAACGACTTTCTATAGTTTGTGAATGCGTCCGAAAATAAGAAAAGCTTACTTCCCCTCATTTTTTAAGATCACAACTTCTAGAAGGTTTACATGATTTCTTGAAAAACACGAGTTTTTAGAAAATGTCATTTATTTCATAATTGGAATCAACAAAGTTTGAACATTCTATGTCATAACGACTTTGTGTAGTTTGCGAATGCATCTGCAAATATGAAAAGCTTACCTCCCCCCAGTTTTTAAAATCACAGCTTATAGTAGGTTTACATGATTTCTTCAAAAACACGAGTTTTTAGAAAATGTCATTTCTTTCATAAATGGAATCAAAAAAGTATGAACATTATATGTCATAACGACTTTGTATAGTTTGCGCATGCGCAAACTATGCACATTCTATGTAATAACGACTTTCTATAGTTTGCGCATGCGTCCGAAAATAAGAAAAGCTTACTTCCCCACTTTTTTTAAATTCACAGCTTCTAGAAGGTTTACATGATTTCTTAAAAAACCCGAGTTTTTAGAAAATGTGATTTTTTTCATAAATGGAATCAACAAAGTATGCACATTTTACGTCATAACGACGTTCTATAGTTTGCGCATGTGTCCGGAAATAAGAAAGGCTTACTTCCCCCCGTTTTTTAAAATGACAGCTTCTAGAAGGTTTACATGATTTCTTAAAAAAAATGAGTTTTTAGAAAATGTGATTTATTTCATAAAAGAAATCAACAAAGTATGGACATTCTACGTCATAAAGACTTTCTATAGTTTGCGCATGCGTATGGAAATAAGAAAAGCTTACTTCCCCCCGTTTTTTAAAATCAGAGCTTCTAGAAGGTTTACGTCATTTCTTAAAAAACACGAGTTTTTAGAAAATGTCATTTATTTCATAAATGCAATCTACAAAGTATGAACATTCGATGTCATAACGACTTTGTATAGTTTGCGCATGCGCAAACTATGCATATTCTATGTAATAACGAATTTCTATAGTTTGCGCATGCGTCCGAAAATAAGAAAAGCGTACTTCCCCCCTTTTTTTAAATTCACAACTTCTAGAAGGTTTAGATGATTTCTTAAAAAACATGAGTTTTTAGAAACTGTGATTTATTTCATAAATGGAATGAACAAATTATGCACATTCTACGTAGTAACGACTTTCTATAGTTTCTGCATGCGTCTCGAAATAAGAAAAGATTAATTCAACCAGTTTTTTAAAATCACCGCTTCTAGAAGGTTTACATGATTTCTTGAAAAACATGAGTTTTTAGAAAATGTGATTTATTTCATAAATGCAATCAACAAAGTATGCACATTCTATGTCATAACGAATTTCTATAGTTTGCACATGCGTCCGGAAATAAGAAAAGCTTACTTCCCCCCATTTTTTAAAATCACAGCTTCTAGAAGGTTTACATGATTTCTTAACAAACACGAGTTTTTAGAAAATATCATTTATTTCATAAATGGAATCAACAAAGTATGCACATTCTATGTCATAACGACTTTCTATAGTTTTCGCATGCGAAAACTATGCACATTCTACATAATAACGACTTTCTATAGTTTGCGCATGCGTCCGGAAATAAGAAAAGCTTAATTCCGCCAGTTTTTTAAAATCAGAGCTTCTAGAAGGTTTACATGATTTCTGAAAAAACACAAGTTTATGGAAAATGTCATTTATTTCATAAATCGAATCAAGAAAGTATGCACATTCTATGTCATAACGACTTTCTATAGTTTGCGCATGCGTCCGGAAATAAGAAAAGCTTACTTCCCCCCGTTTTTTAAAATCACAGCTTCTAGAAGGTTTACATGATTTCTTAAAAAACACGAGTTTTTAGAAAATGTGATTTATTTCATCAATGGAATCAACAAACTATGCACATTCTACGTAATAACGACTTTCTATAGTTTGCGAATGCGTCCGGAAATAAGAAAAGCTTACTTCCCCCCGTTTTTTAAAACCACAGCTTCTAGAAGGTTTACATGATTTCTTAAAAAACATGAGTTTTTAGAAAATGCCATTTATTTAATAAATGGAATCAACAAAGTATGCACATTCTACGTAATAACGACTTTCTATAGCTTGTGCATGCGTCCGGAAATAAGAAAAGCTTACTTCCCCCTGTTTGTTAAAATCACAGTTTCTAGAAGGTTTACATGATTTCTTAACAAACACGAGTTTTTAGAAAATGTCATTTATTTCATAAATGGAATCAACAAAGTACGCATATTCTATGTCATAACAACTTTCTATAGTTTGCGCATGCGCAAACTTTGCACATTCTACGTACTAACGACTTTCTATAGTTTGCGTATTCGTCGGGAAATAAGAAAAGCTTACTTCACCCCGTTTTTTAAAATCACAACTTCTAGAAGGTTTTGCATGATTTCTTAAAAAACACGAGTTTTTAGAATATGTGATTTATTTCATAAATGGAATCAACAAAGTATGCACATTCTATGTCATAACGACTTTGTATGGTTTGCGCATGCGCAAACTATGCACATTCTACGTAATAACGACTATCTATAGTTTGCGCATGCATCCGGAAATAAGAAAAGCTTACTTCCGCCATTTTTTTAAAATCACCGCTTCTAGAAGGTTTACATGATTTCCTAAAAAACACGAGTTTTTAGAAAATGTGATTTATTTCATAAATGGAATCAACAAAGTATGCACATTCTACGTCATAACAACTTTCTAAAGTTTGCGGATGCATCCGGAAATAAGAAAAGCTTACTTCCGCCAATTTTTTAAAATCACAGCTTCTAGAAGGTTTACATGATTTCTTAAAAAAAATGAGTTTTTAGAAAATGTGATTTATTTCATAAAAGGAATCAACAAAGTATGTACATTCTACGTCATAACGACTTTCTAAAGTTTGCGCATGCGTATGGAAATAAGAAAAGCTTACTTCCGCCAGTTTTTTAAAATCACAGCTTCTAGAAGGTTTACATGATTTCTTAAAAAAAATGAGTTTTTAGAAAATGTGATTTATTTCATAAAAGGAATCAACAAAGTATGCACATTCTACATCATAACGACTTTCTACAGTTTGCGCATGCGTATGGAAATAAGAAAAGCTTACTTCCCCCCGTTTTTTAAAATCACAGCTTCTAGAAGGTTTACATGATTTCTTAAAAAAAATGAGTTTTTAGAAAATGTGATTTATTTCATAAAAGGAATCAACAAAGTATGCACATTCTACGTCATAACGAATTTCTACAGTTTGCGCATGCGTATGGAAATAACAAAAGCTTACTTCCCCCCGTTTTTTAAAATCACAGCTTTTAGAAGGTTTACATGATTTCTTAAAAAACACGAGTTTTTAGAAAATGTGATTTATTTCATAATTGGAATCAACAAAGTATGCATATTCTATGTCATAACGACTTTGTATAGTTTACGCATGCGCAAACTATGCACATTCTATGTCATAACGACTTTCTATAGTTTGCGCATGTGTCCGGAAATAAGAAAAGCTTACTTCCGCCAGTTTTTTAAAATCACAGCTTCTAGAAGGTTTACATGATTCCTTAAAAAACACGAATTTTTAGAAAATGTGATTTATTTCATCAATGGAATCAACAAACCATGCACATTCTATGTAATAATGACTTTCTATAGTTTGCAAATACGTCCGGAAATAAGAAAAGATTACTTCCCCTCATTTTTTAAGATCACAGCTTCTAGAAGGTTTACATGATTTCTTAAGAAACACGAGTTTTTAGAAAATGTCATTTATTTCATAAATTGAATCAACAAAGTATGAACATTCTATGTAATAACGAATTTGTGTAGTTTGCGAATGCATCTGGAAATAAGAAAAGCTTACTTCCCCCCGGTTTTTAAAATCACAGCTTCTAGGAGGTTTACATGATTTCCTCAAAAACACGAGTTTTTAGAAAATGTCATTCCTTTCATAAATGGAATCAAAAAAGTATGTACATTATATGTCATAACGACTTTGTATAGTTTGCGCATGCGCAAACTATGCACATTCTATGTAATAACGACTTTCTATAGTTTGCGCATGCGTCCGGAAATAAGAAAAGCTTACTTCTGCCAGTTTTTTAAAATCACAGCTTCTAGAAGGTTTACAACATTTCTTAAAAAACATGAGTTTTTAGAAAATGTGACTTATTTCATAAATGGAATCAACAAAGTATGCACATTCTACGTCATAACGACTTTCTATAGTTTGTGCATGCGTCCGGAAATAAGAAAAGCTTACTTCCCCTTGTTTTTTAAAATCACAGCTTCTAGAAGGTTTACATGATTTCTTAAAAAACATGAGTTTTTAGAAACTGTGATTTATTTCATAAATGGAATCAACAAAGTATGCACATTCTACGTCATAACGACTTTCTATAGTTTGCGCATGCGTCCAGAAATAAGAAAACCTCACTTCCCCCTGTTTTTTAAAATCACAGCTTCTAGAAGGTTTACATGATTTCCTAAAAAAAACAAGTTTTTAGAAAATGTGATTTATTTCATAAAAGGAATCAACAAAGTATGCAGACTCTACGTCATAACGACTTTCTAAAGTTTGCGCATGCATCCAGAAATAAGAAAAGCTTACTTCCCCCCGTTTTTTAAAATCACAGCTTCTAGAAGGTTTACATGATTTTTTAAAAAACACGAATTTTTAGAAAATGTGATTTATTTCATCAATGGAATCAACAAAATATGCACATTCTACGTAATAATGACTTTCTATAGTTTGCGAATGCGTCCGGAAATAAGAAAAGCTTACTTCCCCTCATTTTTTAAGATCACAACTTCTAGAAGGTTTACATGATTTCTTAAAAAACACGAGTTTTTAGAAAATGTCATTTATTTCATAAATGGAATCAACAAAGTATGCACATTCTAAGTCATAACGACTTTCTATAGTTTGCGCATGTGTCCGGAAATAAGAAAAGCTTACTTCCTCCTGTTTTTTAAATTCACAGCTTCTAGAAGGTTTACATGATTTCTTAAAAAACATGATTTTTTAGAAAATGTGATTTATTTCATCAATGGAATCAACAAACTATGCACATTCTACGTAATAACGAATTTCTATAGTTTGCCAATGCGTCCGGAAATAAGAAAAGCTTACTTCCCCACTTTTTTTAAATTCACAACTTCGAGAAGGTTTACATGATTTCTTAAAAAACCTGAGTTTTTAGAAAATGTGAGCTTCTAGAAGGTTTACATGATTTCTGAAAAAACACAAGTTTATGGAAAATGTCATTTATTTCATAAATCGAATCAAGAAAGTATGCACATTCTATGTCATAACGACTTTCTATAGTTTGCGCATGTGTCCGGAAATAAGAAAAGCTTACTTCCCCCCGTTTTTTAAAATCATAGCTTCTAGAAGGTTTACATGATTTCTTAAAAAAAACGAGTTTTTAGAAAATGTGATTTATTTCATAAAAGGAATCAACAAAGTATGCACATTCTACGTCATAAAGACTTTCTATAGTTTGCGCATGCGTATGGAAATAAGAAAAGCTTACTTCCCCCCGTTTTTTAAAATCATAGCTTCTAGAAGGTTTACAGGATTTATTAAAAAACACGAGTTTTTAGAAAATGTCATTTTGTTTAATAAATGGAATCAACAAAGTATGCACATTCTACGTAATAACGACTTTCTATAGTTCGCACATGCGTCCGGAAATAAGAAAATCTTACTTCCCCCTATTTTTTAAAATCACAGCTTCTAGAAGGTTTACATGATTTCTTAAAAAACACGAGTTTTTAGAAAATGTCATTTATTTCATAAATGGAATCAAGAAAGTATGAACATTCTATGTCATAACGACTTTGTA
Organism: Larix kaempferi; assembly: GCA_027924585.1. Taxonomy (NCBI): domain Eukaryota; kingdom Viridiplantae; phylum Streptophyta; class Pinopsida; order Pinales; family Pinaceae; genus Larix; species Larix kaempferi. Next base: position 11,632,027 of record BSBM01001611.1, read on the forward strand.
TAGTTTGCGCATGCGCAAACTATGCACATTATATGTAATAACGACTTTCTATAGTTTGCGCATGCGTCCGGAAATAAGAAAAGCTTACTTCCCCACTTTTTTTAAATTCACAGCTTCTAGAAGGTTTACATGATTTCTTAAAAAACACGAGTTTTTAGAAAATGTGATTTATTTCATAAATGGAATCAACAAAGTATGCACAATCTACGTCATAATGACTTTCTATAGTTTGTGCATGCGTCCAGAAATAAGAAAAGCTTACTTCCCCCCGTCTTTTAAAATCACAGCTTCTAGAAGGTTTACATGATTTCTTAAAAAAAATAAGTTTTTAGAAAATGTGATTTATTTCATAAAAGGAATCAACAAAGTATGCACATTCTACGTTATAACGAATTTCTATAGTTTGCGCATGCGTATGGAAATAAGAAAAGCTTACTTGCCCCTGTTTTTTAAAATCACAGCTTCTAGAAGGTTTACATGATTTCTTAAAAAACACAAGTTTTTAGAAATTGTAATTTATTTCATAAATCGAATCAACAAAGTATGCACATTCTACGTCATAACGACTTTCTATAGTTTGCGCATGCGTCTGGAAATAACAAAAGCTTACTTCCCCATGTTTTTTAAAATCACAGCTTCTAGAAGGTTTACATGATTTCTTAAAAAAAACGAGTTTTTAGAAAATGTGATTTATTTCATAAAAGGAATCAACAAAGTATGCACATTCTATGTCATAACGACTTTCTATAGTTTGCACATGCGTATGGAAATAAGAAAAGCTTACTTCCCCCCGTTTTTTAAAATCACAGCTTCTAGAAGGTTTACATGATTTCTTAAAAAACACGACTTTTTAGAAAATGTCATTTTGTTTATTAAATGGAATCAACAAAGTATGCGCATTCTACGTAATAACGACTTTATATAGTTTGTGCATGTGTCCAGAAATAAGAAAAGCTTACTTCCCCCTGTTTTTTAAAATCACAGCTTCTAGAAGGTTTACATGATTTCTTAACAAACACGAGTTTTTAGAAAATTTCATTTATTTCATAAATGGAATCAACAATGTATGCACATTCTAGGTCATAACGACTTTCTATACTTTGCGCATGCGCAAACTATGCACATTCTACGTACTAACGACTTTCTATAGTTTGCGTATGCGTCCGGAAATAAGAAAAGCTTACTTCACCCCGTTTTTTAAAATCACAACTTCCAGAATGTTTACATGATTTCTTAAAAAACACGAGTTTTTAGAAAATGTGATTTATTTCATAAATGGAATCAACAAAGTATGCACATTCTATGCCATAATGACTTTGTATGGTTTGTGCATGCGCAAACTATGCACGTTATACGTAATAACGACTTTCTATAGTTTCCGCATGCGTCCGGAAATAAGAAAAGTTTACTTCCGCGAGTTTTTTAAAATCACAGCTTCTATAAGGTTTACATGATTTCTTAAAAAACATGAGTTTTTAGAAAATGTGATTTATTTCATGAATGGAATCAACAAAGTATGCACATTCTACGTCATAACGACTTTCTATAGTTTCCGCATGCATCCGGAAATAAGAAAAGCTTACTTCCCCCCATTTTTTAAAATCACAGCTTCTAGAAGGTTTACATGATTTCTTAAAAAACACGAGTTTTTAGAAAATGTGATTTATTTCATCAATGGAATCAACAAACTATGCACATTCTACGTAATAACGACTTTCTATTGTTTGCGAATGCGTCCGGAAATAAGAAAACCTTACTTCCCCCCATTTTTTAAAATCACAGCTTCTAGAAGGTTTACATGATTTCTTAAAAAACACGTGTTTTTAGAAAATGTGGTTTATTTCATAAATGGATTCAACAAAGTATGCACATTCTATGTCGTAACGACTTTGTATACTTTACACATGCGCAAACTATGCACATTCTACGTCATAACGACTTTCTATTGTTCGCGCATGCGTCCGGAAATAAGAAAAGCTTACTTCGCCTAGTTTTTTAAAATCACAGCTTCTAGAAGGTTTACATGATTTCTTAAAAAACACAAGTTTTTCGAAAAAGTGATTTATTTCATAAATGGAATCAACAAAGTATGCACATTCTAAGTCTTAACGAATTTCTATAGTTTGCGCATGCGTCCGGAAATAAGAAAAGCTTACTTCCGCCAGTTTTTTTAAATCACAGCTTCTAGAAGGTTTACATGATATCTTAAAAAGCACGAGTTTTTAGAAAATGTGATTTATTTCATCAGTGGAATCAACAAACTATAGTTTGTGATCAAAAAAGCACAACTTTCTATAGTTTGTGAATGCGTCCGGAGATAAGAAAAGCTTACTTCCCCCCGGTTTTTAAAATCACAGCTTCTAGAAGGTTTACATGATTTCTTGAAAAACACGAGTTTTTAGAAAATGTCATTTATTTCATAAATGGAATCCAAGAAGTATGAACATTCTATCTCATAACGAATTTGTATAGTTTGCGCATGCGCACACTATGCACATTCTATGTAATAACGACTTTCTATAGCTTGCGCATGCGTCCGGAAATAAGAAAAGATTACTTCCCCCCTTTTTTAAAATTCACAGCTTCTAGAAGGTTTACATAATTTCTTAACAAACACGATTTTTTAGAAAATGTCAATTATTTCATAAATGGAATCAACAAAGTATGCACATTCTATGTCATAACGACTTTCTAAAGTTTGCGCATCCGTCCGGAAATAAGAAAAGCTTACTTCCGCCAGTTTTTTAAAATCACAGCTTCTAGAAGGTTTACATGATTTCTTAAAAAACATGAGTTTTTAGAAAATGTGATTTATTTCATAAATGGAATCAACAAAGTATGCACATTATACGTCATAACGACTTTCTAAAGTTTGCGCATGCGTCCGAAAATAAGAAAAGCTTACTTCCTCCATTTTTTTTAAATCACAGCTTTTATAAGGTTTACATGATTTCTTAAAAAACACGAGTTTCTAGAAAATGTGATTTATTTCATAAATGGAATCAACAAAGTATGCACATTCTAACTCATAATGATTTTCTACAGTTTGCGCATGCATCTGGAAATAAGAAAAGCTTACTTCCCCCCGTTTTTTAAAATCACAGCTTCTAGAAGGTTTACATGATTTCGTAAAAAACACGAGTTTTTAGAAAATGTCATTTGTTTCATCAATGGAATCAACAAACTATGCACATTCTACGTAATAATGACTTTCTATAGTTTGCGAATGCGTCCGGAAATAAGAAAAGCTTACTTCCCCCCGTTTTTTAAAATCACAGCTTCTGGAAGGTTTACATGATTTCTTAAAAAACACGAGTTTTTAGAAAATGTGATTTATTTCATAAATGGAATCAATAAACTATGCACATTCTACGTAATAACGACTTTCTATAGTTTGCTCATGCGTCCGGAAATAAGAAAATCTTATTTCCCCCCGTTTTTTAAAATCACAGCTTCTAGAAGGTTTACATGATTTCTTAAAAAACACGAGTTTTTAGAAAATGTCATTTATTTCATAAATGGAATGAACAAAGTATGAACATTCGATGTCATAACGACTTTGTATAGTTTGCGCATGCGCAAACTATGCACATTCTATGTAATAACAACTTTCTATAGTTTGCGCATGCGTCCGGAAATAAGAAAAGCTTACTTCCCCCCTTTTTTTAAATTCACAGCTTCTAGAAGGCTTACATGATTTCTTAAAAAACACGAGTTTTTAGAAAATGTGATTTATTTCATAAATGGAATCAACAAAGTATGCACATTCTACGTCATAACGACTTTCTATAGTTTGCGCATGTAACGCCCCATATTTTGACTAAGCATGTTTATGAGTTAGACACCTTTCACTTTATTGCTTGTTATCTGTTTGACTCAGCCAGACAGAGTGAACTATATTTTCGGCATGTTAGAAATGATGATATGTTGCTACTGTGTTAATGATGTTACTATATTCATGCAGTTATTAAAGTTATGATTATCATGGGATTCTTTTATTTCATAATGACAGTGTATTTTTGATAATCGCCCTGGAGGAAATGTGAAATATATGATGTGGTCATTATGCTGTAATCGATTTGATTATTTTATGTGATGAAATAAATGATGCTAACAAAATGGATCAGACAATGATAGAATGGAAAATATATGTTTTAGCATTTTCTTTGATGAAATGTGAAATATATGGCGTTGAACGTGGATGCCATCCTATGATGAAATTAATAGAACTCTTGTATTCCATGCATACCTGTGAGGTGATAAAATTGTGACGTGAAATGAACTGATGTTGATGTTATGGATCAATTGGTGATAGAATGGAAATGCTTGTTATAAAATATGTATTCTGCGGAGTACTAACTTACAGGACATGAGGGCTATGGGATAGACGTGTACTTTATCTGATATATGGATAAGAGCTTATCCATGCAGGGAACCTTAGCAACTGAAACTGATGATACGATGACATAGACCGATAATCTTGAGAGCAGCAGAGTAGGATTTGATAAGGGCGTAGGCGTAGTATGTTGAGAGGGATGGATGTATTTCCCACCCTATGTTCCTATGATACCCGAGATCGTGGGAGGGCCGTGCTGAGACACGCTCCCCATGTATGTGTGATGACGATGGTCGGATGCCTGTTAGGAGAGGATAGGTCCGCTATTCAGCCAACGCTATCGCTCTCAAGTTCTATGTGGTCAGGTCGATGAGTCCGACAACCACTTTTGTACTTGCAGAGGAGGGATAGGGAGGATGTGGCAGTAGGTTAGGATGGGAGGACATGATAGTTAGTGCTGTTGAGGGTTGGGTATTCCTTGACCCGGATTTAGTGGTAGTAAGTAGCTTCCCTTGCACCTGAATGATTGAAGAAATGTAATCACAAAAATAATGAAATGAAATCCTAAAGGTTAACTAATAAAATAATCGATGATGTTTTAGTAATATTATGATGAATGTATACTTGTTCAGTTTGCATAAGTATTATTGGTATTAGTTAGCTGGTATGCAAAGAAAATATGATGTATGTTTATAGTACATGTCCGTCTTGTGCATACGCTGGCCACGCATGCACATTATGCACATGCGCAATAATATTGGTTTACAACCTACTTATCAAGATTTAACAATGTTGTAAGTTATCGTAGATAACTCAAATACGTATTTACTGAATGACTTTCTATAGTTTTCGCATGCGCAAACTATGCACATTCTACGTAATAACGGCTTTCTATAGTTTGCGTATGGGTCCGAAAATAAGAAAAGCTTACCTCACCCCGTTTTTTAAAATCACAGCTTCTAGAAGGTTTACATGATTTCTTAAAAAACACGAGTTTTTAGAAAATGTGATTTATTTCATAAATGGAATCGACAAAGAATGCACATTCTACGTCATAACGACTTTCTATAGTTTGCGCATGCATCCGGAAATAAGAAAATCTTACTTCCCCCCGTTTTTTAAAATCACAGCTTCTAGAAGGTTTACATGATTGCTTAAAAAACATGAATTTTTAGAAAATGTGATTTATTTCATCAATGGAATCAACAAACTATGCACATTCTACGTAATAATGACTTTCGATAGTTTGCGAATGCGTCCAGAAATAAGAAAAGCTTACTTCCCCTTGTTTTTTAAAACCACAGCTTCTAGAAGGTTTACATGATTTCTTAAAAAACACGAGTTTTTAGAAAATTTCATTTATTTCATAAATGGAAGCAAAAAAGTGTGAACATTCTAGTTCATAACGACTTTGTATAGATAGCGCATGCGTCCGGAAATAAGAAAGGCTTACTTCCCCCCGTTTTTTAAAATCACAGCTTCTAGAAGGTTTACATGATTTCTTAACAAACACGAGTTTTTAGAAAATATGATTTATTTCATAAATGGAATCAACAAAGTATGTGCATTCTATGTCATAACGACTTTCTATAGTTTTCGCATGCGCAAACTATGGACATTCTACGTAATAACGACTCTCTATAGTTTGGGCATCCGTCCGGAAATAAGAAAAGCTTACTTCCCCCCGTTTTTTAAAATCAAAGCTTCTACAAGGTTTACATGATTTCTTAAAAAACACGTGTTTAGAAAATGTGATTTATTTCATCAATGGAATCAACAAATTATGCACATTCTATGTAATAACGACTTTCTATAGTTTGCAACTGCGTCTGGAAATAAGAAAAGCGTACTTCCCCCCGTTTTTTAAAACCACAGCTTCTAGAAGGTTTACATGATTTCTTAAAAAACACGAGTTTTTAGAAAATGTCATTTATTTCATAAATGGAAGCAAAAAAGTATGAACATTCTTGGTCATAACGACTTTGTATATTTAGCGCATGCGTCCGGAAATAAGAAAAGCTTACATCCCCCCGTTTTTTAAAATCACAGCTTCTAGAAGGTTTACATGATTTCTTAAAAAACACGAGTTTTTAGAAAATGTGATTTATTTCATAAATGGAATCAACAAAGTATGCACATTCTATATCATAACGACTTTGTATAGTTTACGCATGCACAAACTATGCACATTCTACATCATAACGACTGTCTATAGTTTGTGCATGCGTCCGGAAATAAGAAAAGCTTACTTCCGCCAGTTTTTTAAAATCACAGCTTCTAGAAGGTTTACATGATTTCTTAAAAAACACTAGTTTTTAGAAAATATGATTTATTTCATAAATGGAATGAACAAAGTATGCACATTCTAAGTCATAATGACTTTCTATAGTTTGCGCATGCGTCCGGAAATAAGAAAAGCTTACTTCCGTCAGTTTTTTAAAATCACAGCTTCTAGAAGGTTTATATGATTTCTTAAAAAACACGAGTTTTTAGAAAATGTGATTTATTTCATCAATGGAATCAACAAACTATGCACATTCTACGTAATAACGACTTTCTATAGTTTGCGAATGCGTCCAGAAATAAGAAAAGCTTACTTCCCCAGAGTTTTTAAAATCACAGCTTCTAGAAGGTTTACATGATTTCTTAAAAAACATGAGTTTTTAGAAAATGTCATTTATTTCATAAAAGGAATAAAAAAAGTATGAACATTCTATGTCATAACGACTTTGTATAGTTTGCGCATGCGCAAACTATGCACATTCCATGTAAGAACGACATTCTATAGTTTGCGCATGCGTCCGGAAATAAGAAAATCTTACTTCCGCCCCTTTTTTAAATTCACAGCTTCTAGAAGGTTTATATGATTTCTTAAAAAACACGAGTTTTTAAAAAATGTGACTTCTTTCATAAATGGAATCAACAAAGTATGCACATTCTACGTCATAACGACTTTCTAAAGTTTGCGCATGCGTCCGGAAATAAAAAAAGCTTACTTCCACCAGTTTTTTAAAATCACAGTTTCTAGAAGGTTTACATGATTTCTTAAAAAACATGAGTTTTTAGAAAATGTCATTTATTTCATAAATCGAATCAACAAAGTATGCACATTCTAAATCATAATGACTTTCTATAGTTTGCGCATGCGTCTGGAAATAAGAAAAGCTTACTTCCCCCCGTTTTTTAAAATCACAGCTTCTAGAAGGTTTACATGATTTCTTAAAAAAAATGAGTTTTTAGAAAATGTGATTTATTTTATAAAAGGAATCAACAAAGTATGCACATTCTACGTCATAACGACTTTCCACAGTTTGTGTATGCGTATGGGAATAACAAAAGCTTACTTCCCCTCGTTTTTTAAAATCACAGCTTCTAGAAGGTTTACATGATTTCTTAAAAAACACGAGTTTTTAGAAAATGTGATTTATTTCATAAATGGAATCAACAAAGTATGCACATTCTATGTCATAACGACTTTGTATAGTTTAGGAATGCCCAAACTATGCACATTCTAGGTAATAACGACTTTCTATAGTTTGCGAATGCGTCCGGAAATAAGAAAATCTTACTTCCCCCCGTTTTTTAAAAACACAGCTTCTGGAAGGTTTACATGATTTCTTGAAAAACACGAGTTTTTAGAAAATTTCATTTATTTCATAAATGGAATGAAAAAAGTATGAACATTCTATGTCATAACGACTTTGTATAGTTTGTGCATGCGAAAACTATGCACATTCTAAGTCATAACGACTTTCTATAGTTTGCGCATGCGTCCGGAGATAAGAAAAGCTTACTTCCGCCAGTTTTTTAAAATCACAGCTTCTAGAAGGTTTACATGATTTCTTAAAAAACAAGAGTTTTTAGAAAATGTGATTTATTTCATAAATGGAATCAACAAAGTATGCACATTCTACGTCATAACGACTTTCTAATGTTTGCGCATGCATCCGAATAATAAGAAAAGCTTACTTCCGCCAGTTTTTTAAAATCACAGCTTCTAGAAGGTTTACATGATTTCTTAAAAAACACGAGTTTTTAGAAAATGTGATTTATTTCATAAATGGAATAAAAAAAGTATGCACATTCTAAGTCATAACGACTTTCTATAGTTTGCGCATGCGTCCGTAAAATAAGAAAAGCTTACTTCCCCCCGTTTTTAAAATCAAAGCTTCTACAAGGTTTACATGATTTCTTAAAAAACACGTGTTTTTAGAAAATGTGATTAATTTCATCAATGGAATCATAAACTATACACATTCTATGTAATAACGACTTTCTATAGTTTGCGACTGCGTCCGGAAATAAGAAAAGCTACCTTCCCCCTGTTTTTTAAAACCACGGCTTCTAGAAGGTTTACATGATTTCTTTAAAAACACGAGTTTTTAGAAAATGTCATTTATTTCATAAATGGAAGCAAAAAAGTATGAAAATTCTAGGTCATAACGACTTTTTATAGTTAGCGCATGCGTCCGGAAATAAGAAAAGCTTACATCCCCCCGTTTTTTAAAATCACAGCTTCTAGAAGGTTTACATGATTTCTTAAAAAACACGAGTTTTTAGAAAATGTGATTTATTTCATAAATGGAATGAACAAAGTATGCACATTCTATGTCATAACGACTTTGTATAGTTTACGCATGTGCAAACTATGCACATTCTACGTAATAATGGTTGTCTATAGTTTGCGCATGCGTCCGAAAATAAGAAAAGCTTACTTCCGCCAGTTTTTTAAAATCACAGCTTCTAGAAGGTTTACATGATTTCTTAAAAAACACTAGTTTTTGGAAAATATGATTTATTTCATAAATGGAATCAACAAAGTATGCACATTCTAAGTCATAATGACTTTCTATAGTTTGCGCATGCGTCCGGAAATAAGAAAAGCTTACTTCCGCCAGTTTTTTTAAAATCACAGCTTCTAGAAGGTTTACATGATTTCTTAAAAAACATCAGTTTTTAGAAAATGTGATTTCTTTCATCAATGGAATCAACAAACAATGCACATTCTACGTAATAACGACTTTCTATAGTTTGCGAATCCGTCCGGAAATAAGAAAAGCTTACTTCCCCCCGGTTTTTAAAATCACAGCTTCTAGAAGGTTTACATGATTTCTTAAAAAACAAGAGTTTTTAGAAAATGTCATTTATTTCATAAATGGAATAAAAAAAGTATGAACATTCTATGTCATAACGACTTTGTATAGTTTGCGCATGCGCAAACTATGCACATTCCATTAAGAAAACACGCGTTTTTAGAAAATGTCATTTATTTCATAAATGGAATCAACAAAGTATGCATATTCTATGTCATAACAACTTTCTATAGTTTGCGCATGCGCAAACTATGCACATTCTACGTAATAACGACTTTCTATAGTTTGCGTATTCGTCCGGAAATAAGAAAAGCTTACTTCACCCCGTTTTCTCAAATCACAACTTCTAGAGGGTTTACATGATTTCTTAAAAAAAACGAGTTTTTAGAAAATGTGATTTATTTCATAAATGGAATCAACAAAGTATGCACATTCTATGTCATAACGAATTTGTATGGTTTGCGCATGCGCAAACTATGCACATTCTACGTAATAATGACTATCTATAGTTTGCGCATGCGTCCGGAAATAAGAAAAGCTTACTTCCGCAAGATTTTTAAAATCACTGCTTCTAGAAGGTTTACATGATTTCTTAAAAAACACGAGTTTTTAGAAAATGTGATTTATTTCATAAATGGAATCAACAAAATATGCACATTCTATGTCATAACGACTTTCTAAAGTTTGCGCATGCGTCCGGAAATAAGAAAAGCTTACTTCTGCCAGTTTTTTAAAATCACAGCTTCTAGAAGGTTTACATGATTTCTTAAAAAACACTAGTTTTTAGAAAATGTGATTTATTTAATAAATGGAATCAACAAAGTATGCACATTCTCAGTCATAACGACTTTCTATAGTTTGCGCATGCGTCCGGAAATAACAAAAGCTTACTTCCGCAAGTTTTTTAAAATCACAGCTTCCAGAAGGTTTACATGATTTCTTAAAAAACAGGAGTTTTTAGAAAATGTGATTTGTTTCATCAATGGAATCAACAAAATATGCACATTCTACGTAATAACGACTTTCTATAGTTTGCGAATGCGTCCGCAAATAAGAAAATCTTATTTCCCCCTGGTTTTTAAAATCACAGCTTCTAGAAGGTTTACATGATTTCTTAAAAAACACGAGTTTTCAGAAAATGTTATTTATTTCATAAATGGAATCAACAAAGTATGAACATTCTATGTAATAACGACTTTCTATAGTTTGCGCATACGTCCGGAAATAAGAAAAGCTTACTTCCCCCCTTTTTTTAAATTCACAGCTTCTAGAAGGTTTACATGATTTATTAAAAAACATGAGTTTTTAGAAAACGTGATTTATTTCATAAATGGAATCAACAAAGTATGCACATTATACGTCATAACGAATTTCTATAGTTTGCGCATACGTCCGGAAATAAGAAAAGCTTACTTCCCCCCGTTTTTTAAAATCACAGCTTCTAGAAGGTTTACATGATTTCATAAAAAAACGAGTTTTTAGAAAATGTGATTTATTTCATAAATGGAATCAACAAATTATGCACATTCTACGTCATAACGACTTTCTATAGTTTGCGCATGCGTCCGGAAATAAGAAAAGCTTACTTCCCCTAGTTTTTTAAAATAAAAGCTTCTTGAAGGTTTACATGATTCCTTAAAAAACATGAGTTTTTAGAAAATGACATTTATTTCATAAATGGAATCAACAAAGTATGAACATTTGATGTCATAACGACTTTGTATAGTTTGCGCATGCAGAAACTATGCACATTCTATGTAATAACGACTTTCTATAGTTTGCGCATGCGTCCGGAAATAAGAAAAGCTTACTTCCCCCCTTTTTTTAAATTCACAGCTTCTAGAAGGTTTAGATGATTTCTTAAAAAACATGAGTTTTTAGAAACTGTGATTTATTCCATAAATGGAATCAACAAAGTATGCACATTCTACGTAATAACGACTTTATATAGTTTCCGCATTTGTCCGGAAATAAGAAAAGCTTAATTCAACCATTTTTTTAAAATCACAGCTTCTAGAAGGTTTACATGATTTCTTAAAAAACACGAGTTTTTATAAAATGTGATTTATTTCATAAATGGAATCAACAAAGTATGCACATTCTATGTCATAACGACTTTCTATAGTTTGCGCATGCGTCCGGAAATAAGAAAAGCTTACTTCCCCCGTTTTTTAAAATCACAGCTTCTAGAAGGTTTACATGATTTCTAAAAAAAAACGCGTTTTTAGAAAATGTGATTTATTTCATAAAAGGAATCAACAAAGTATGCACATTCTACGTCATAACGACTTTCTACAGTTTGCGCATGCGTATGGAAATAAGAAAAGCTTACTTCCCCCCGTTTTTTAAAATCACATCTTCTAGAAGGTTTACATGATTTCTTAACAAACACGAGTTTTTAGAAAATGTCATTTATTTCATAAATGGAATCAACAAAGTATGCACATTCTATGTCATAACGACTTTCTATTGTTTTCGCATGCGCAAACTATGCACATTCTAAGTAATAACGACTCTCTATAGTTTGCGTATCCGTCCGGATATAAGAAAAGCTTACTTCCCCCCGTTTTTTAAAATCAAAGCTTCTACAAGGTTTACATGATTTCTTAAAAAACACGTGTGTTTAGAAAATGTGATTTATTTCATCAATGGAATCAACAAACTATGCACATTCTATGTAATAACGACTTTCTATAGTTTGCGACTGCGTCCGGAAATAAGAAAAGCTTACTTCCACCCGTTTTTTAAAACCACAGCTTCTAGAAGGTTTACATGATTTCTTAAAAAACACGAGTTTTTAGAAAATGTCATTTATTTCATAAACGGAAGCAAAAAAGTATGAACATTCTAGGTCATAACGACTTTGTATATTTAGCGCATGCGTCCGGAAATAAGAAAAGCTTACATCCCCCCATTTTTTAGAATCACAGCTTCTAGTAGGTTTACATGATTTCTTAAAAAACACGAGTTTTTAGAAAATGTGATTTATTTCATAAATGGAATCAACAAAGTATGCACATTCTATATCATAACGACTTTGTAGAGTTTACGCATGCACAAATTATGCACATTCTACATCATAACGACTGTCTATAGTTTGTGCATGCGTCCGGAAATAAGAAAAACTTACTTCCGCTAGTTTTTTAAAATCACAGCTTCTAGAAGGTTTACATGATTTGTTAAAAAACACTGGTTTTTAGAAAATATGATTTATTTCATAAATGGAATCAACAAAGTATGCACATTCTAAGTCATAACGACTTTCTATAGTTTGCGCATGCGTCCGGAAATAAGAAAAGCTTACTTCCCCCCGGTTTTTAAAATCACAGCTTCTAGAAGGTTTACATGATTTCTTAAAAACCACAAGTTTTTAGAAAATGTCATTTATTTCATAAAAGGAATAAAAAAAGTATGCACATTCTATGTCATAACGACTTTGTATAGTTTGAGCATGCGCAAACTATGCACATTCCATTAAGAACGACATTCTATAGTTTGCGCATGCGTCCGCAAATAAGAAAAGTTTACTTCCACCCTTTTTTTAAATTCACAGCTTCTAGAAGGTTTACATGATTTCTTAAAAAACACGAGTTTTTAGAAAATGTCATTTATTTCATAAATCAAATCAACAAAGTATGCACATTCTAAATCATAATGACTTTCTATAGTTTGCGCATGCGTCTGGAAATAAGAAAAGCTTACTTCCCCCCGTTTTTTAAAATCACAGCTTCTAGAAGGTTTACATGATTTCTTAAAAAAAATGAGTTTTTAGAAAATGTGATTTATTTTATAAAAGGAATCAACAAAGTATGCACATTCTACGTCATAACGACTTTCCACAGTTTGTGCATGCGTATGGGAATAACAAAAGCTTACTTCCCCTCGTTTTTTAAAATCACAGCTACTAGAAGGTTTACATGATTTCTTAAAAAACACGAGTTTTTAGAAAATGTGATTTATTTCATAAATGGAATCAACAAAGTATGCACATTCTATGTCATAACGACTTTGTATAGTTCAGGAATGCGCAAACTATGCACATTCTACGTAATAACGACTTTCTATAGTTTGCGAATGCGTCCGGAAATAAGAAAAGCTTACTTCCCCCCGTTTTTTAAAAACACAGCTTCTAGAAGGTTTACGTGATTTCTTAAAAAACATGAGTTTTTAGAAAATGTCATTTATTTCATAAATGGAATCAAAAAAGTATGAACATTCTATGTCATAACGACTTTGTATAGTTTGCGCATGCGCAAACTATGCACATTCTACGTAATAATGACTTTCTATAGATTGCGCATGCATCTAGAAATAAGAAAAGCTTACTTCCGCCAGTTTTTTAAAATCACAGCTTCTAGAAGGTTTACATGATTTCTTAAAAAACAAGAGTTTTTAGAAAATGTGACTTATTATATAAATGGAATCAACAAAGTATGCACATTATACGTCATAACGAATTTCTATAGTTTGCGCATACGTCCGGAAATAAGAAAAGCTTACTTCCCCCCGTTTTTTAAAATCACAGCTTCTAGAAGGTTTACATGATTTCATAAAAAAACGAGTTTTTAGAAAATGTGATTTATTTCGTAAATGGAATCAACAAATTATGCACATTCTACGTCATAACGACTTTCTATAGTTTGCGCATGCGTCCGGAAATAAGAAAAGCTTACTTCCCCTAGTTTTTTAAAATAAAAGCTTCTTGAAGGTTTACATGATTCCTTAAAAAACACGAGTTTTTAGAAAATGACATTTATTTCATAAATGGAATCAACAAAGTATGAACATTTGATGTCATAACGACTTTGTATAGTTTGCGCATGCAGAAACTATGCATATTCTATGTAATAACGACTTTCTATAGTTTGCGCATGCGTCCGGAAATAAGAAAAGCTTACTTCCCCCCTTTTTTTAAATTCACAGCTTCTAGAAGGTTTAGATGATTTCTTAAAAAACATGAGTTTTTAGAAACTGTGATTTATTCCATAAATGGAATCAACAAAGTATGCACATTCTACGTAATAACGACTTTATATAGTTTCCGCATTTGTCCGGAAATAAGAAAAGCTTAATTCAACCATTTTTTTAAAATCACAGCTTCTAGAAGGTTTACATGATTTCTTAAAAAACACGAGTTTTTATAAAATGTGATTTATTTCATAAATGGAATCAACAAAGTATGCACATTCTATGTCATAACGACTTTCTATAGTTTGCGCATGCCTCCGGAAATAAGAAAAGCTTACTTCCCCCGTTTTTTAAAATCACAGCTTCTAGAAGGTTTACATGATTTCTAAAAAAAAACGCGTTTTTAGAAAATGTGATTTATTTCATAAAAGGAATCAACAAAGTATGCACATTCTACGTCATAACGACTTTCTACAGTTTGCGCATGCGTATGGAAATAAGAAAAGCTTACTTCCCCCCGTTTTTTAAAATCACATCTTCTAGAAGGTTTACATGATTTCTTAACAAACACGAGTTTTTAGAAAATGTCATTTATTTCATAAATGGAATCAACAAAGTATGCACATTCTATGTCATAACGACTTTCTATTGTTTTCGCATGCGCAAACTATGCACATTCTACGTAATAACGACTCTCTATAGTTTGCGTATCCGTCCGGATATAAGAAAAGCTTACTTCCCCCCGTTTTTTAAAATCAAAGCTTCTACAAGGTTTACATGATTTCTTAAAAAACACGTGTGTTTAGAAAATGTGATTTATTTCATCAATGGAATCAACAAACTATGCACATTCTATGTAATAACGACTTTTTATAGTTTGCGACTGCGTCCGGAAATAAGAAAAGCTTACTTCCACCCGTTTTTTAAAACCACAGCTTCTAGAAGGTTTACATGATTTCTTAAAAAACACGAGTTTTTAGAAAATGTCATTTATTTCATAAACGGAAGCAAAAAAGTATGAACATTCTAGGTCATAACGACTTTGTATATTTAGCGCATGCGTCCGGAAATAAGAAAAGCTTACATCCCCCCGTTTTTTAGAATCACAGCTTCTAGTAGGTTTACATGATTTCTTAAAAAACACGAGTTTTTAGAAAATGTGATTTATTTCATAAATGGAATCAACAAAGTATGCACATTCTATATCATAACGACTTTGTAGAGTTTACGCATGCACAAATTATGCACATTCTACATCATAACGACTGTCTATAGTTTGTGCATGCGTCCGGAAATAAGAAAAACTTACTTCCGCTAGTTTTTTAAAATCACAGCTTCTAGAAGGTTTACATGATTTGTTAAAAAACACTGGTTTTTAGAAAATATGATTTATTTCATAAATGGAATCAACAAAGTATGCACATTCTAAGTCATAACGACTTTCTATAGTTTGCGCATGCGTCCGGAAATAAGAAAAGCTTACTTCCCCCCGGTTTTTAAAATCACAGCTTCTAGAAGGTTTACATGATTTCTTAAAAACCACGAGTTTTTAGAAAATGTCATTTATTTCATAAAAGGAATAAAAAAAGTATGCACATTCTATGTCATAATGACTTTGTATAGTTTGAGCATGCGCAAACTATGCACATTCCATTAAGAACGACATTCTATAGTTTGCGCATGCGTCCGCAAATAAGAAAAGTTTACTTCCGCCCTTTTTTTAAATTCACAGCTTCTAGAAGGTTTACATGATTTCTTAAAAAACACGAGTTTTTAGAAAATGTCATTTATTTCATAAATCAAATCAACAAAGTATGCACATTCTAAATCATAATGACTTTCTATAGTTTGCGCATGCGTCTGGAAATAAGAAAAGCTTACTTCCCCCCGTTTTTTAAAATCACAGCTTCTAGAAGGTTTACATGATTTCTTAAAAAAAATGAGTTTTTAGAAAATGTGATTTTTTTTATAAAAGGAATCAACAAAGTATGCACATTCTACGTCATAACGACTTTCCACAGTTTGTGCATGCGTATGGGAATAACAAAAGCTTACTTCCCCTCGTTTTTTAAAATCACAGCTACTAGAAGGTTTACATGATTTCTTAAAAAACACGAGTTTTTAGAAAATGTGATTTATTTCATAAATGGAATCAACAAAGTATGCACATTCTATGTCATAACGACTTTGTATAGTTCAGGAATGCGCAAACTATGCACATTCTACGTAATAACGACTTTCTATAGTTTGCGAATGCGTCCGGAAATAAGAAAAGCTTACTTCCCCCCGTTTTTTAAAAACACAGCTTCTAGAAGGTTTACGTGATTTCTTAAAAAACATGAGTTTCTAGAAAATGTCATTTATTTCATAAATGGAATCAAAAAAGTATGAACATTCTATGTCATAACGACTTTGTATAGTTTGCGCATGCGCAAACTATGCACATTCTACGTAATAATGACTTTCTATAGCTTGCGCATGCATCCAGAAATAAGAAAAGCTTACTTCCGCCAGTTTTTTAAAATCACAGCTTCTAGAAGGTTTACATGATTTCTTAAAAAACAAGAGTTTTTAGAAAATGTGACTTATTTCATAAATGGAATCAACAAAGTATGCACATTCTACGTCATAACGACTTTCTAAAGTTTGAGCATGCGTCCGGATAATAATAAAAGCTTACTTCCGCCAGTTTTTTAAAATCACAGCTTCTAGAAGGTTTACATGATTTCTTAAAAAACAAGGGTTTTTAGAAAATGTGATTTATTTCATAAATGGAATCAAAAAAGTATGCACATTGTAAGTCATAACGACTTTCTATAGTTTGTGCATGCGTCCGGAAATAAAAAAAGCTTACTTCCACCCGTTTTTTAAAATCAAAGCTTCTACAAGGTTTACATGATTTCTTAAAAAACACGTGTTTTTAGAAAATGTGATTTATTTCATCAATGGAATCAACAAACTATGCACATTCTATGTAATAGCGACTTTCCATAGTTTGCAACTGCGTCCGGAAATAAGAAAAGCTTACTTCCCCTTGTTTTTTAAAACCACAGCTTCTAGAAGGTTTACATGATTTCTTAAAATGTGAGTTTTTATAAAATGTGATTTATTTCATAAATGGAAGCAAAAAAGTATGAACATTCTAGGTCATAACGACTTTGTATAGTTAGCGCATGCGTCCGGAAATAAGAAAAACTTACATCCCCCCATTTTTTAAAATCACAGCTTCTAGAAGGTTTACATGATTTCTTAAAAAACACGAGTTTTTAGAAAATGTGATTTATTTCATAAATGGAATCAACAAAGTATGCACATTCTATGTCATAACGACTTTGTATAGTTTACGCATGCGCAAACTATGCACATTGTACGTAATAATGACTGTCTATAGTTTGCGCATGCGTCCGGAAATAAGAAAAGCTTACTTCCGCCAGTTTTTTAAAATCACAGCTTCTAGAAGGTTTACATGATTTCTTAAAAAACACTACTTTTTGGAAAATATGATTTATTTCATAAATGGAATCAACAAAGTATGCACATTCTAAGTCATAACGACTTTCTATAGTTTGCGCATGCGTCCGGAAATAAGAAAAGCTTACTTCCGCCAGTTTTTTAAAATCACAGCTTCTAGAAGGTTTACATGATTTCTTAAAAAACACGAGTTTTTAGAAAATATGATTTATTTCATAAATGGAATCAAAAAAATATGCACATTCTAAGTCATAACGACTTTCTATAGTTTGCCCATTCGTCCGGAAATAAGAAAAGCTTACTTCCCCCCATTTTTTAAAATCACAGCGTCTACAACGTTTACATGATTTCTTAAAAAACACGTGTTTTTAGAAAATGTGTTTTATTTCATCAGTGGAATCAACAAACTATGGACATGCTATCTAATAACGACTTTCTATAGTTTGCGAATGCGTCCGAAAATAAGAAAAGCTTACTTCCCCCCGTTTTTTAAAACCACAGCTTCTAGAAGGTTTACATGATTTCTTAAAAAACATAAGTTTTTAGAAAATTTCATTTATTTCATAAATGGACGCAAAAAAGTATGAACATTCTAGGTCATAACGACTTTGTATAGATAGCGCATGCGTCCCGAAATAAGAAAAGCTTACTTCCCCCTGTTTTTTAAAATCACAGCTTGTAGAAGGTTTACATGATTTCTTAAGAAACATTAGATTTTAGAAAATGTCATTTATTTCATAAATGGAATCAACAAAGTATGCATATTCTATGTCATAACAACTTTATATAGTTTGCGCATGCACAAACTATGCACATTCTACGTACTAACGACTTTCTATAGTTTGCGTATTCGTCCGGAAATAAGAAAAGCTTACTTCACCCCGTTTTTTTAAATCACAACTTCTAGAAGGTTTACATGATTTCTTAAAAAACACTTGTTTTTAGAAAATGTTATTTATTTCATAAATGGAATCAACAAAGTATGCACATTCTATGTCATAACGACTTTGTATGGTTTGTGCATGCACAAACTATGCACATTCTACATAATAACGACTTTCTATAGTTTGCGCATGCTTCCGAAAATAAGAAAAGCTTACTTCCCCCCGTTTTTTAAAATCACAGCTTCTAGAATCAATGGAATCAACAAACTATGCACATTCTACGTAATAATGACTTTCTATAGTTTGCGAATGCCTCCGGAAATAAGAAAAGCTTACTTCCCCCTGGTTTTTAAAATCACAGCTTCTAGAAGTTTTACATGATTTCTTAAAAAACACGAGTTTTTGGAAAATGTCATTTATTTCATAAATGGAATAAAAAAAGTGTGAACATTCTATGTCATATCGACTTTGTATAGTTTGCGCATGCGCAAACTATGCACATTCTATGTAATAACGACTTCCTATAGTTTGCGCATGCTTCCGGAAATAAGAAAAGCTTACTTCCCTCCTTTTTTTAAATTCACAGCTTCTAGAAGGTTTACATGATTTCTTAAGAAACACGAGTTTTTAGAAAATGTGATTTATTTCATAAATGGAATCAACAAAGTATGCACATTCTACGTCATAACGACTTTCTATAGTTGGGCATGCATCCGGAAATAAGAAAAGCTTACTTCCCCTCGTTTTTTAAAATCAAAGCTTCTTGAAGGTTTACATGATTCCTTAAAAAACATGACTTTTTAGAAAATGTCATTTATTTCATAAATGGAATCAACTAAGTATGAACATTCGATGTCATAATGACTTTGTATAGTTTGCGCATGCGCAAACTATGCACATTCTATGTAATAATGACTTTCTATAGTTTGCGCATGCGGTCGGAAATAAGAAAAGCTTACGTCCCCCCTTTTTTTAAATTCACAGCTTCTAGAAGGTTTAGATGATTTCTTAAAAAACATGAGTTTTTAGAAACTGTGGTTTATTTCATAAATGGAATCAACAAAGTATGCACATTCTACGTGATAACGACTTTCTATAGTTTCCGCATGCGTCCGGAAATAAGAAAAGCTTAATTCAACCAGTTTTTTAAAATCACAGCTTCTAGAAGGTTTACATGATTTCTTAAAAAACACGAGTTTTTATAAAATGTGACTTATTTCATAAATGGAATCAACAAAGAATGCACATTCTATGTCATAACGACTTTCTATAGTTTGCGCATGCGTCCGGAAATAAGAAAACCCGCCGTTTTTAAAATCACAGCTTCTAGAAGGTTTTACCTGATTTCTTAAAAAACACGCATTTTAGAAAATGTGATTTATTTCATAAAATGAATCAACAAAGTATGCACAATCTACGTCATAACGACTTTCTACAGTTTGCGCATGCGTATGGAAATAAGAAAAGCTTACTTCCCCCCGTTTTTTTAAAATCACAACTTCTAGAAGGTTTACATGATTTCTTAACAAACAAGAGTTTTTAGAAAATGTCATTTATTTCATAAATGGAATCAACAAAGTATGCACATTCTATGTTATAACGATTTCTATAGTTTTTCGGATGCGCAAACTATGCACATTTCTACGTAATAACGACTTTCTATAGTTTGTGAATGCGTCCGGAAATAAGAAAAGCTTACTTCCGCCAGTTTTTTAAAATCACAGCTTCTAGAAGGTTTACATGATTTCTTAAAAAACACGAGTTTTTAGAAAATATGATTTATTTCATAAATGGAATCAAAAAAGTATGCACATTCTACGTCATAAGGACTTTCTATAGTTTGCGCATGCGTCCAGAAATAAGAAAAGGCTTACTTCCCCCCATTTTTTAAAATCACAGCTTCTACAACGTTTACATGATTTCTTAAAAAACACGTGTTTTTAGAAAATGTGTTTTATTTCATCAGTGGAATCAACAAACTATGGACATTCTATCTAATAACGACTTTCTATAGTTTGCGAATGCCGTCCGAAAATAAGAAAAGCTTACTTCCCCCCTTTTTTTAAAACCACGGCTTCTAGAAGGTTTACATGATTTCTTAAAAAACACAAGTTTTTAGAAAATTTCATTTATTTCATAAATGGACGCAAAAAAGTATGAACATTCTAGGTCATAACGACTTTGTATAGATAGCGCATGCGTCCGGAAATAAGAAAAGCTTACTTCCCCCCTGTTTTTTTAAAATCACTGCTTGTAGAAGGTTTACATGATTTCTTAAGAAACATTAGATTTTAGAAAATGTCATTTATTTCATAAATGGAATCAACAAAGTATGCATATTCTATGTCATAAAAACTTTATATAGTTTTGCGCATGTGCAAACTATGCACATTCTACGTACTAACGACTTTCTATAGTTTGCGTATTCGTCCGGAAATAAGAAAAGCTTACTTCACCCCGGTTTTTTTTAAATCACAACTTCTAGAAGGTTTACATGATTTCTTAAAAAACACTTGTTTTTAGAAAATGTTATTTATTTCATAAATGGAATCAACAAGTATGCACATTCTATGTCATAACGACTTTGTATGGTTTGTGCATGCACAAACTATGCACATTCTACATAATAACGACTTTCTATAGTTTGCGCATGCTTCCGGAAATAAAAAAAGCTTACTTCCCCCCGTTTTTTAAAATCACAGCTTCTAGAAGGTTTACATGCTTTCTCAAAAAACACGAGTTTTTAGAAAATGTGATTTATTTCATCAATGGAATCAACAAACTATGCACATTCTACTTAATAATGACTTTCTATAGTTTGCGAATGCGTCGGAAATAAGAAAACCTTACTTCCGCCTGGTTTTTAAAATCACAGCTTCTAGAAGTTTTACATGATTTCTTAAAAAACAGGAGTTTTTGGAAAATGTCATTTATTTCATAAATGGAATAAAAAAAGTGGTGAACATTCTATGTCATATCGACTTTGTATAGTTTGCGCATGCGCAAACTATGCACATTCTATGTAATAACGACTTCGTATAGTTTGCGCATGCGTCCGGAAATAAGAAGGATTACATTCACAGCTTCTAGAAGGATTACATGATTTCTTAAAAAACACGAGTTTTTAGAAAATGTGATTTATTTCATAAATGGAATCAACAAGGTATGCACATTCTACGTCAAACGAATTTCTATAGTTTGCGCATACGTCCGGAAATAAGAAAAGCTTACTCCCCCCCGTTTTTTAAAATCACAGCTTCTAGAAGGTTTACATGATTTCATTAAAAAAATGAGTTTTTAGAAAATGTGATTTATTTAATAAAAGGAATCAACAAAGTATTTACATTCTACGTCATAACGACTTTCTACGTAATAACGACTTTCTATAGTTTGCGCATGCGTCCAGAAATAAGAAAAGCTTACTTCCGCCAGTTTTTTAAAATCACAGCTTCTAGAAGGTTTACATGATTTCTTAAAAAACACGAGTTTTTTAGAAAATGTGATTTATTTCATCAATGGAATCAACAAACTATGCACATTCTACGTAATAACGGACTTTCTATAGTTTGCGCATGCGTCCAGAAATAAGAAAAGCTTACTTCCGCCAGTTTTTTTAAAATCACAGCTTCTAGAAGGTTTACATGATTTCTTAAAAAACACGAGTTTTTAGAAAATGTGATTTATTTCATCAATGGAATCAACAAACTATGCACATTCTACGTAATAACGACTTTCTATAGTTTGCGAATGCGTCTGAAAATAAGAAAAGCTTACTTCCCCCCGGTTTTTTAAAATCACAGCTTCTAGAAGGTTTACATGATTTCTTAAAAAACACGGAGTTTTTAGAAAATGTCATTTATTTCCTAAATGGAATAAAAAAAGTGTGAACATTCTATGTCATAACGACTTTGTATAGTTTGCGCATGCGCAAACTATGCACATTCTATGTAATAACGACTTACTATAGTTTGCGTATTCGTCCGGAAATAGAAAAAGCTTACTTCCCCCCCGTTTTTTAAAATCACCGCTTCTAGAAGGTTTACATGATTTCTTAAAAAACACGAGTTTTTAGAAAATGAAATTTATTTCACAAATGGAATCAACAAAGTATGCACATTCTACGTCATAGCGACTTTCTAAAGTTTGCGCATGCGTCCGGAAATAAGAAAAGCTTACTTCCGCCAGTTTTTAAAATGACAGCTTCTAGAAGGTTTACATGCTTTCTTAAAAAACATGACTTTTTAGAAAATGTCATTTATTTCATAAATTGAATCAACAAAGTATGCACATTCTACGTCATAACGACTTTCTATAGTTTGCGCATGCGTCCGGAAATAAGAAAAGCTTACTTCACCTCGTTTTTTTAAAATCACAGCTTCTAAGAGGTTTACATGATTTCTTAAAAAAAATGAGGTTTTTAGAAAATGTGATTTATTTCATAAAAGAAATCAAAAAAGTATGCACATTCTACGTCATAACGACTTTCTACAGTTTGCGCATGAGTATGGAAATAAGAAAAGCTTACTTCCCCCGTTTTTTAAAATCGCAACTTCTAGAAGGTTTACATGATTTCTTAAAAAAAACGAGTTTTAGAAAATTTGATTTATTTCATAAAAGGAATCAACAAAGTATGCACATTCTACGTCATAACGACTTTCCATAGTTTGCGCATGCGTATGGAAATAAGAAAAGCTTACTTCCCCCCGTTTTTTAAAATCACAGCTTCTAGAAGGTTTACATGATTTCTTAAAAACACGAGTTTTAGAAAATGTGATTTATTTCATAAATGGAGTCAACAAAGTATGCATATTCTATGTCATAACGACTTTGTATAGTTTACGTATGCGCAAACTATGCACATTCTACGTCATAGCGACTTTCTATAGTTTGCGCATGCGTCCGGAAATAAGAAAAGCTTACTTCCCCCCTTTTTTAAATTCACAGCTTCTAGAAGGTTTACATGATTTCTTAAAAAACACGAGTTTTTAGAAAATGTGATTTATTTCATAAATGGAATAAGCAAAGTATGCACATTATATGTCATAACGAATTTCTATAGTTTGCGCATACGTCCGGAAATAAGAAAAGCTTACTTCCCCCCGTTTTTGAAAATCACAACTTCTAGAAGGTTTACATGATTACATAAAAAAAACGAGTTTTTAGAAAATGTGATTTATTTAATAAAATGAATCAAAAAAGTATGCACATTCTACGTCATAACGACTTTCTATAGTTTGGCGCATGCGTATGGAAATAAGAAAAGCTTACTTCCCCCCATTTGCGTATGCGTATGGAAAACACCAGTTTTTAGAAAATGTCATTTATTTCATAAATGGAATCAACAAAGTATGAACATTCGATGTCATATCGACTTTGTATAGTTTGCGCATGCACAAACTGTGCACATCTATGTAATAACGGACTTTCTATAGTTTCCGCATGCGTCCGGAAATAAGAAAAGCTTACTTCCCCACATTTTTTAAAATCACAGCTTCTACAACGTTTACATGATTTCTTAAAAAACACATGTTTTTAGAAAATGTGATTTATTTCATCAATGGAATCAACAAACTATGGCACATTCTATGTAATAACGAGTTTCTATAGTTTGCGAATGCGTCTGGAAATAAGAAAAGCTTACTTCCCCCCGTTTTTTAAAACCACGGCTTCTAGAAGGTTTACATGATTTCTTAAAAAACACGAGTTTTTAGAAAATTTCATTTATTTCATAAATGGAAGCAAAAAAGTATGAACATTCTAGGTCATAACGACTTTTGTATAGATAGCGCATGCGTCCAGAAATAAGGAAAAGCTTACTTCCCCCGTTTTTTTTAAAATCACAACTTCTAGAAGGTTTACATGATTTCTTAAAAAACACGAGTTTTTAGAAAATGTGATTTATTTCATAAATGGAATAAAAAACGTATGCACATTCTAAGTCATAACGACTTTCTATAGTTTGCGCATGCGTCCGGAAATAAGAAAAGCTTACTTCCCCCCGTTTTTTAAATCAAAGCTTCTACAAGGTTTACATGATTTCTTAAAAAACATGTGTTTTTAGAAAATGTGATTTATTTCATCAATGGAAGCAACAAACTATGCACATTCTATGTAATAACGACTTTCAATAGTTTGCGACTGCGTCCGGAAATAAGAAAAGCTTACTTCCCCCCGTTTTTTAAACCACAGCTTCTAGAAGGTTTACATGATTTCTTAAAAAACACGAGTTTTTAGAAGATGTCATTTATTTCATAAATGGAAGATAAAAAGTATGAACATTCTAGGTCATAACGACTTTGTATAGTTAGCGCATGCGTCCGAAATAAGAAAAGCTTACATTCCCCCGTTTTTTAAAATCACAGTTTCTAGAAGGTTTACATGATTTCTTAAAAAAAAATGAGCTTTTAGAAAATGTGATTTATTTCATAAATGGAATCAACAAAGTATGCACATTCTACGTAATAATGACTTTCTATAGTTTGTGAATGCATCAGGAAATAAGAAAAGCTTACTTCCCCCGTTTTTTAAAACCACAGCTTCTAGAAGGTTTACATGATTTCTTAAAAAACATAAGTTTTTAGAAAATATCATTTATTTCATAAATGGAATCAAAAAAGTATGAACATTCTATGTCATAACAACTTTCTATAGTTTGGCCGCATGCACAAACTATGCACATTCTATGTAATAACGACTTTCTATAGTTTTGCGCATGCATCCGGAAATAAGAAAAGCTTACTTCCCCCTTTTTTTAAATTCACAGCTTTTAGAAGGTTTACATGATTTATTAAAAAACACGAGTTTTTAGAAAATGTGATTTATTTCATAAATGGAATCAACAAAGTATGCACATTATACGTCATAACGAATTCTATAGTTTTGCGGATACGTCCAGAAATAACAAAAGCTTACTTCCCCCCGTTTTTTAAAATCACAGCTTCTAGAAGGTTTACATGATTCTTAAAAAAACGAGTTCGTAGAAAATGTGATTTTAATTCATCAATGGAATCAACAAAGTATGCCACATTCTATGTAATAAACACTTTCTATAGTTTGCGCATGCGTCCATAAATAAGAAAAGTTTACTTCCCCCCTTTTTTTAAATTCGCGGCTTCTAGAAGGTTTACATGATTTCCTTAAAAAACACGAGTTTTTAGAAAATGTGATTCATTTCATAAATGGAATCACAAAGTATGCACATTCTACGTCATAACGAATTTCTATAGTTTGCGCATACGTCCGGAAATAAGAAAAGATTACTTCCCCCCTTTTTTTAATTCACGGCTTCTAGAAGGTTTACATGATTTCTTAAATAAAATGAGTTTTTAGAAAATGTGATTTATTTAATAAAAGGAATCAACAAAGTATGCACATTCTACGTCATAACGACTTTCTATAGTTTGCGCATGCGTATGGAAATAAGAAAAGCTTACTTCCCCCCATTTTTTTAAATCACCGCTTCTATGAAGGTTTACATGATTTCTTAAAAAACACTAATTTTTAGAAAATATGATTTATTTCATAAATGGAATCAAAAAAGTATGCACATTCTAAGTCATAACGACTTTATATAGTTTGCGCATGCGGTCCGGAAATAAGAAAAGCTTACTTCCGCCAGTTTTTTAAAATCACAGCTTCTAGAAGGTTTACATGATTTCTTAAAAAACACGAGTTTTTATAAAATGTGATTTATTTCATCAATGGAATCAACAACCTATGCAAATTCTACGTAATAACGACTTTCTATTGTTTGCGAATGCGTCCAGCAAATAAGAAAAGCTTACTTCCCCCTGGTTTTTAAAATCACAGCTTCTAGAAGGTTTACATGATTTCTTAAAAAACACGAGCTTTTAGAAAATGTCATTTATTTCATAAAGGAATAAAAAAGTTTGAACATTCTATGTCATCAAGACTTTGTATAGTTTGCGCATGTGCCAACTATGCACATTCTATGTAATAACGACTTTCTATAGTTTGCGCATGTGTCCGGAAATAAGAAAAGCTTACTTCCCCCCTTTTTTTAAATTCACAGCTTCTAGAAGGTTTACATCATTTCTTAAAAAACACGACTTTTTAGAAAATGTGATTTATTTCATAAATGAAAATCATCAAAGTGTGCACATTCTACGTCATAACGACTTTCTATAGTTTCCGGATCCGTCCGGAAATAAGAAAAGCTACTTCCCCCCGTTTTCTAAAATCACAGCTTCTAGAAGGTTTAAATGATTTCTTAAAAAAAAACGAGTTTTTAGAAAATGTGATTTATTTCATAAAAGGAATCAACAAAGTATGCACATTCTACGTCATAACGACTTTCTATAGTTTTGCGCATGCGTATGGAAATTAGAAAAGCTTACTTCCCCCCGTTTTTTAAAATCACCGCTTCTAGAAGGTTTACATGATTTCTTAAAAAACACGAGTTTTTAGAAAATGAGATTTATTTCATAAATGGAATCAACAAAGTATGCACATTCTATGTCATAGCGACTTTCTAAAGTTTGCGCATGCGTCCGGACATAAGAAAAGCTTACTTCCGCCAGTTTTTTAAAATGACAGCTTCTAGAAGGTTTACATGATTTCTTAAAAAACGTGAGTTTTTAGAAAATTTCATTTATTTCATAAATGGAATCAACAAAGTGTGCACATTCTACGTCATAGCGACTTTATATAGTTTGCGGATCCGTCCGGCAATAAGAAAAGCTTACTTCCCCCCGTTTTCTAAAATCACAGCTTCTAGAAGGTTTACATGATTTCTTAAAAAATATGAGTTTTTAGAAAATGTGATTTATTTCATAAAAGGAATCAACAAAGTATGCACATTCTACGTCATAACGACTTTCTATAGTTTGCGCATGCCTATGGAAATTAGAAAAGCTTACTTCCCCCCGTTTTTTAAAACCACAGCTTCTAGAAGGTTTACATGATTTCTTAAAAAACACGAGTTTTTAGAAAATGTCATTTATTTAATAAATGGAATCAACAAAGTATGCACATTCTACGTAATAACGACTTTCTATAGTTTGCGCATGCGTCCAGAAATAAGAAAAGCTTACTTCCCCCTGCTTGTTAAAATCACATCTTCTATAAGGTTTAAATGATTTCTTAACAAACACTAGTTTTTAGAAAATGTCATTTATTTCATAAATGGAATCAACAAAGTATGCACATTCTATGTCATAACGACTTTGTATGGTTTGCGCATGCACAAACTATGCACATTCTACGTAATAACGACTTTCTATAGTTTACGCATGCATCCGAAAATAAGAAAAGCTTTCTTCCGCCAGATTATTAAAATCACCGCTTCTAGAAGGTTTACATGATTTCTTAAAAAACACGAGTTTTTAGAAAATGAGATTTATTTCATAAATGGAATCAACAAAGTATGCACATTCTATGTCATAGCGACTTTCTAAAGTTTGCGCATGCGTCCGGAAATAAGAAAAGCTTACTTCCGCCAGTTTTTTAAAATGACAGCTTCTAGAAGGTTTACATGATTTCTTAAAAAACATGAATTTTTAGAAAATGTCATTTATTTCATAAATTTAATCAACAAATTATGCACATTCTTCGTCATAACGACTTTCTATAGTTTGCGCATGCGTCCAGAAATAAGAAAAGCTTACTTCACCTCGTTTTTTAAAATCACAGCTTCTAAAAGGTTTACATGATTTCTTAAAAAAAATGAGTTTTTAGAAAATGTGATTTATTTCATAAAAGGAATCAACAAAGTATGCACATTCTACATCATAACGACTTTCTACAGTTTGCGCATGCATATGGAAATAAGAAAAGCTTACTTGCCCCCGTTTTTTAAAATCACAGCTTCTAGAAGGTTTACATGATTTCTTAAAAAAATGAGTTTTTAGAAAATTTGATTTATTTCATAAAATGAATCAACAAAGTGTGCACATTCTACATCATAACAACTTTCTACAGTTTGTGCATGCGTATGGAAATAAGAAAAGCTTACTTCCCCACGTTTTTTAAAATCACAGCTTCTAGAAGGTTTACATGATTTTTTAAAAAACACGAGTTTTTAGAAAATGTGATTTATTTCATAAATGGAATCAACAAAGTATGCATATTCTATGTCATAACGACTTTGTATAGTTTACGTATGCGCAAACTATGCACATTCTACGTCATAACGACTTTCTATAGTTTGCGCATGCGTCCGGAAATAAGAAAAGCTTACTTCAGCCCTTTTTTTAAATTCACAGCTTCTAGAAGGTTTACATGATTTCTTAAAAAACACGAGTTTTTAGAAAATGTGATTTATTTAATAAAAGGAATCAACAAAGTATGCACATTCTAAGTCATAACGACTTTCTATAGTTTGCGCATGCGTATGGAAATAAGAAAAGCTTACTTCCCCCCGTTTTTTAAAATCACAGCTTCTAGAAGGTTTACATGCTTTCTTAAAAAACACGAGTTTTTAGAAAATATCATTTATTTCATAAATGGAATCAACAAAGTATGAACATTCGATGTCATAACGACTTTCTATAGTTTGCGCATGCGTCCAGAAATAAGAAAAGCTTACTTCCCCCTGTTTGTTAAAATCACAGCTTCTAGAAGGTTTAAATGATTTCTTAACAAACACTAGTTTTTAGAAAATGTCATTTATTTCATAAATGGAATCAACAAAGTATGCATATTCTATGTCATAACAACTTTATATAGTTTGCGCATGCGCAAAATATGCACATTCTACGTACTAACGACTTTCTATAGTTTGCGTATTCGTCCGGAAATAAGAAAAGCTTACTTCACCCCGTTTTTTTAAATCACAACTTCTAGAAGGTTTACATGATTTCTTAAAAAACACGAGTTTGTAGAAAATGTGATTTATTTCAAAAATGGAATCAACAAAGTATGCACGTTCTATGTCATAACGACTTTGTATGGTTTGCGCATGCACAAACTATGCCCATTCTACGTAATAACGACTTTCTATAGTTTACGCATGCGTCCGGAAATAAGAAAAGCTTTCTTCCACCAGTTTATTAAAATCACCGCTTCTAGAAGGTTTACATGATTTCTTAAAAAACACGAGTTTTTAGAAAATGACATTTATTTCATAAATGGAATCAACAAAGTATGCACATTCTATGTCATAGCGACTTTCTAAAGTTTCCACATGCGTCCGGACATAAGAAAAGCTTACTTCCGCCAGTTTTTTAAAATGACAGCTTCTAGAAAGTTTACATGATTTCTTAAAAAACATGAGTTTTTAGAAAATGTCATTGATTTCATAAATGGAATCAACAAAGTGTGCACATTCTACATCATAACGACTTTCTATAGTTTGCGGATCCGTCCGGAAATAAGAAAAGCTTACTTCCCCCCGTTTTCTAAAATCACGGCTTCTAGAAGGTTTACATGATTTCTTAAAAAATATGAGTTTTTAGAAAATGTGATTTATTTCATAAAAGGAATCAACAAAGTATGCACATTCTACGTCATAACGACTTTCTATAGTTTGCGCATGCGTATGGAAATTAGAAAAGCTTACTTCCCCCCGTTTTTTAAAACCACAGCTTCTAGAAGGTTTACATGATTTCTTAAAAAACACGAGTTTTTAGAAAATGTCATTTATTTAATAAATGGAATCAACAAAGTATGCACATTCTACGTAATAACGACTTTCTATAGTTTGCGCATGCGTCCAGAAATAAGAAAAGCTTACTTCCCCCTGTTTGTTAAAATCACATCTTCTAGAAGGTTTAAATGATTTCTCAACAAACACTAGTTTTTAGAAAATGTCATTTATTTCATAAATGGAATCAACAAAGTATGCTCATTCTATGTCATAACGACTTTGTATGGTTTGCGCATGCACAAACTATGCACATTCTACGTAATAACGACGTTCTATAGTTTACGCATGCGTCCGGAAAAAAGAAAAGCTTACTTCCGCCAGTTTTTTAAAATGACAGCTTCTAGAAGGTTTACATGATTTCTTAAAAAACATGAGTTTTTAGAAAATGTCATTTATTTCATAAATTTAATCAACAAATTATGCACATTCTACGTCATAACGACTTTCTATAGTTTGCGCATGCGTTCGGAAATAAGAAAAGCTTACTTCACCTCGTTTTTTAAAATCACAGATTCTAAAAGGTTTACATGATTTCTTAAAAAAAATGAGTTTTTAGAAAATGTGATTTATTTCATAAAAGGAATCAACAAAGTATGCACATTCTACATCATAACGACTTTCTACAGTTTGTGCATGCATATGGAAATAAGAAAAGCTTACTTGCCCCCGTTTTTTAAAATCACAGCTTCTAGAAGGTTTACATGATTTCTTAAAAAAAACGAGTTTTTAGAAAATTTGATTTATTTCATAAAAGGAATCCACAAAGTGTGCACATTCTACGTCATAACAACTTTCTACAGTTTGTGCATGCGTATGGAAATAAGAAAAGCTTAATTCCCCCCGTTTTTTAAAATCACAGCTTCTAGAAGGTTTACATGATTTTTTTAAAAACACGAGTTTTTAGAAAATGTGATTTATTTCATAAATGGAATCAACAAGGTATGCATATTCTATGTCATAATGACTTTGTATAGTTTACGTATTCGCAAACTATGCACATTCTACGTCATAACGAATTTCTATAGTTTGCGCATGCGTCCGGAAATAAGAAAACCTTACTTCAGCCCTTTTTTTAAATTCACAGCTTCTAGAAGGTTTACATGATTTCTTAAAAAACACGAGTTTTTAGAAAATGTGATTTATTTCATAAATGGAATCAACAAAGTATGCACATTCTATGTCATAACGAATTTCTATAGTTTGCGCATACGTCCGGAAATAAGAAAAGCTTACTTCCCCCCGTTTTTTAAAATCACAGCTTCTAGAAGGTTTACATGATTTCATAAAAAAACAAGTTTTTAGAAAATGTGATTTATTTAATAAAAGGAATCAACAAAGTATGCACATTCTAAGTCATAACGACTTTCTATAGTTTGCGCATGCGTATGGAAATAAGAAAAGCTTACTTCCCCCCGTTTTTTAAAATCATAGCTTCTAGAAGGTTTACATGCTTTCTTAAAAAACACGAGTTTTTAGAAAATATCATTTATTTCATAAATGGAATCAACAAAGTATGAACATTCGATGTCATAATGACTTTGTATAGTTTGCGCATGCACAAACTATGCACATTCTATGTAATAACGACTTTCTATAGTTTTCGCATGCGTCCGGAAATAAGAAAAGCTTACTTCCCCCTTGTTTTAAATTCACGGCTTCTAGAAGGTTTACATGATTTCTTAAAAAACACGAGTTTTTAGAAAATGTGATTTATTTCATAAATGGAATCAACAAAGTATGCACATTCTACGTTATAACGACTTTCTATAGTTTGCGCATGCGTCCGGAAATAAGAAAAGCTTACTTCCCCTCATTTTTTAAAATCAATGCTTCTTGAAGGTTTACATGATTCCTTAAAAAACATGAGTTTTTAGAAAATGTCATTTATTTCATAATTGGAATCAACAAAGTATGAACATTCGATGTCATAACGACTTTTTATAGTTTGTGCATGCGCAAACTATGCACATTCTATGTAATAACGACTTTCTATAGTTTGCGCATGCGTCCGGAAATAAGAAAAGCTTAATTCCCCCCTTTTTTTAAATTCACAGCTTCTAGAAGGTTTAGATGATTTCTTAAAAAACATGAGTTTTTAGAAACTGTGATTTATTTCATAACTGGAATCAACAAAGTATGCACATTCTACGTAATAACGACTTTCTATAGTTTCCGCATGCGTCCGGAAATAAGAAAAGCTTAATTCAACCAGTTTTTTAAAATCACAGCTTCTAGAAGTTTTACATGATTTCTTAAAAAAAACGAGTTTTTATAAAATGTGAATTATTTCATAAATGGAATCAACAAAGTATGCACATTCTATGTCATAACGACTTTCTATAGTTTGCGCATGCGTCCGGAAATAAGAAAAGCTTACTTCCCCCCGTTTTTGAAAATCACAGCTTCTAGAAGGTTTACATGATTTCTTAAAAAACACGAGTTTTTAGAAAATGCAATTTATTTCATAAATGGAATCAAAAAAGTATGCACATTCAAAAGCATAACGACGTTCTATAGTTTGCGCATGCGTCCGGAAAAAAGAAAAGCTTACTTCCCCACGTTTTTTAAAATCACAGCTTCTACAACGTTTACATGATTTCTTAAAAAACACGTGTTTTTAGAAAATGTGATTTATTTCATCAATGGAATCAACAAACTATGCACATTATATGTAATAACGACTTTCTATAGTTTGCAAATTCGTCCAGAAATAAGAAAAGCTTACTTCCCCCTGTTTTTTAAAACCACAGCTTCTAGAAGGTTTACATGATTTCTTAAAAAACACGAGTTTTTAGAAAATTTCATTTATTTCATAAATGGAAGCAAAAAAGTAT
The DNA here is from genome assembly GCA_027924585.1 of Larix kaempferi. Taxonomy (NCBI): domain Eukaryota; kingdom Viridiplantae; phylum Streptophyta; class Pinopsida; order Pinales; family Pinaceae; genus Larix; species Larix kaempferi. The sequence continues at coordinate 11,665,158 of BSBM01001611.1, forward strand.
GAACATTCTAGGTCATAACGACTTTGTATAGATAGCGCATGCGTCCGGAAATAAGAAAGGCTTACTTCCCCCCGTTTTTTAAAATCACAGGTTCTAGAAGGTTTACATGATTTCTTAAAAAACACTAGTTTTTAGAAAATATGATTTATTTCATAAATGGAATCAACAAAGTATGCGCATTCTAAGTCATAACGACTTTCTATAGTTTGCGCATGCGTCCAGAAATAAGAAAAGCTTACTTCCGCCAGTTTTTTAAAATCACAGCTTCTAGAAGGTTTACATGATTTCTTAAAAAACATGAGTTTTTAGAAAATGTGATTTATTTCATCAATGGAATCAACAAACTATGCACATTCTACGTAATAACGACTTTCTATAGTTTGCAAATGTGTCCGGAAATAAGAAAAGCTTACTTCCCCCCGGTTTTTAAAATCACAGCTTCTAGAAGGTTTACATGATTTCTTAAAAAACATGAGTTTTTGGAAAATGTCATTTATTTCATAAATGGAATAAAATAAGTATGAACATTCTATGTCATAACGACTTTGTATAGTTTCCACATGCGCAAACTATGCACATTCTATGTAATAACGACTTTCTATAGTTTGCGCATGCGTCCGGAAATAAGAAAAGCTTACTTTCCCCCTTTTTTTAAATTCACAGCTTCTAGAAGGTTTACATCATTTCTTAAAAAACACGAGTTTTTAGAAAATGTGATTTATTTCATAAATGGAATCAACAAAGTGTGCACATTCTACGTCATAACGACTTTCTATAGTTTGCGCATGCGTCCGGAAATAAGAGAAGCTTACTTCCCCCCATTTTTTAAAATCACAGCTTCTAGAAGGTTTACATAATTTCTTAAAAAAAATGAGTTTTTAGAAAATGTGATTATTTCATAAAAGGAATCAACAAAGTATGCACATTCTACGTCATAACGACTTTCTATAGTTTGCGCATGCGTATGGAAATTAGAAAAGATTACTTCCCCCCGTTTTTTAAAATCACAGCTTCTAGAAGGTTTACATGATTTCTTAAAAAACACGAGTTTTTAAAAAATGTCATTTATTTAATAAATGGAATCAACAAAGTATGCACATTCTACGTAATAACGACTTTCTATAGTTTGCGCATGCATCCGAAAATACGAAAAGCTTACTTCCCCCTGTTTGTTAAAATCACAGCTTGTAGAAGGTTTACATGATTTCTTAACAAACACGAGTTTTTAGAAAATGTCATCTATTTAATAAATGGAATCAACAAAGTATGCATATTCTATGTCATCACAACTTTATATAGCTTGCGCATGCGCAAACTATTCACATTCTACGTACTAACGACTTTCTATAGTTTGCGTATTCGTTCGGAAATAAGAAAAGCTTACTTCACCCCGTTTTTTAAAATCACAACTTCTAGAAGGTTTACATGATTTCTTAAAAAACACGAGTTTTTAGAAAATGTGATTTATTTCATAGATGGAATCAACAAAGTATGCACATTCTATGTCATAACGAATTTGAATGGTTTGCGCATGCGTCCGGAAATCAGAAAAGCTTACTTCCCCCCGTTTTTTAAAATCACAGCTGCTAAAAGGTTTACATGCTCTCTTAAATAAGAAAAGCTTACTTCTGCCTGTTTTTTAAAATCACAGCTTCTAGAAGGTTTACATGATTTCTTAAAAAACACAAGTTTTTAGAAAATGTCATTTATTTCATAAATCGAATAAACAAAGTATGCACATTCTACGTCATAACGACTTTCTACAGTTTGCGCATGCGTATGGGAATAAGAAAAGCTTACTTCCCCTCGTTTTTTAAAATCACAGCTTCTAGAAGTTTTACATGATTTCTTAAAAAACATGAGTTTTTAGAAAATGTGATTTATTTCATAAATGGAATCAACAAAGTATGCATATTCTATGTCATAACGACTTTGTATAGTTTACGCATGCGCAAACTATGCACATTCTATGTCATACCGACTTTCTATAGTTTGCGCATGCGTCCGAAAATAAGAAAAGCTTACATCCGCCAGTTTTTTCAAATCACAGCTTCTAGAAGGTTTACATGATTTCTTAAAAAACACGAGTTTTTAGAAAATGTGATTTATTTCATAAATGGAATCAACAAAGCATGAACATTCTATGTCATAACGACTTTGTATAGTTTATGCATGCGCAAACTATGCACATTCTACATAATAACGACTTTCTATAGTTTGCGAATGCATCCAGAAATAAGAAAAGCTTACTTCCCCCCATTTTTTAGAACCACAGCTTCTAGAAGGTTTACATGATTTCTAAAAAACACGAGTTTTTAGAAAATGTCATTTATTTCATAAAAGGAATCAACAAAGTATGCACATTCTATGTCATAACGACTTTCTATAGTTTGCGCATGTGTATGGAAATAAGAAAAGCTTACTTCCCCCCGTTTTTTAAAATCACAGCTTCTAGAAGGTTTACATGATTTCTTAAAAAACATGAGTTTTTAGAAAATGTCATTTTGTTTAATAAATGGAATCAACAAAGTATGCACATTCTAATTAATAACGACTTTCTATAGTTTGTGCATGCGTCCGGAAATAAGAAAAACTTACTTCCCCTTGTTTTTTAAAATCACAGTTTCTAGAAGGTTTACATGATTTCTTAACAAACACAAGTTTTTAGAAAATGACATTTATTTCATAAATGGAATAAAAAAAGTATGCACATTCTATGTCATAACGACTTTCTATACTTTGCGGATGTGCAAACTATGCACATTCTACGTACTAACGACTTTTTATAGTTTGCGTATGCGTCCGGAAATAAGAAAAGCTTCCTTCACCCCATTTTTTAAAATCACAGCTTCTAGAAGGTTTACATGATTTCTTAAAAAACACGAGTTTTTAGAAAATGTGATTTATTTCATCAATGGAATCAACAAAGTATGCACATTCTACGTCATAACGAATTTCTATAGTTTGCGCATGTATATGGAAATTAGAAAAGCTTACTTACCCCCGTTTTTTAAAATCACAGCTTCTAGAAGGTTTACATGATTTCTTAAAAAACACGAGATTTGAGAAAATGTCATTTACTTAATAAATGGAATCAACAACGTATGCACATTTTACGTAATAACGACTTTGTATAGTTTGCGCATGCGTCCGGAAATAAGAAGAGCTTACTTCCCCATGTTTGTTAAAATCACAGCTTCTAGAAGGTTTACATGATTTCTTAACAAACACGAGTTTTTAGAAAATGTCATTTATTTCATAAATGGAATCAACAAAGTATGCATATTCTATGTCATAACAACTTTATATAGTTTGCGCATGCGCAAATTATGCACACTCTACGTACTAACGACTTTCTATAGTTTGCGTATTTGTCCGGAAATAAGAAAAGCTTATTTACCCCGTTTTTTTAAATCACAACTTCTAGAAGGTTTACATGATTTCTTAAAAAACATGAGTTTTTAGAAAATATGATTTATTTCATAAATGGAATCAACAAAGTATGCATATTCTATGTCATAACAACTTTATATAGTTTGCGCATGCGTCCGGAAATAAGAAAAGCTTACTTCCGCCAGTTTTTTAAAATCACCGCTTCTAGAAGGTTTACATGATTTCTTAAAAAACACGCGTTTTTAGAAAATGAGATTTATTTCATAAATGGAATCAACAAAGTATGCACATTCTACGTCATAACGACTTTCTAAAGTTTGCGCATGCGTCCGGAAATAAGAAAAGCTTACTTCCCCCCTTGTTTAAATTCACAGCTTCTAGAAGGTTTACATGATTTCTTAACAAACACGAGTTTTTAGAAAATGTCATTTATTTCATAAATGGAATCAACAAAGTATGCATATTCGATGTCATAACGACTTTGTATAGTTTGCGCATGCGCAAACTATGCACATTCTACGTAATAACGACTTTCTATAGTTTGCGCATGTGTCCGGAAATAAGAAAAGCTTACTTCCCCCCTTTTTTTAAATTCACGGCTTCTAGAAGGTTTACATGAGTTCTTAAAAAACATGAGTTTTTAGAAAATTTGATTTATTTCATATATGGAATCAAGAAAGTATGCAAATTCTACGTCATAACGTTTTTCTATAGTTTGCGCATGCGTCCGGAAATAAGAAAAGCTTACTTCCCCTCGTTTTTTAAAATCACAGCTTCTAGAAGTTTTACATGATTCCTTAAAAAACACGAGTTTTTAGAAAATGTCATTTATTTCATAAATAGAATCAACAAAATATGCACATTCTACGTAATAACGACTTTCTATAGTTTCCGCATGCGTCCGGAAATAAGAAAAGCTTAATTCAACCAGTTTTTTAAAATCATAGCTTCTAGAAGGTTTACATGATTTCTTATAAAACATGAGTTTTTATAAAATGTGATTTATTTCATTAATGGAATCAACAAAGTATGCACATTCTATGTCATAACGGCTTTCTATAGTTTGCGCATGCGACCGCAAATAAGAAAAGTTTACTTCCCCCCGTTTTTTAAAATCACAGCTTCTAGAAGGTTTACATGATTTCTTAAAAAAAACGCGTTTTTAGAAAATGTGATTTATTTCATAAAAGGAATCAACAAAGTATGTACATTCTACGTCATAACGACTTTCTATAGTTTGCGCATGCGTATGGAAATTAGAAAAGCTTACTTCCCCCCGTTTTTTAAAATCATAGCTTCTAGAAGGTTTACATGATTTCTTAAAAAACACGAGTTTTTAGAAAATGTCATTTATTTAATAAATGGAATCAACAAAGTATGCACATTCTACGTAATAACGACTTTCTATAGTTTGCGCATGCGTCCGGAAATAATAAAAGCTTACTTCCCCCTGTTTGTTAAAATCACAGCTTCTAGAAGGTTTACATGATTTATTAACAAACACGAGTTTTTAGAAAATGTCATTTATTTCATAAATGGAATCAACAAAGTATGCATATTCTATGTCATAACAACTTTATATAGCTTGCCCATGCGCAAACTATGCACATTCTACGTACTAACGACTTTCTATAGTTTGCGTATTCGTCCGGAAATAAGAAAAGCTTACTTCACCCCGTTTTTTAAAATCACAACTTCTAGAAGGTTTACATGATTTCTTAAAAAACACGAGTTTTTAGAAAATGTGATTTATTTCATAAATGGAATCCACAAAGTATTCATATTCTATGTCATAACAACTTTATATAGTTTGGGAATGTGTCCGGAATTAAGAAAAGCTTACTTCCGCCAGTTTTTTAAAATCACCACTTCTAGAAGGTTTACATGATTTCTTAAAAAACACGAGTTTTTAGAAAATGTCATTTATTTGTTAAATGGAATCAACAAAGTATGCACATTCTAAGTAATAACGACTTTCTATAGTTTGCACATGCATCCAGAAATAAGAAAAGCTTACTTCCGCCAGTTTTTTAAAATCACCGCTTCTAGAAGGTTTACATGATTTCTTAAAAAAAACGAGTTTTTAGAAAATGAGATTTATTTCATAAATGGAATCAACAAAGTATGCACATTCTACGTCATAACGACTTTCTAAAGTTTGCGCATGCGTCCGGAAATAAGAAAAGCTTACCTCTGCCAGTTTTTTAAAATCACAGCTTCTAGAAGGTTTACATGATTTCTTAAACAACATGAGTTTTTAGAAAATGTCATTTATTTCATAAATTGAATCAACAAAGTATGCACATTCTACGTCATATCGACTTTCTATAGTTTGTGCATGCATATGGAAATAAGAAAAGCTTACCGACCCCCGCTTTTTTAAAATCACAGCTTCTAGAAGGTTTACATGATTTCTTAACAAACACGAGTTTTTAGAAAATGTCATTTATTTCATAAATGGAATCAACAAAGTATGCACATTCTATGTCATAACGACTTTCTATACTTTGCGCATGCGCAAACTATGCACATTCTACATACTAATGACTTTCTATCGTTTGCATATGCGTCCGGAAATAAGAAAAGCTTACTTCACCCCGTTTTTTAAAATCACAACTTCTAGAAGGTTTACATGATTTCTTAAAAAACACGAGTTTTTAGAAAATGTGATTTATTTCATCAATTGAATCAACAAAGTATGCACAGTCTACGTCATAACGACTTTCTATAGTTTGCGCATGCATATGGAAATTAGAAAAGCTTACTTCCCCCCGTTTTTTAAAATCACAGCTTCTAGAAGGTTTACATGATTTCTTAAAAAACACTAGTTTTTAGAAAATGTCATTTATTTAATAAATGGAATCAACAAAGTATGCACATTCTACGTAATAACGACTTTCTATAGTTTGCGCATGCGTCCGGAAATAATAAAAGCTTACTTCCCCCTGTTTTTTAAAATCACAGCTTCTAGAAGGTTTACATGATTTATTAACAAACACGAGTTTTTAGAAAATGTCATTTATTTCATAAATGGAATCAACAAAGTATGCATATTCTATGTCATAACAACTTTATATAGTTTGCGCATGCGCAAACTATGCACATTCTACGTACTAACGACTTTCTATAGTTTGCGTATTCGTTCGGAAATAAGAAAAGCTTACTTCACCCCGTTTTTTAAAATCACAACTTCTAGAAGGTTTACATGATTTCTTAAAAAACACGAGTTTTTAGAAAATGTGATTTATTTCATAAATGGAATCAACAAAGTATGCATATTCTATGTCATAACAACTTTATATAGTTTGCGCATGTGTCCGGAATTAAGAAAAGCTTACTTCCGCCAGTTTTTTAAAATCACCGCTTCTAGAAGGTTTACATGATTTCTTAAAAAGCACGAGTTTTTAGAAAATGTCATTTATTTATTAAATGGAATCGACAAAGTATGCACATTCTACGTAATAACGACTTTCTATAGTTTGCGCATGCGTCCGGAAATAAGAAAAGCTTACTTCCGCCAGTTTTTTAAAATCACCGCTTCTAGAAGGTTTACATGATTTCTTAAAAAACATGAGTTTTTAGAAAATGAGATTTATTTCATAAATGGAACAAAAAAGGATGCACATTCTACGTCATAAAGACTTTCTAAAGTTTGTGCATGCGTCCGGAAATAAGAAAACCTTACTTCTGCCAGTTTTTTCAAATCACAGCTTCTAGAAGGTTTACATGATTTCTTAAAACACATGAGTTTTTAGAAAATGTCATTTATTTCATAAATTGAATCAACAAAGTATGCACATTCTACGTCATAACGACTTTCTATAGTTTGTGCATGCGTCCGGAAATAAGAAAAGCTTACTTCCCCCCGTCTTTTAAAATCACAGCTTCTAGAAGGTTTACATGATTTATTAAAAAAAATGAGTTTTTAGAAAATGTGATTTATTTCATAAAAGGAATCAACAAAGTATGCACATTCCACGTCATAACGACTTTCTATAGTTTGCGCATGTGTATGGAAATAAGAAAAGCTTACTTGCCCCCATTTTTTAAAATCACAACTTCTAGAAGGTTTACATTATTTCTTAAAAAACACGAGTTTTTAGAAAATGTCCTTTATTTAATAAATGGAATCAACAAAGTATGCACATTCTACGTAATAACGACTTTCTATAGTTTGCGCATGCGTCTGGAAATAAGAAAAGCTTACTTCCGCCTGTTTTTTAAAATCACAGCTTCTAGAAGGTTTACAGGATTTCTTAAAAAACACAGGTTTTTAGAAAATGTCATTTATTTCATAAATCGAATCAACAAAGTATGCACATTCTACGTCATAACGACTTTCTATAGTTTGCACATGCGTCCGGAAATAAGAAAAGCTTACTTCCGCCAGTTTTTTAAAATCACCGCTTCTAGAAGGTTTACATGATTTCTTAAAAAACACGAGTTTTTAGAAAATGTCATTTATTTAATAAATGGAATCAACAAAGTACGCACATTCTACGTAATAACGACTTTCTATAGTTTGCGCATGCGTCCGGAAATAAGAAAAGCTTACTTTCGCAAGTTTTTTAAAATCACCGCTTCTAGAAGGTTTACATGATTTCTTAAAAAACATGATTTTTTAGACAATGAGATTTATTTCATAAATTGAATCAACAAAGTATGCACATTCTACGTCATCACGACTTTCTAAAAATTGCGCATGCGTCCGGAAATAAAAAAAGCTAACTTCCGCCAGTTTTTTAAAATCACAGCTTCTAGAAAGTTTACATGATTTCTTAAAAAACATGAGTTTTTAGAAAATGTCATTTATTTCATAAATTGAATCAACAAAGTATGCACATTCTACGTCATAACGACTTTCTATAGTTTTCGCATGCGTCCGGAAATAAGAAAAGCTTACTTCCCCCCATTTTTTAAAATCACAGCTTTTAAAAGGTTTACATGATTTCTTAAAAAAAATGAGTTTTTAGAAAATGTGATTTATTTCATAAAAGGAATCAACAAAGTATGCACATTCTACGTCATAATGACTTTCTACAGTTTTCGCATGCATATGGAAATAAGAAAAGCTTACTTCCCCCCGTTTTTTAAAATCACAGCTTCTAGAAGGTTTACATAATTTGTTAAAAAACACGAGTTTTTAGAAAATGTCATTTATTTCATAAATGGAATCAACAAAGTATAAGCATTCTATGTCATAACGACTTTGTATAGTTTGCGCATGCGCAAACTATGCACATTCTACGTAATAACGACTTTCTATAGTTTGTGCATGTGTCTGGAAATAAGAAAAGCTTACTTCCCCCCTTTTTTTAAATTCACGGCTTCTAGAAGGTTTACATGATTTCTTAAAAAACACGAGATTTTAGAAAATTTGTTTTATTTAATAAATGGAATAAAGAAAGTATGCAAATTCTACGTCATAACGACTTTCTATAGTTTGCACATGCGTTCGGAAATAAGAAAAGCTTACTTCGCCTCGTTTTTTAAAATCACAGCTTCTAGAAGGTTTACATGATTCCTTCAAAAACATGAGTTTTTAGAAAATGTCATTTATTTCATAAATGGAATCAACAAAGTATGAACATTCGATGTCATAACGAATTTGTATAGTTTGCGCATGCGCAAACTATGCACATTCTATGTAATAACGACTTTCTATAGTTTGCGCATGCGTCCGGAAATAAGAAAAGCTTACTTCCCCCTTTTTTTTAAATTCACAGCTTCTAGAAGGTTTAGATGGTTTCTTAAAAAACATGAGTTTTTAGAAACTGTGATTTATTTCATAAATGGAATCAACAAAGTATGCACATTCTACGTAATAACGACTTTCTATAGTTTCCTCATGCGTCCGGAAATAAGAAAAGCTTAATTCAACCAGTTTTTTAAAATCACATCTTCTAGAAGGTTTACATGATTTCTCAAAAAACACGAGTTTTTAGAAAATGTCATTTATTTCATAAATGGAATCAACAAAGTATGAACATTCTATGTCATAACATATTTGTATAGTTTTCCCATGCGCAAACTATGCACATTCTATGTAATAACGATTTTCTATAGTTTTCGCATGCGTCTGGAAATAAGAAAAGCTTACTTCCCCCCTTTTTTTCAATTCACAGCTTCTAGAAGGTTTACATGATTTCTTAAAAAACACGATTTTTTAGAAAATGTGATTTATTTCATAAATGGAATCAACAAAGTATGCACATTCTACATCATAACGAAATTCTATTGTTTGCGCATACCTCCGGAAATAAGAAAAGCTTACTCCCACCTGTTTTTTAAAATCACACCTTCTAGAAGGTTTACATGATTTCTTAAAAAAAATGAGTTTTTAAAAAATGTGATTTATTTCATAAAAGCAATCAACAAAGTATGCACATTCTACGTCATAACGAATTTCTACAGTTTGCGCATGCGTATGGGAATAAGAAAAGCTTACTCCCCCTCGTTTTTTAAAATCACAGCTTCTAGAAGTTTTACATGATTTCTTAAAAAACACGCGTTTTTAGAAAATGTGATTTATTTCATAAATGGAATCAACAAAGTATGCATATTCTATGTCATAACGACTTTGTATAGTTTACGCATGTGCAAACTATGCACATTCTACGTCATAACGACTTTCTATAGTTTGCGCATGCATCCGGAAATAAGAAAAGCTTACATCTGCCAGTTTTTTAAAATCACAGCTTCTAGAAGGTTTACATGATTTCTTAAAAAACACGAGTTTTTAGGAAATGTGATTTATTTCATAAATGGAATCAACAAAGCATGCACATTCTATGTCATAACGAGTTTGTATAGTTTACGCATGCGCAAACTATGCACATTCTACATAATAACGACTTTCTATAGTTTGCGAATGCGTCCGGAAATAAGAAAAGCTTACTTCCCCCCGTTTTTTAAAACCACAGCTTCTAGAAGGTTTACATGATTTCTTAAAAAACACGAGTTTTTAGAAAATTTCATTTATTTCATAAAAGGTATCACCAAAGTATGCACATTCTATGTCATAACGACTTTCTATAGTTTGCGCATGTGTATGGAAATAAGAAAAGCTTACTTCCCCCCGTTTTTTAAAATCACAGCTTCTAGAAGGTTTACATGATTTCTTAAAAAACACGAGTTTTTAGAAAATGTCATTTTGTTTAATAAATGGAATCAACAAAGTATGCACATTCTAATTAATAACGACTTTCTATAGTTTGTGCATGCGTCCGGAAATAAGAAAAGCTTACTTCCCCCTGTTTGTTAAAATCACAGGTTCTAGAAGGTTTACATGATTTCTTAACAAACACGAGTTTTTAGAAAATGTCATTTATTTCATAAATGGAATCAATAACGTATGCACATTCTATGTCATAACGACTTTCTAGAGTTTGTGCATGCGTCCGGAAATGAGAAAAGCTTACTTCCCCCCGTTTTTTAAAATCACAGCTTCTAGAAGGTTTACATGATTTCTTAAAAAACACGAGTTTTTATAAAATGTGATTTATTTCATAAATGGAATCAAAAAGTATGCACATTCTACGTCATAACGACTTTCTACAGTTTGCGCATGCGTATGGAAATAAGAAAAGCTTACTTCCGCCAGTTTTTTAAATCACAGCTTCTAGAAGGTTTACATGATTTCTTAAAAAACACTAGTTTTTAGAAAATGTGATTTATTTCATAAATGGAATCAACAAAGTATGCACATTCTAAGTCATAACGAATTTCTATAGTTTGCGCATGCGTCCGGAAATAAGAAAAGCTTACTTCCGCAAGTTTTTTAAAATCACAGCTTCTAGAAGGTTTACATGATTTCTTAAAAAACGCGAGTTTTTAGAAAATGTGTATTATTTCATCAATGGAATCAACAAACTATGCACATTCTACGTTATAACGACTTTCTATAGTTTGCGAATGCGTCCGCGAATAAGAAAAGCTTATTTCCCCCCGGTTTTTAAAATCACAGCTTCTAGAAGGTTTACATGATTTCTTAAAAAACACGAGTTTTTAGAAAATGTCATTTATTTCATAAATGGATTCAAAAAAGTATGAACATTCGATGTCATAACGACTTCGTATAGTTTGCGCATGCGCAAACTATGCACATTCTATGTAATAACGACTTTCTATAGTTTGCGCATGCGTCCGGAAATAAGAAAAGCTTACTTCCCCCCTTTTTTTAAATTCCAAGCTTCTAGAAGGTTTACACGATTTCTTAAAAAACACGAGTTTTTAGAAAATGTGATTTATTTCATAAATGGAATCAACAAAGTATGCACATTCTACGTCATAACGAATTTCTATTGTTTGCGCATACGTCCGGAAATAAGAAAAGCTTACTTCCCCCTGTTTTTTAAAATCACAGCTTCTAGAAGGTTTACATGCTTTCATAAAAAAAATGAGTTTTTAGAAAATGTGATTTATTTAATAAAAGGAATCAACAAAGTATGCACATTCTACATCATAACGACTTTCTATATTTTTGTGCATGCATATGGAAATAAGAAAAGCTTACTTCCCCCCGTTTTTTAAAATCACAGCTTCTAGAAGGTTTACAAGATTTCTTAACAAACACGAGTTTTTAGAAAATGTCATTTATTTCATAAATGGAATCAACAAAGTATGCACATTCTATGTCATAACGACTTTCTATAGTTTGCGCATGCGTGAGGAAATAAGAAAAGCTTACTCCCCCCCATTTTTTAAAATCACAGCTTCTAGAAGGTTTACATGATTTCTTAAAAAAAATGAGTTTTTAAAAAATGTGATTTATTTCATAAAAGCAATCAACAAAGTATGCACATTCTACGTCATAACGACTTTCTACAGTTTGCGCATGCGTATGGGAATAAGAAAAGCTTACTTCCCCTCATTTTTTAAAATCACAGCTTCTAGAAGTTTTACATGATTTCTTAAAAAACAAGCGTTTTTAGAAAATGTGATTTATTTCATAAATGGAATCAACAAAGTATGAATATTCTATGTCATAACGACTTTGAATAGTTTACGCATGCGCAAACTATGCACATTCTACATAATACCGACTTTCTATAGTTTGCGAATGCGTCCGGAAATAAGAAAAGCTTACTTCCCCCTGTTTTTTAAAACCACACCTTCTAGAAGGTTTACATGATTTCTTAAAAAACAAGAGTTTTTAGAAAATGTCATTTATTTCATAAAAGGAATCAACAAAGTATGCACATTCTATGTCATAATGACTTTCTATAGTTTGCGCATGTGTATGGAAATAAGAAAAGCTTACTTCCGCCAGTTTTTTAAATCACAGCTTCTAGAAGGTTTACATGATTTCTTAAAAAACACGCGTTTTTAGAAAATGTGATTTATTTCATAAATCGAATCAACAAAGTATGAATATTCTATGTCATAACGACTTTGAATAGTTTACGCATGCGCAAACTATGCACATTCTACATAATAACGACTTTCTATAGTTTGCGAATGCGTCCGGAAATAAGAAAAGCTTACTTCCCCCCGTTTTTTAAAACCACACCTTCTAGAAGGTTTACATGATTTCTTAAAAAACAAGAGTTTATAGAAAATGTCATTTATTTCATAAAAGGAATCAACAAAGTATGCACATTCTATGTCATAACGACTTTCTATAGTTTGCGTATGTGTATGGAAATAAGAAAAGCTTACTTCGCCCCGCTTTTTAAAATCACAGCTTCTAGAAGGTTTACATGATTTCTAAAAAACACGAGTTTTTAGAAAATGTCATTTTGTTTAATAAATGGAATCAAAAAAGTATGCACATTCTAATTAATAACGACTTTCTATAGTTTGTGGATGCATCCGGAAATAAGAAAAGGTTACTTCCCCCTGTTTTTTAAAATCACAGCTTCTAGAAGGTTTACATGATTTCTTAACAAACACGAGTTTTTAGAAAATCTCATTTATTTCATAAATGGAATCAACAAAGTATGCACATTCTATGTCATAACGACTTTGTAGAGTTTGCGCATGCGTCCGGAAATGAGAAAAGCTTACTTCCCCCCGTTTTTTAAAATCACAGCTTCTAGAAGGTTTACATGATTTCTTAAAAAACACGAGTTTTTAGAAAATGTGATTTATTTCATAAATTAAATCAACAAAGTATGCACATTCTACGTCATAACGACTTTCTACAGTTTGCGCATGCGTATGGAAATAAGAAAAGCTTACTTCCGCTAGTTTTTTAAATCACAGCTTCTAGAAGGTTTACATGATTTCTTAAAAAACACTAGTTTTTAGAAAATGTGATTTATTTCATAAATGGAATCAACAAAGTATGCACATTCTAAGTCATAACGACTTTCTATAGTTTGCGCATGCGTCCGGAAATAAGAAAACCTTACTTCCGCAAGTTTTTTAAAATCACAGCTTCTAGAAGGTTTACATGATTTCTTAAAAAACACGAGTTTTTAGAAAATGTGATTTATTTCATCAATGGAATCAACAAAATATGCACATTCTACGTAATAACGACTTTCTATAGTTTGCGAAGGCGTCCGCGAATAAGAAAAGCTTATTTCCCCCCGGTTTTTAAAATCACAGCTTCTAGAAAGTTTACATGATTTCTTAAAAAACACGAGTTTTTAGAAAATGCCATTTATTTTATAAATGGAATAAGAAAAGTATGAACATTCTATGTCATAACGACTTCGTATAGTTTGCGCATGCGCAAACTATGCACATTCTATGTAATAACGGCTTTCTATAGTTTGCGCATGCGTCCGGAAATAAGAAAAGCTTACTTCCCCCCCTTTTTTTAAATTCACAGCTTCTAGAAGGTTTACATGATTTCTTAAAAAACACGAGTTTTTAGAAAATGTGATTTATTTCATAAATGGAATCAACAAAGTATGCACATTCTACGTCATAACGAATTTCTATTGTTTGCGCATACGTCTGGAAATAAGAAAAGCTTACTTCCCCCCGTTTTTTAAAATCACAGCTTCTAGAAGGTTTACATGCTTTCAAAAAAAAAATGAGTTTTTAGAAAATGTGATTTATTTAATAAAAGGAATTAACAAAGTATGCACATTCTACGTCATAACGACTTTCTATAGTTTTGTGCATGTGTATGGAAATAAGAAAAGCTTACTTCCCCCCGTTTTTTAAAATCACAGCTTCTAGAAGGTTTACATGATTTCTTAACAAACACGAGTTTTTAGAAAATGTCATTTATTTGATAAATGGAATCAAAAAAGTATGCACATTCTATGTCATAACGACTTTCTATAGTTTGCGCATACGTGAGAAAATAAGAAAAGCTTACTCCCCCCCGTTTTTTAAAATCACAGCTTCTAGAAGGTTTACATGATTTCTTAAAAAAAATGAGTTTTTAAAAAATGTGATTTATTTCATAAAAGGAATCAACAAAGTATGCACATTCTACGTCATAACGACTTTCTACAGTTTGTGCATGCGTATGGGAATAAGAAAAGCTTACTTCCCCTCGTTTTTTAAAATCACAGCTTCTAGAAGTTTTACATTATTTCTTAAAAAACACGCGTTTTTAGAAAATGTGATTTATTTCATAAATGGAATCAACAAAGTATCCATATTCTATGTCATAACGACTTTGTATAGTTTACGCATGTGCAAACTATGCACATTCTACGTCATAACGACTTTCTATAGTTTGCGCATGCGTCCGGAAATAAGAAAATCTTACATCCGCCAGTTTTTTAAAATCACAGCTTCTAGAAGGTTTACATGATTTCTTAAAAAACACGAGTTTTTAGAAAATGTGATTTATTTCATAAATGAAATCAACAAAGTATGCACATTCTACGTCATAACGACTTTCTACAGTTTGCGCATGCGTATGGAAATAAGAAAAGCTTACTTCCGCTAGTTTTTTAAATCACATCTTCTAGAAGGTTTACATGATTTCTTAAAAAACACTAGTTTTTAGAAAATGTGATTTATTTCATAAATGGAATCAACAAAGTATGCACATTCTAAGTCATAACGACTTTCTATAGTTTGCGCATGCGTCCGGAAATAAGAAAACCTTACTTCCGCAAGTTTTTTAAAATCACAGCTTCTAGAAGGTTTACATGATTTCTTAAAAAACACTAGTTTTTAGAAAATGTGATTTATTTCATAAATGGAATCAACAAAGTATGCACATTCTAAGTCATAACGACTTTCTAGAGTTTGCGCATGCGTCCGGAAATGAGAAAAGCTTACTTCCCCCCCGTTTTTTAAAATCACAGCTTCTAGAAGGTTTACATGATTTCTTAAAAAACACGAGTTTTTAGAAAATGTGATTTATTTCATAAATTAAATCAACAAAGTATGCACATTCTACGTCATAACGACTTTCTACAGTTTGCGCATGCGTATGGAAATAAGAAAAGCTTACTTCCGCTAGTTTTTTAAATCACAGCTTCTAGAAGGTTTACATGATTTCTTAAAAAACACTAGTTTTTAGAAAATGTGATTTATTTCATAAATGGAATCAACAAAGTATGCACATTCTAAGTCATAACGACTTTCTATAGTTTGCGCATGCGTCCGGAAATAAGAAAACCTTACTTCCGCAAGTTTTTTAAAATCACAGCTTCTAGAAGGTTTACATGATTTCTTAAAAAACACTAGTTTTTAGAAAATGTGATTTATTTCATAAATGGAATCAACAAAGTATGCACATTCTAAGTCATAACGACTTTCTATAGTTTGCGCATGCGTCCGGAAATAAGAAAACCTTACTTCCGCAAGTTTTTTAAAATCACAGCTTCTAGAAGGTTTACATGATTTCTTAAAAAAACACGAGTTTTTAGAAAATGTGATTTATTTCATCAATGGAATCAACAAAATATGCACATTCTACGTAATAACGACTTTCTATAGTTTGCGAAGGCGTCCGCGAATAAGAAAAGCTTATTTCCCCCCGGTTTTTAAAATCACAGCTTCTAGAAAGTTTACATGATTTCTTAAAAAACACGAGTTTTTAGAAAATGCCATTTATTTTATAAATGGAATAAGAAAAGTATGAACATTCTATGTCATAACGACTTCGTATAGTTTGCGCATGCGCAAACTATGCACATTCTATGTAATAACGGCTTTCTATAGTTTGCGCATGCGTCCGGAAATAAGAAAAGCTTACTTCCCCCCTTTTTTTAAATTCACAGCTTCTAGAAGGTTTACATGATTTCTTAAAAAACACGAGTTTTTAGAAAATGTGATTTATTTCATAAATGGAATCAACAAAGTATGCACATTCTACGTCATAACGAATTTCTATTGTTTGCGCATACGTCTGGAAATAAGAAAAGCTTAATTCCCCCCGTTTTTTAAAATCACAGCTTCTAGAAGGTTTACATGCTTTCAAAAAAAAAATGAGTTTTTAGAAAATGTGATTTATTTAATAAAAGGAATCAACAAAGTATGCACATTCTACGTCATAACGACTTTCTATAGTTTTGTGCATGCGTATGGAAATAAGAAAAGCTTACTTCCCCCCGTTTTTTAAAATCACAGCTTCTAGAAGGTTTACATGATTTCTTAACAAACACGAGTTTTTAGAAAATGTCATTTATTTGATAAATGGAATCAAAAAAGTATGCACATTCTATGTCATAACGACTTTCTATAGTTTGCGCATACGTGAGGAAATAAGAAAAGCTTACTCCCCCCCGTTTTTTAAAATCACAGCTTCTACAAGGTTTACATGATTTCTTAAAAAAAATGAGTTTTTAAAAATTGTGATTTATTTCATAAAAGGAATCAACAAAGTATGCACATTCTACGTCATAAGGACTTTCTACAGTTTGTGCATGCGTATGGGAATAAGAAAAGCTTACTTCCCCTCGTTTTTTAAAATCACAGCTTCTAGAAGTTTTACATTATTTCTTAAAAAACACGCGTTTTTAGAAAATGTGATTTATTTCATAAATGGAATCAACAAAGTATCCATATTCTATGTCATAACGACTTTGTATAGTTTACGCATGTGCAAACTATGCACATTCTACGTCATAACGACTTTCTATAGTTTGCGCATGCGTCCGGAAATAAGAAAATCTTACATCCGCCAGTTTTTTTAAAATCACAGCTTCTAGAAGGTTTACATGATTTCTTAAAAAACACGAGTTTTTAGAAAATGTGATTTATTTCATAAATGGAATCAACAAAGCATGCACATTCTATGTCATAACGACTTTGTATAGTTTACACATGCGCAAACTATGCACATTCTACATAATAACGACTTTCTATAGTTTGCGAATGCGTCCGGAAGTAAGAAAAGCTTACTTCCCCCCATTTTTTAAAACCACAGCTTCTAGAAGGTTTACATGATTTCTTAAAAAACACGAGTTTTTAGAAAATGTCATTTATTTCATAAAAGGAATCAACAAAGTATGCACATTCTATGTCATAACGACTTTCTATAGTTTGCGCATGTGTATGGAAATAAGAAAAGCTTACTTCGCCCCATTTTTTAAAATCACAGCTTCTAGAAGGTTTACATGATTTCTTAAAAAACACGAGTTTTTAGAAAATGTCATTTTGTTTAATAAATGGAATCAACAAAGTATGCACATTCTAATTAATAACGACTTTCTATAGTTTGTGCATGCGTCCAGAAATAAGAAAAGCTTACTTTTCCCTGTTTGTTAAAATCACAGCTTCTAGAAGGTTTACATGATTTCTTAACAAACACGAGTTTTTGGAAATGTCATTTATTTCATAAATGGAATCAACAAAGTATGCATATTCTATGTCAAAACAACTTTATATAGTTTGCGCATGCGCAAACTATGCACATTCTATGTACTAACGACTTTCAATATTTTGCGTATTCGTCCGGAAATAAGAAAAGCTTATTTACCCCGTTTTTTAAAATCACCGGTTCTAGAAGGTTTACATGATTTCTTAAAAAACATGAGTTTTTATTAAATGTCATTTATTTAATAAATGGAATCAACAAAGTATGCACATTCTACGTAATAACGACTTTCTATAGTTTGCACATGCGTCCGAAAATAAGAAAAGCTTACTTCCACCAGTTTTTTAAAATCACCGCTTCTAGAAGGTTTACATGATTTCTTAAAAAACACGAGTTTTTAGAAAATGAGATTTATTTCATAAATGGAATCAACAAAGTATGCACATTCTACGTCATAACGAATTTCTAAAGTTTGCGCATGCGTCCGGAAATAAGAAAAGCTAACTTCCGCCAGTTTTTTAAAATCACAGCTTCTAGAAGGTTTACATGATTTCTTAAAAAACACGCGTTTTTAGAAAATGTGATTTATTTCATAAATGGAATCAACAAAGTATCCATATTCTATGTCATAACGACTTTGTATAGTTTACGCATGTGCAAACTATGCACATTCTAAGTCATAACGACTTTCTATAGTTTGCGCATGCGTCCGGAAATAAGAAAAGCTTACTTCCCCTCGTTTTTTAAAATCACAGCTTCTAGAAGGTTTACATGATTTCTTAAAAAACACGAGTTTTTAGAAAATGTGATTTATTTCATAAATGGAATCAACAAAGCATGCACATTCTATGTCATAACGACTTTGTATAGTTTACGCATGCGCAAACTATGCACATTCTACATAATAACGACTTTCTATAGTTTGCAAATGCGTCCGGAAATAAGAAAAACTTACTTCCCCCCATTTTTTAAAACCACAGCTTCTAGAAGGTTTACATGATTTCTTAAAAAACACGAGTTTTTAGAAAATGTCATTTATTTCATAAAAGGAATCAACAAAGTATGCACATTCTATGCCATAACGACTTTCTATAGTTTGCGCATGTGTATGGAAATAAGAAAAGCTTACTTCGCCCCATTTTTTAAAATCACAGCTTCTAGAAGGTTTACATGATTTCTTAAAAAACACGAGTTTTTAGAAAATGTCATTTTGTTTAATAAATGGAATCAACAAAGTATGCACATTCTAATTAATAACGACTTTCTATAGTTTGTGCATGCGTCCGGAAATAAGAAAAGCTTACTTCCCCATGTTTGTTAAAATCACAGCTTCTAGAAGGTTTACATGATTTCTTAACAAACACGAGTTTTTAGAAAATGTCATTTATTTCATAAATGGAATCAACAAAGTATGCATATTCTATGTCAAAACAACTTTATATAGTTTGCGCATGCACAAACTATGCACATTCTATGTACTAATGACTTTCTATAGTTTGCGTATTCGTCCGGAAATAAGAAAAGCTTATTTACCCCCGTTTTTTAAAATCACAACTTCTAGAAGGTTTACATGATTTCTTAAAAAACACGAGTTTTTAGAAAGTGTGATTTATTTCATAAATGGAATCAACAAAGTATGCATATTCTATGTCATAACAACTTTATATAGTTTGCGTATGCGTCCGGAAATAAGAAAAGCTTACTTCCGCCAGTTTTTTAAAATCACCGCTTCTAGAAGGTTTACATGATTTCTTAAAAAACACGAGTTTTTATTAAATGTCATTTATTTAATAAATGGAATCAACAAATTATGCACATTCTACGTAATAACGACTTTCTATAGTTTGCACATGCGTCCGGAAATAAGAAAAGCTTACTTCCGCCAGTTTTTTAAAATCACCGCTTCTAGAAGGTTTACATGATTTCTTAAAAAACACGAATTTTTAGAAAATGAGATTTATTTCATAAATGGAATCAACAAAGTATGCACATTCTATGTCATAACGAATTTCTAAAGTTTGCGCATGCGTCCGGAAATAAGAAAAGCTAACTTCCGCCAGTTTTTTAAAATCACAGCTTCTAGAAAGTTTACATGATTTCTTAAAAAACATGAGTTTTTTTAAAATGTCATTTATTTCATAAATTGAATCAACAAAGTATGCACATTCTATGTCATAACGACTTTATATAGTTTTCGCATGCGTCCGGAAATAAGAAAAGCTTACGTCCCCCCGTTTTTTAAAATCACAGCTTCTAAAAGGTTTACATGATTTCTTAAAAAAAATGAGTTTTTAGAAAATGTGATTTATTTCATAAAAGGAATCAACAAAGTATGCACATTCTACGTCATAACGACTTTCTACAGTTTGCGCATGCATATGGAAATAAAAAAAGCTTACTTCCCCCCATTTTTTAAAATCACAGCTTCTAGAAGGTTTACATAATTTGTTAAAAAACACGAGTTTTTAGAAAATGTCATTTATTTCATAAATGGAATAACCAAAGTATGAGCATTCTATGTCATAATGACTTTGTATAGTTTGCGCATAAGCAAACTATGCACATTTTATGTAATAACGACTTTCTATAGTTTGCGCATGCGTCCGGAAATAAGAAAAGCTTACTTCCCCCCTTTTTTTAAATTCACAGCTTCTAGAAGGTTTACATGATTTCTTAAAAAACACGAGTTTTTAGAAAATGTGATTTATTTCATAAATGGAATCAACAAACTATGCACATTCTACGTAATAACGACTTTCTATAGTTTTCGCATGCGTCCGGAAATAAGAAAAGCTTAATTCAACCAGTTTTTTAAAATAACAGCTTCTAGAAGGTTTAGATGATTTCTTAAAAAACATGAGTTTTTATAAAATGTGATTTCTTTCATAAATGGAATCAACAAAGTATGCACATTCTATGACATAACGACTTTCTATATTTGCGCATGCGTCCGCAAATAACAAAAGCTTACTGACCCCCGTTTTTTAAAATCACAGCTTCTGGAAGGTTTACATGATTTCTTAACAAACACGAGTTTTTAGAAAATGTCATTTATTTCATAAATGGAATCAACAAAGTATGCACATTCTATGTCATAACGACTTTCTATAGTTTTCGCATGCGCAAACTATGCAAATTCTACGTAATAACGACTTTCTATAGTTTGCGCATGCGTCCGGAAATAAGAAAAACTTACCTCCGCCAGTTTTTAAAAATCACAGCTTCTAGAAGGTTTACATGATTTCTTAAAAAACATGAGTTTTTAGAAAATGTGACTTATTTCATAAATGGAATCAACAAAGTATGCACAGTCTACGTCATAACGACTTTCTATAGTTTGCGCATGCGTCCGGAAATAAGAAAAGCTTACTTCCCCCCGTTTTTTAAAATCACAGCTTCTAAAAGGTTTACATGATTTCTTAAAAAAAATGAGTTTTTAGAAAATGTGATTTATTTCATAAAAGGAATCAACAAAGTATGCACATTCTACGTCATAACGACTTTCTACAGTTTGCGCATGCATATGGAAATAAGAAAAGCTTACTTCCGCCAGTTTTTTAAAATCACAGCTTCTAGAAGGTTTACATGATTTCTTAAAAAACACTAGTTTTTAGAAAATGTGATTTATTTCATAAATGGAATCAACAAAGTATGCACATTCTAAGTCATAACGACTTTCTATAGTTTGCGCATGCGTCCGGAAATAACAAAAGCTTACTTCCACAAGTTTTTTAAAATCACAGCTTCTAGAAGGTTTACATGATTTCTTAAAAAACACGAGTTTTTAGAAAATGTGATTTATTTCATCAATGGAATCAACAAACTATGCACATTCTACGTAATAACGACTTTCTATAGTTTGCGAACGCGTCCGCAAATAAGAAAAGCTTATTTCCCCCCGGTTTTTAAAATCACAGCTTCTAGAAGGTTTACATGATTTCTTAAAAAAAACGAGTTTTTAGAAAATGTCATTTATTTCATAAATGGAATCAAAAAAGTATGAACATTCTATGTCATAACGACATTGTATAGTTTCCGCATGCGCAAACTATGCACATTCTATGTAATAACGACTTTCTATAGTTTGCGCATGCGTCCGGAAATAAGAAAAGCTTACTTCCCCCCTTTTTTTAAATTCACAGCTTCTAGAAGGTTTACATGATTTCTTAAAAAACAGGAGTTTTTAGAAAATGTGATTTATTTCATAAATGGAATCAACAAAGTATGCACATTCTTTGTCATAACGATTTTCTATAGTTTGCGCATACGTCCGAAAATAAGAAAAGCTTACTTCCCCCCGTTTTTTAAAATCACAGCTTCTAGAAGGTTTACATGCTTTCATAAAAAAACGAGTTTTTAGAAAATGTGATTTATTTAATAAAAGGAATCAACAAAGTATGCACATTCTACGTCATAACGACTTTCTATAGTTTTGTGCATGCGTATGGAAATAAGAAAAGCTTACTTCCCCCCATTTTTTAAAATCGAGGCTTCTAGAAGGTTTACATGATTTCTTAAAAAACACGAGTTTTTAGAAAATGTCATTTATTTCATAAATGGAATCAACAAAGTATGAACATTCGATGTCATAACGAATTTGTATAGTTTGTGCATGCACAAACTATGCACATTCTATGTAATAACGACTTTCTATAGTTTGCGCATGCGTCCGGAAATAAGAAAAGCTTACTTCCCCCCTTTTTTTAAATTCACGGCTTCTAGAAGGTTTACATGATTTCTTAAAAAACATGAGTTTTTAGAAAATGTGATTTATTTCATAAATGGAATCAACAAAATATGCACATTCTACGTAATAACGACTTTCTATAGTTTGCGCATGCGTCCAGAAATAAGAAAAGCTTACCTCCGCCAGTTTTTTAAAATCACCGCTTCTAGAAGGTTTACATGATTTCTTAAAAAACACGAGTTTTTAGAAAATGAGATTTATTTCATAAATGGAATCAACAAAGTATGTACATTCTACGTCATAACGACTTTCTATAGTTTGCGCATGCGTCCGGAAATAAGAAAAGCTTACTTCCGCTAGTTTTTTAAAATCACAGCTTCTATAAGGTTTACATGATTTCTTAAAAAACATGAGTTTTTAGAAAATGTCATTTATTTCATAAAATGAATCAACAAAGTATGCGCATTCTACGTCATAACGACTTTCTACAGTTTGCGCATGCGTATTGAAATAAGAAAAGCTTACTTCCGCAAGTTTTTTAAAATCATAGCTTCTAGAAGGTTTACATGATTTCTTAAAAAAAACGAGTTTTTAGAAAATGTGATTTATTTCATCAATGGAATCAACAAAGTATGCACATTCTACGTCATAACGACTTTCTATAGTTTGCGAATGCATCCGCGAATAAGAAAAGCTTACTTGCCCCCGGTTTTTAAAATCACAGCTTCTATAAGGTTTACATGATTTCTTAAAAAACACGAGTTTTTAGAAAATGTCATTTATTTCATAAATGGAATCAAAAAAGTATGCACATTCTATGTCATAACGACTTCGTATAGTTTGCGCATGCGCAAACTATGCACATTCTATGTAATAACGAATTTCTATAGTTTGCGCATGCGTCCGGAAATAAGAAAAGCTTACTTCCCCCCTTTTTTTAAATTCACAGCTTCTAGAAGGTTTACATGATTTCTTAAAAAACACGAGTTTTTTAAAAAATGTGATTTATTTCATAAAAGGAATCAACAAAGTATGCACATTCTACGTCATAAGGACTTTCTACAGTCTGCGCATGCGTATGGAAATAAGAAAAGCTTACTTCTGCCAGTTTTTTAAAATCACAGCTTCTAGAAGGTTTACATGATTTCTTAAAAAACACTAGTTTTTAGAAAATGTGATTTCTTTCATAAATGGAATCAACAAACTATGCACATTCTACGTAAAAACGACTTTCTATAATTTACGAATGCGTCCGCAAATAAGAAAAGCTTATTTCCCTCCGGTTTTTAAAATCACAGCTTCTAGAAGGTTTACATGATTTCTTAAAAAACACGAGTTTTTAGAAAATGTCATTTATTTCATAAATGGAATAAACAAAGTATGAACATTCTATGTCATAACGACATCGTATAGTTTGCGCATGCGCAAACTATGCACATTCTATGTAATAACAACTTTCTATAGTTTGCGCATGCGTCCGGAAATAAGAAAAGCTTACTTCCACCTGTTTTTTAAAATCACAGCTTCTAGAAGGTTTACATGATTTCTTAACAAACACGAGTTTTTAGAAAATGTCATTTATTTCATAAATGGAATCAACAAAGTATGCACATTCTATGTCATAACGACTTTCTATACTTTGCGCATGTGCAAACTATGCACATTTTACGTACTAATAACTTTCTATAGTTTGTGTATGCGTCCGGAAATAAGAAAAGCTTCCTTCACCCCATTTTTTAAAATCACAACTTCTAGAAGGTTTACATGATTTCATAAAAAACACGAGTTTTTAGAAAATGTGATTAATTTCATCAATGGAATCAACAAAGTATGCACATTCTACGTCATAAGGAATTTCTATAGTTTGCGCATGTGTATGGAAATTAGAAAAGCTTACTTCCCCCCATTTTTTAAAATCACAGCTTAAAGAAGGTTTACATGATTTCTTAAAAAACACGAGTTTTGAGAAAATGTCATTTATTTTATAAACGGAATCAACAACGTATGCACATTTTACGTAATAACGACTTTCTATAGTTTGCTCATGCATCCGGAAATAAGAAAAGCTTACTTCCCCCTGTTTGTTAAAATCACAGCTTCTAGAAGGTTTACATGATTTCTTAACAAACACGAGTTTTTAGAAAATGTCATTTATTTCATAAATGGAATCAACAAAGTATGCATATTCTATGTCAAAACAACTTTATATAGTTTGCGCATGCGCAAACTATGCACATTCTACATACTAACGACTTTCTATAGTTTGCGTATTCGTCCGGAAATAAGAAAAGCTTATTTACCCCGTTTTTTAAAATCACAACTTCTAGAAGGTTTACATGATTTCTTAAAAAACACGAGTTTTTAGAAAGTGTGATTTATTTCATAAATGGAATCAACAAAGTATGCATATTCTATGTCATAACAACTTTATATAGTTTCCGCATGCGTCCGGAAATAATAAAAGCTTACTTCCGCCAGTTTTTTAAAATCACCACTTATAGAAGGTTTACATGATTTCTTAAAAAACACGAGTTTTTTGAAAATGTCATTTATTTAATAAATGGAATCAACAAAGTATGCACATTCTATGTAATAACGACTTTCTATAGTTTGCACATGCGTCCGGAAATAAGAAAAGCTTACTTCCGCCAGTTTTTTAAAATCACCGCTTCTAGAAGGTTTACATGATTTCTTAAAAAACACGAGTTTTTAGAAAATGAGATTTATTTCATAAATGGAATCAACAAAGTATGCACATTCTACGTCATAACGACTTTCTAAAGTTTGCGCATGCGTCCGGAAATAAGAAAAGCTAACTTCCGCCAGTTTTTTAAAATCACAGCTTCTAGAAAGTTTACATGATTTCTTAAAAAACATAAGTTTTTAGAAAATGTCATTTATTTGATAAATTGAATCAACAAAGTATGCACATTCTACGTCATAACGACTTTGTATAGTTTTCGCATGCATCCGAAAATAAGAAAAGCTTACTTCCCCCCGTTTTTTAAAATCACAGCTTCTAAAAGGTTTACATGATTTCTTAAAAAAAATGAGTTTTTAGAAAATGTGATTTATTTCATAAAAGGAATCAACAAAGAATGCACATTCTACGTCATAACGACTTTCTACAGTTTGCGCATGCATATGGAAATAAGAAAAGCTTACTTCCCCCCGTTTTTTAAAATCACAGCTTCTAGAAGGTTTACATAATTTGTTAAAAAACACGAGTTTTTAGAAAATGTCATTTATTTCATAAATGGAATCAACAAAGTATGAGAATTCTATTTCATAACGACTTTGTATAGTTTGCGCATGCGCAAACTATGCACATTCTACGTAATAACGACTTTCTATAGTTTGCGCATGTGTCCCAAAATAAGAAAAGCTTACTTCCCCCCTTTTTTTAAATTCACGGCTTCTAGAAGGTTTACATTATTTCTTAAAAAACACGAGTTTTTAGAAAATTTGATTTATTTCATAAATGGAATCAAGAAAGTATGCAAATTCTACGTCATAACGACTTTCTATAGTTTGCGCATGCGTCCGGAAATAAGAAAAGCTTACTTCACCTCGTTTTTTCAAATCACAGCTTCTAGAAGGTTTACATGATTCCTTAAAAAACACGAGTTTTTAGAAAATGTCATTTATTTCATAAATGGAATCAACAAAGTATGAACATTCGATGTCATAACGACTTTGTATAGTTTGCGCACGCGCAAACTATGCACATTCTATGTAATAACGACTTTCTATAGTTTGCGCATGCGTCCGAAAATAAGAAAAGCTTACATCCGCCAGTTTTTTAAAATAACAGCTTCTAGAAGGTTTACATGATTTCTTAAAAAACATAAGTTTTTAGAAAATGTCATTTATTTGATAAATTGAATCAACAAAGTATGCACATTCTACGTCATAACGACTTTGTATAGTTTTCGCATGAGTCCGAAAATAAGAAAAGCTTACTTCCCCCCGTTTTTTAAAATCACAGCTTCTAAAAGGTTTACATGATTTCTTAAAAAAAAAGAGTTTTTAGAAAATGTGATTTATTTCATAAAAGGAATCAACAAAGTATGCACATTCTACGTCATAACGACTTTCTATAGTTTTCGCATGCATATGGAAATAAGAAAAGCTTACTTCCCCCCGTTTTTTAAAATCACAGCTTCTAGAAGGTTTACATAATTTGTTAAAAAACACGAGTTTTTAGAAAATGTCATTTATTTCATAAATGGAATCAACAAAGTATGAGAATTCTATTCCATAACAACTTTGTATAGTTTTTCGCATGCGCAAACTATGCACATTCTACGTAATAACGACTTTCTATAGTTTGCGCATGTGTCCGAAAATAAGAAAAGCTTACTTCCCCCCTTTTTTTAAAAACGAGTTTTTAGAAAATTTGATTTATTTCATAAATGGAATCAAGAAAGTATGCAAATTCTACGTCATAACGGCTTTCTATAGTTTGCGCATGCGTCCGGAAATAAGAAAAGCTTACTTCCCCTCGTTTTTTAAAATCACAGCTTCTAGAAGGTTTACATGATTCCTTAAAAAACACGAGTTTTTAGAAAATGTCATTTATTTCATAAATGGAATCAACAAAGTATGAACATTCGATGTCATAACGACTTTGTATAGTTTGCGCGCGCGCAAACTATGCACATTCTATGTAATAACGACTTTCTATAGTTTGCGCATGCGTCCGGAAATAAGAAAAGCTTACATCCGCCAGTTTTTTAAAATAACAGCTTCTAGAAGGTTTACATGATTTCTTAAAAAACGTGAGTTTTTACAAAATGTGATTTATTTCATAAATGGAATCAACAAAGTATGCACATTCTATGTCATAACGACTTTCTATAGTTTGCGCATTCGTCCGCAAATAAGAAAAGCTTACTTCCCCCCGTTTTTTAAAATCACAGCTTCTAGAAGGTTTACATGATTTCTTAAAAAAAACGCGTTTTTAAAAAATGTGATTTATTTCATAAAAGGAATCAACAAAGTATGCACATTCTACGTCACAACGACTTTCTACATTTTGCGCATGCGTATGGAAATAAGAAAAGCTTCCTGACCCTTGTTTTTTAAAATCACAGCTTCTAGAAGGTTTACATGATTTCTTAACAAACACGAGTTTTTAGAAAATGTCATTTATTTCATAAATGCAATCAACAAACTATGCACATTCTATGTCATAACGACTTTCTATAGTTTTCGCATGCGCAAACTATGCACATTCTACGTAATAACGACTTTCTATAGTTTGCCCATGCGTCCGGAAATAAGAAAAGCTTACCTCCGCCAGTTTTTTAAAATCACAGCTTCTAGAAGGTTTACATGATATCTTAAAAAACACGAGCTTTTAGAAAATGTGATTTATTTCATAAATGGAATCAACAAAGTATGCACATTCTATGTAATAACGACTTTCTATAGTTTGCTCATGCGTCCAGAAATAAGAAAAGCTTACTTCCGCCAGTTTTTTAAAATCACAGCTTCTAGAAGGTTTACATGATTTCTTAAAAAACATGAGTTTTTAGAAAATGTCATTTATTTCATAAATTGAGTCAACAAAGTATGCACAGTCTATGTCATAACGACTTTCTATAGTTTGCGCATGCGTCCGGAAATAACAAAAGCTTACTTCCCCCCGTTTTTTAAAATCACAGCTTCTAAAAGGTTTACATGATTTCTTAAAAAAAATGAGTTTTTAGAAAATGTGATTTATTTCATAAAAGGAATTAACAAAGTATGCACATTCTACGTCATAACGACTTTCTACAGTTTGCGCATGCGTATGGAAATAAGAAAAGCTTACTTCCGCCAGTTTTTTAAAATCACAGCTTCTAGAAGGTTTACATGATTTCTTAAAAAACACTAGTTTTTAGAAAATGTGATTTATTTCTTAAATGGAATCAGCAAAGTATGCACATTCTAAGTCATAACGACTTTCTATAGTTTGCGCATGCGTCCAGAAATAAGAAAAGCTTACTTCCGCAAGTTTTTTAAAATCACAGCTTCTAGAAGCTTTACATGATTTCTTAAAAAACACGAGTTTTTAGAAAATGTCATTTATTTCATCAATGGAATCAACAAACTATGCACATTCTACGTCATAACGACTTTCTATAGTTTGCGAATTCGTCCGCAAATAGGAGAAGCTTATTTCCCCCCGGTTTTAAAATCACAGCTTCTAGAAGGTTTACATGATTTCTTAAAAAACACGAGTTTTTAGAAAATGTCATTTATTTCCTAAATGGTATCAAAAACCTATGAACATTCTATGTCATAACGACATCATATAGTTTGCGCATGCGCAAACTATGTACATTCTATGTAATAACGACTTTCTATAGTTTGCGCATGCGTCGGGAAATAAGAAAAGCTTACTTCCCCCCTTTTTTTAAATTCACAGCTTCTAGAAGGTTTACATGATTTCTTAAAAAACACGAGTTTTTAGAAAATGTGATTTATTTCATAAATGGAATCAACAAATTATGCACATTCTTTGTCATAACGACTTTCTATAGTTTTGTGCATGCGTATGGAAATAAGAAAAGCTTACTTCCCCCCGTTTTTTAAAATCACAGCTTCTAGAAGGTTTACATGATTTCTTAAAAAACACGAGTTTTTAGAAAATGTCATTTATTTCATAAATGGAATCAACAAAGTATGAACATTCGTTGTCATAACGAATTTGTATAGTATGTGCATGCACAAACTATGCACATTCTATGTGATAACGACTTTCTATAGTTTGCGCATGCGTCCGGAAATAAGAAAAGCTTACTTCCCCCCTTTTTTTAAATTCACGGCTTCTAGAAGGTTTACATGATTTCTTAAAAAAAACTAGTTTTTAGAAAATGTGATTTATTTCATAAATGGAATCAACAAAGTATGCACATTCTACGTAATAACGACTTTCTATAGTTTGCGCATGCGTCCGGAAATAAGAAAAGCTTACTTCCGCCAGTTTTTTAAAATCACCACTTCTAGAAGGTTTACATGATTTCTTAAAAAACACGAATTTTTAGAAAATGTCATTTATTTAATAAATGGAATAAACAAAGTATGCACATTCTACGTAATAACGATTTTCTATAGTTTGCGCATGCGTCCGGAAATAAGACAAGCTTACTTCCGCCAGTTTTTTAAAATCACCGCTTCTAGAAGGTTTACATGATTTCTTAAAAAACACGAGTTTTTAGAAAATGAGATTTATTTCATAAATGGAATCAACAAAGTATGCACATTCTACGTCATAACGACTTTCAAAAGTTTGCGCATCCATCCGGAAATAAGAAAAGCTAACTTCCGCCAGTTTTTTAAAATCACAGCTTCTAGAAAGTTTACATGATTTCTTAAAAAACATAAGTTTTTAGAAAATGTCATTTATTTCATAAATTGAATCAACAAAGTATGCACATTCTACGTCATAATAACTTTCTATAGTTTTCGCATGCGTCGGGAAATAAGAAAAGCTTACTTCCCCCCGTTTTTTAAAATCACAGCTTCTAAAAGGTTTACATGATTTCTTAAAAAAAATGAGTTTTTAGAAAATGTGATTTATTTCATAAAAGAAATCAACAAAGTATGCACATTCTACGTCATAACGACTTTGTGTAGTTTGCGAATGCATCTGCAAATAAGAAAAGCTTACTTCCCCCCAGTTTTTAAAATCACAGCTTCTAGAAGGTTTACATGATTTCTTCAAAAACACGAGTTTTTAGAAAATGTCATTTCTTTCATAAATGGAATCAAAAAAGTATGAACATTATATGTCATAACGACTTTGTATAGTTTGCGCATGCGCAAACTATGCACATTCTATGTAATAACGACTTTCTATAGTTTGCGCATGCGTTCAGATATAAGAAAAGCTTACTTCCCCACTTTTTCTAAATTCACAGCTTCTACAAGGTTTACATGATTTCTTAAAAAACCCGAGTTTTTAGAAAATGTGATTTTTTTTATAAATGGAATCAACAAAGTATGCATATTCTATGTCATAACAACTTTGTATAGTTTACGCATGCGCAAACTATGCACATTCTACGTCATAACGACTTTCTATAGTTTGCGCATGCGTCCGGAAATAAGAAAAGCTTACATCCGCCAGTTTTTTAAAATCACAGGTTCTAGAAGGTTTACATGATTTCTTAAAAAACACGAGTTTTTAGAAAATGTGATTTATTTCATAAATGGAATCAACAAAGCATGCACATTCTATGTCATAATGACTTTGTATAGTTTACGCATGCGCAAACTATGCACATTCTACATAATAACGACTTTCTATAGTTTGCGAATGCGTCCGGAAATAAGAAAAGCTTACTGCCCCCCGTTTTTTAAAACCACAGCTTCTAGAAGGCCTACATGATTTCTTAAAAAACATGAGTTTTTAGAAAATGTCATTTATTTCATAAAAGGAATCAACAAAGTATGCACATTTTATGTCATAACGATTTTCTATAGTTTGCGCATGTGTATGGAAATAAGAAAAGCTTACTTCCCCCCGTTTTTTAAAATCACAGCTTCTAGAAGGTTTACATGATTTCTTAAAAAACACGAGTTTTTAGAAAATGTCATTTTGTTTAATAAATGGAATCAACAAAGTATGCACATTCTAATTAATAACGACTTTCTATAGTTTGTGCATGCGTCCGGAAATAAGAAAAGCTTACTTCCCCCTGTCTTTTAAAATCACAGCTTCTAGAAGGTTTACATGATTTCTTAACAAACACGAGTGTTTAGAAAATGTCATTTATTTCATAAATGGAATCAACAAAGTATGCACATTCTATGTCATAACGACTTTCTATAGTTTGCGCATGCGCAAACTATGCACATTCTACGTCATAACGAATTTCTATAGTTTGTGCATGCGTCCGGAAATAAGAAAAGCTTACTTCCCCCCATTTTTTAAAATCATAGCTTCTAGAAGGTTTACATGATTTCTTAAAAAACACGAGTTTTTAGAAAATGTGATTTATTTCATCAATGGAATCAACAAAGTATGGACAGTCTACATCATAACGACTTTCTATAGTTTGCGCATGCTTCCGGAAATAAGAAAAGCTTACTTCCCCCAGTTTTTTAAAATCACAGCTTCTAAAAGGTTTACATGATTTCTTTAAAAAAATGAGTTTTTAGAAAATGTGATTTATTTCATAAAAGGAATCAACAAAGTATGCACATTCTACGTCATAACGACTTTCTACAGTTTGCGCATGCATATGGAAATAAGAAAAGCTTACTTCCCCCCGTTTTTTAAAATCACAGCTTCTAGAAGGTTTACATGATTTCTTAACAAACACGAGTTTTTAGAAAATGTCATTTATTTCATAAATGGAATCAACAAAGTATGCACATTCTATGTCATAACGACTTTCTATAGTTTTCGCATGCGCAAACTATGCACATTCGACATAATAACGACTTTCTATAGTTTGCGCATGCGTCCGGAAATAAGAAAAGCTTACTCCCCCCCTTTTTTTAAATTCACGGCTTCTAGAAGGTTTACATGATTTCTTAAAAAACACGAGTTTTTAGAAAATGTTATTTATTTCATAAATGGAATCGACAAAGTATGCACATTCTACGTCATAATGACTTTCTATAGTTTCCGCATGCGTCCGGAAATAAGAAAAGCTTAATTCAACCAGTTTTTTAAAATCACAGCTTCTAGAAGGTTTACATGATTTCTTAAAAAACATGGGCTTTTAAAAAATGTGATTTATTTCATAAATGGAATCAACAAAGTATGCACATTCTATGTCATAACGACTTTCTATAGTTTGCGGATGCGTCCGCAAATAAGAAAAGCTTACTTCCCCCCATTTTTTAAAATCACAGCTTCTAGAAGGTTTACATGATTTCTTACAAAAAACGCGTTTTTAGAAAATGTGATTTATTTCATAAAAGGAATCAACAAAGTATGCACATTATACATCATAACGACTTTCTAAAGTTTGGGCATGCGTATGGAAATATGAAAAGCTTACTGACCCCCGTTTTTTAAAATCACAGGTTCTAGAAGGTTTACATGATTTCTTAACAAACACGAGTTTTTAGAAAATGTCATTTATTTCATAAATGGAATCAACAAATTATGCACATTCTATTTCATAACGACTTTCTATAGTTTTCGCATGCGCAAACTATGCACATTCTACGTAATAACGACTTTCTATAGGTTGCGCATGCGTTCGGAAATAAGAAAAGCTTACTTCCCCCATTTTTTAAAATCACAGCTTCTAGAAGGTTTACATGATTTCTTAAAAAACACGAGTTTTTAGAAAATGTCATTTATTTCATAAATGGAATGAACAAAGTATGAACATTCTATGTCATAACGACTTTGTGTAGTTTGCGAATGCATCTGCAAATAACAAAAGCTTACTTCCCCGCGGTTTTTAAAATCACAGCTTCTAGAAGGTTTACATGATTTCTTCAAAAACATGAGTTTTTAGAAAATGTCATTTCTTTCATAAATGGAATCAAAAAAGTATGAACATTATATGTCATAACGACTTTGTATACTCTGTGCATGCGCAAACTATGCACATTCTATGTAATAACGACTTTCTATAGTTTGCGCATGCGTCCGGAAATAAGAAAAGCTTACTTCCTCCCTTTTTTAAATTCACAGCTTCTAGAAGGCTTACATGATTTCTTAAAAAACATGAGTTTTTAGAAAATGTGATTTATTTCATCAATGGAATCAACAAAGTATGCACATTCTACGTCATAATGACTTTCTATAGTTTGCGCATGTAACGCCCCATATTTTGACTAAGCATGTTTATGAGTTAGACACCTTTCACTTTATTGCTTGTTATCTGTTTGACTCAGCCAGACAGAGTGAACTATATTTTCGGCATGTTAGACATGATGATATGTTGCTACTGTGTTAATGATGTTACTATATTCATGCAGTTATTAAAGTTATGATTATCACGGGATTCTTTTATTTCATAATGACAGTGTATTTTTGATAATCGCCCTGGAGGAAATGTGATATATATGATGTGGTCATTATGCTGTAATCGATTTGATGATTTTATGTGATGAAATAAATAACAAAAGCTTACTTCCCCTCATTTTTTAAGATCACAGCTTCTAGAAGGTTTACATGATTTCTTAAAAAACCCGAGTTTTTAGAAAATGTGATTTTTTTCATAAATGGAATCAACAAAGTATGCATATTCTATGTCATAAAGACTTTGTATAGTTTACGCATGCGCAAACTATGCACATTCTACGTCATAAGGACATTCTATAGTTTGCGCATGCGTATGGAAATAAGAAAAGCTTACTTCCCCCCATTTTTTAAAATCACAGCTTCTAGAAGGTTTACATGATTTCTTAAAAAACACGAGTTTTTAGAAAATGTCATTTATTTCATAAATGGAATCAACAAAGTATGAACATTCGATGTCATCACATTCTACGTAATAACGACTTTCTATAGTTTGCGCATGCGTCCGGAAATAAGAAAATATTACCTCCCCCCTTTTTTTAAATTTACAGATTCTAGAAGGTTTACATGATTTCTCAAAAAACACGAGTTTTTAGAAAATGTGATTTATTTCATCAATGGAATCAACAATGTGGGCACATTCTATGTCATAACGACTTTCTATAGTTTGCGCATGCGTCCGGAAATAAGAAAAGCTTACTTCTCCCCGTTTTTTGAAATCACAGCTTCTAGAAGGTTTACATGATTTCTTAAAAAACACAATATTTTAGAAAATGTGATTCTTTTCATCAATGGAATCAACAAAATATGCACTTTTTACGTAATAACGACTTTCTATAGTTTGCGCATGCATCCGGAAATAAGAAAAGCTTACTTACCCCGTTTTTTAAAATCACAGCTTCTAGAAGATTTACATGATTTCTTAAAAAACACGCGTTTTTAGAAAATGTCATTTATTTCATAAAGGGAATCAACAAAGTATGAACATTCTATGTCATAACGACTTTGTATAGTTTGCTCATGCGCAAACTATGCACAT
Organism: Larix kaempferi; assembly: GCA_027924585.1. Lineage (NCBI taxonomy): Eukaryota > Viridiplantae > Streptophyta > Pinopsida > Pinales > Pinaceae > Larix > Larix kaempferi. Next base: position 11,699,941 of record BSBM01001611.1, read on the forward strand.
TATACGTAATAACAACTTTCTATAGTTTGCGCATGCGTCCGAAAATAAGGAAAACTTACTTCCCCCCTTTTTTTTAAAATCACAGCTTCTAGAAGGTTTACATGATTTCTTAGAAAACACGAGTTTTTAGAAAATGTGATTTATTTCATAAATGGAATCAACAAAGTATGCACATTCTACATCATAACAACTTTCTATAGTTTGCGCATGCGTCCCTAAATAAGAAAAGCTTACTTCTCGTCGTTTTTAAAAATCACAGCTTCTAGAAGGTTTACATGATTTCTTAAAAAACACGAGTTTTTAAAAATCTGATTTATTTCATCAATGGAATCAACAAACTACGCACATTCTACGTAATAACGACTTTCTATAGTTTACGCATGCGTCCGGAAATAAGAAAACCTTACTTACCCCATTTTTTTAAATCACAGCTTCTAGAAGGTTTACATGATTTCTTAAAAAACACGAGTTTTTAGAAAATGTCATTTATTTCATAAATGGAATCAACAAAGTATGAACATTCTATGTAATAACAACTTTGTATAGTTCGCGCATGCGCAAACTATGCACATTCTACGTAATAACGACTTTCTATAGTTTGCGCATGCGTCCGGAAATAAGAAAAGCTTACTTCCCCCCTTTTTTTAAATTCACAGCTTCTAGAATGTTTACATGATTTCTTAAAAACACGAGTTTTTAGAAAATGTGATTTATTTCATAAATGGAATCAACAAAGTATGCACATTCTACGTCATAAAGACTTTCTATAGTTTGCGCACGCATCCGCAAATCAGAAAGGTTTACTTCCCCCCATTTTTTAAAATCACAACTTCTAGAAGGTTTACATGATTTCTTAAAAAACACGAGTTTTTAGAAAATGTGATTTATTTCGTGAATGGAATCAACAAACTATGCACATTCTACGTATTAACGACTTTCTATAGTTTGCGCATGCGTCCGGAAATAAGAAAAGCTTACTTCCCCCCGTTTTTTAAAATCACAGCTTCTAGAAGGTTTACATGATTTCTTAAAATACACGAGTTTTTAGAAAATGTCATTTATTTCAGAAATGAAATCAACAAAGTATGAAAATTCTATGTCATAACGACTTTGTATAGTTTGCGCATGCGCAAACTATGCACATTCTACATAATACCGACTTTCTATAGTTTGCGCATGCGTCTGGAAATAACAAAAGCTTACTTCCCCCTCTTTTTTAAATTCACAGCTTCTAGAAGGTTTACATGATTTCTTAAAAAACATGATTTTTTAGAAAATGTGATTTATTTCATAAATGGAATCAACAAAGTATGCACATTCTACGTGATAACGACTTTCTATAGTTTGCGCATACGTCCAGAAATAAGAAAAGCTTACTTCCGCCCGTTTTTTAAAATCACAGCTTCTAGAAGGTTTACATGATTTCTTAAAAAACACGAGTCTGTAGAGAATGTTATTTAATTCATAAATGGAATCAACAAAGTATGCACATTCTACGTAATAACAACTTTCTATAGTTTTCGCATGCGTCCGGAAATAAGAAAAGTTTACTTCCCCCCTTTTTTTAAATTCACAGCTTGTAGAAGGTTTACATGTTTTCTCAAAAAACACGAGCTTTTAGAAAATGTGGATTATTTCATAAATGGAATCAACAAAGTATGGACATTCTACGTCATAATGACTTTCTATATTTTGCGCATGCGTCCGGAAATAAGAAAAGCTTACTTCCCCCCATTTTTTAAAATCACAGCTTCTAGAACGTTTACATGATTTCTTAAAAAACAAGAGTTTTTACAAAATGCGATTTATTTCATAAATGGAATCCTTAAACTATGTACATTCTACGTAATAACGACTTTCTATAGCTTGTGCATGCGTCCGGAAATAAGAAAAGCTTACTTCCTCCCGTTTTTTAAAATCACAGCTTCTAGAAGGTTTACATGATTTCTTAAAAAACATGAGTTTTTATAAGATGTGATTTATTTAAAGAATGGAATCAACAAACTATGCACATTCTACGTAATAACGACTTTCTATAGTTTGCGCATGCGTCTGGAAATAAGAAAAGCTTACTTCCCCCCCTTTTTTAAATTCAAAGCTTCTAGAAGGTTTACATGATTTCTTAAAAAACATGAGTTTTTAGAAAATGTGATTTCTTTCATAAATGGAATCAACAAAGTATGCACATTCTATGTGATCACGACTTTCTATAGTTTGCGCATGCGTCCGGAAATAAGAAAAGCTTACTTTCGCCAGTTTTTTAAAATCACAGCTTCTAGAAGGATTACATGATTTCTTAAAAAACACGAGTTTGTAGAAAATGTGATTTAATTCATAAATGGAATAAACAAAGTATGCACATTCTACGTAGTAACAACTTTCTATAGTTTGCGCGTGCGTCCGGAAATAAGCAAAGTTTACTTCCCCCCTTTTTTTAAATTCACAGCTTCTAGAAGGTTTACATGATTTCTTAAAAAACACAAGTTTTTAGAAAATGTGATGTATTTCATAAATGGAATCAACAAAGTATGCACATTCTACGTCATAATGACTACCTATATGTTGCGCATGCGTCCGGAAATAAGAAAATCTTACTTCCCCCCGTTTTTTAAAATCAAAGCTTCTAGAAGGTTTACATGATTTCTTAAAAAACATGAGTTTTTAGAAAATGTGATTTATTTCATCAATGGAATCAACAAACTATGTACATTCTACGTAATAACGACTTTCTATAGTTTGCGCATGCGTCCGGAAATAAGAAAAGTTTACTTCCTCCCATTTTTTAAAATCACAGCTTCTAGATGGTTTACATGATTTCTTAAAAAACTCGACTTTTTATAAAATGTGATTTATTTAATCAATGGAACCAACAAACTATGCACATTCTACGTAATAACGACTTTCTATAGTTTGCGCATGCGTCCGGAAATAAGAAAGGCTTACTTCCCCCCTTTTTTTAAATTCACAGCTTCTAGAAGGTTTATATGATTTCTTAAAAAACACGAGTTTTTAGAAAATGTGATTTATTTCATAAATGGAATCAACAAAGTATGCACATTCTACATCATAACGACTTTCTATAGTTTGCGCATGAGTCCGGAAATAAGAAAAGCTTACTTCCCCCCGTTTTTTAAAATCACAGCTTCTAGAAGGTTTACATGATTTCTTAAAAAACACGAGTTTTTAGGAAATGTGATTTATTTAATCAATGGAATCAACAAACTATGCACATTCTACGTAATAACGACTTTCTATAGTTAGCGCATGCGTCCGGAAATAAGAAAAGCTTACTTCTCCCCGTTTTTTAAAATCACATTTTCTAGAAGGTTTACATGCTTTCTTAAAAAACGCGAGTTTTTAGAAAATGTGATTTATTTCATCAATGGAATCAACAAACTATGCACACTCTACGTAATAACGAATTTCTATAGTTTGCGCATGCGCACGGAAATAAGAAAAGCTTAATTCCGCCAGTTTTTTAAAATCACAGCTTCTAGAAGGTTTACATGATTTCTTGAAAAACACGAGATTTCAGAGAATGTGATTTATTTAATCAATTGAATCAAGAAACTATGCACATTCTACGTAATAACGATTTTCTATAGTCTGCGCATGCATCCGGAAATAAGAAAAGCTTACTTCCCCCCGTTTTTTAAAATCACAGCTTCTAGAAGGTTTACATGATTTCTTAAAAAACACACGTTTTTAGAAAATGTCATTTATTTCATAAAGGGAATCAACAAAGTATGAACATTCTATGTCATAACGACTTTGTATAGTTTGCGCATGCGCACACTATGGACATTCTACGTAATAACGACTTTCTATAGTCTGTGCATGCGTTTGCATATAAGAAAAGCTTACTTCCCCCCGTTTTTTAAAATCACAGCTTCTAGAAGGTTTGCATGATTTCTTAAAAAACACGAGTTTTTAGAAAATGTGATTTATTTCATCAATGGAATCAACAAACTATGCACATTCTACGTAATAAAGACTTTCTATAGTTTGCGCATGCGTCCGGATATAAGAAAAGCTTATTCCCCCCGTTCTTTAAAATCACAGCTTCTAGAAGGTTTACATGATTTTTTAAAAAACACGAGTTTTTAGAAAATGTCATTTATTTCATAAATGGAATCAACAAAGTATGAACATTCTATGTCATAACGACTTTGTATAGTTTGCGCATGCGCAAACTATGCACATTCTACATAATACCGACTTTCTATAGTTTGCGCATGCGTCTGGAAATAACAAAAGCTTACTTCCCCCTCTTTTTTAAATTCACAGCTTCTAGAAGGTTTACATGATTTCTTAAAAAACACGAGTTTTTAGAAAATGTGATTTATTTCATAAATGGAATCAACAAAGTATGCACATTCTACGTGATAACGACTTTCTATAGTTTGCGCATACGTCCGGAAATAAGAAAAGCTTACTTCCGCCCGTTTTTTAAAATCACAGCTTCTGGAAGGTTTACATGATTTCTTAAAAAACACGAGTCTGTAGAAAATGTTTTTTAATTCATAAATGGAATCAACAAAGTATGCACATTCTACGTAATAACAACTTTCTATAGTTTGCGCATGCGTCCGGAAATAAGAAAAGTTTACTTCCCCCCTTTTTTAAAATTCACAGCTTCTAGAAGGTTTACATGATTTCTTAAAAAACACAAGTTTTTAGAAAGTGTGATTTATTTCATAAATGGAATCAACAAAGTATGCACATTCTACGTCATAATGACTACCTATATTTTGCGCATGCGTCCGGAAATAAGAAAAGCTTACTTCCCCCCGTTTTTTAAAATCAAAGCTTCTAGAAGGTTTACATGATTTCTTAAAAAACACGAGTTTTTAGAAAATGTGATTTATTTCATCAATGGAATCAACAAACTATGTACATTCTACATAATAACGACTTTCTATAGTTTGCGCATGCATCCGGAAATAAGAAAAGTTTACTTCCCCCCATTTTTTAAAATCACAGCTTCTAGATGGTTTACATGATTTCTTAAAAAACTCGACTTTTTATAAAATGTGATTTATTTAATCAATGGAACCAACAAACTATGCACATTCTACATAATAACGACTTTCTATAGTTTGCGCATGCGTCCGGAAATAAGAAAGCCTTACTTCCCCCCTTTTTTTAAATTCACAGCTTCTAGAAGGTTTACATGATTTCTTAAAAAACACGAGTTTTTAGAAAATGTGATTTATTTCATAAACGGAATCAACAAAGTATGCACATTCTAAATCATAACGAGTTTCTATAGTTTGCGCATGAGTCCGGAAATAAGAAAAGCTTACTTCCCCCCGTTTTTTAAAATCACAGCTTCTAGAAGGTTTACATGATTTCTTAAAAAACACGATTTTTTAGGAAATGTGATTTATTTAATCAATGGAATCAACAAACTATGCACATTCTACGTAATAACGACTTTCTATAGTTAGCGCATGCGTCCGGAAATAAGAAAAGCTTACTTCTCTTCGTTTTTTAAAATCACATCTTCTAGAAGGTTTACTTGCTTTCTTAAAAAACACGAGTTTTTAGAAAATGTGATTTATTTCATCAATGGAATCAACAAACTATGCACACTCTACGTAGTAACGAATTTCTATAGTTTGCACATGCGCACAGAAATAAGAAAAGCTTAATTCCGCCAGTTTTTTAAAATCACAGCTTCTAGAAGGTTTACATGATTTCTTAAAAAACACGATTTTTTACGAAATGTGATTTATTTAATCAATGGAATCAACAAACTATGCACATTCTACGTAATAACGATTTTCTATAGTTTGCGCATGCGTCCGGAAATAAGAAAAGCTTACTTCCCCCCGTTTTTTAAAATCACAGCTTCTAGAAGGTTTACATGATTTCTTAAAAAACACGCGTTTTTAGAAAATGTCATTTATTTCATAAAGGGAATCAACAAAGTATGAACATTCTATGTCATCACGACTTTGTATAGTTTGCGCATGCGCACACTATGGACATTCTACGTAATAACGACTTTCTATAGTCTGTGCATGCGTCCGGAAATAAGAAAAGCTTACTTCCCCCCGTTTTTTAAAATCACAGCTTCTAGAAGGTTTACATGATTTCTTAAAAAACACGAGTTTTTAGAAAATGTGATTTATTTCATCAATGGAATCAACAAACTATGCACATTCTACGTAATAAATACTTTCTATAGTTTGCGCATGCGTCCGGATATAAGAAAAGCTTATTCCCGCCGTTCTTTAAAATCACAGCTTCTAGAAGGTTTACATGATTTCTTAAAAAACACGAGTTTTCAGAGAATGTGATTTATTTAATCAATTGAATCAAGAAACTATGCACATTCTACGTAATAACGATTTTCTATAGTTTGCGCATGCGTACGGGAATAAGAAAAGCTTACTTCCCCCCGTTTTTTAAAATCACAGCTTCTAGAAGGTTTACATGATTTCTTAAAAAACACGCGTTTTTAGAAAATGTCATTTATTTCATAAAGGGAATTAACAAAGTATGAACATTCTATGTCATCACGAGTTTGTATAGTTTGCGCATGCGCACACTATGGACATTCTACGTAATAACGACTTTCTATAGTCTGTGCATGCGTCCGGAAATAAGAAAAGTTTACTTCCGCCCGTTTTTTAAAATCACAGCTTCTAGAAGGTTTACATGATTTCTTAAAAAACACGAGTTTTTAGAAAATGTGATTTATTTCATCAATGGAATCAAAAAACTATGCACATTCTACGTAATAAAGGCTTTCTATAGTTTGCGCATGCGTCCGGATATAAGAAAAGCTTATTCCCGCCGTTCTTTAAAATCACAGCTTCTAGAAGGTTTACATGATTTCTTAAAAAACACGAGTTTTTAGAAAATGTCATTTATTTCATAAATGGAATCAACAAAGTATGAACATTCTATGTCATAACGACTTTGTATAGTTTGCGCATGCGCAAACTATGCACATTCTACATAATAACGACTTTCTATAATTTGCGCATGCATCCGGAAATAAGAAAAGCTTACTTCCCCCCTTTTTTTAAATTCACAGTTTCTAGAAGGTTTACATGATTTCTTAAAAACACGAGTTTTTAGAAAATGTGATTTATTTCATAAATGGAATAAACAAAGTATGCACATTCTACGTCATAACAACTTTCTATAGTTTGCGCATGCGTCTGGAAATAAGAAAAGCTTACTTCCGCCCGTTTTCTAAAATCACAGCTTCTAGAAGGTTTACATGATTTCTTAAAAAACACGAGTTTTTAGAAAATGTCATTTATTTCATAAATGGAATCAACAAAGTATGAGCATTCTATGTCATAACGACTTTGTATAGTTTGCGCATGCGCAAATTATGCACATTCTACGTAATAACGACTTTCTATAGTTTGTGCATGCGTCCGGAAATAAGAAAATCTTACTTCCCCCCTTTTTTTAAATTCACAGATTCTAGAAGGTTTACATGATTTTTTAAAAAACACCAGTTTTTAGAAAATGTGATTTATTTCATAAATGCAATCAACAAAGTATGTAAATTCAACGTCATAACGACTTTCTATAGTTTGCGCATGCGTCCGGAAATAAGAAAATTTTACTTCCCCCCTTTTTTTAAATTCACAGATTCTAGAAGGTTTACATGATTTTTTAAAAAACACCAGTTTTTAGAAAATGTGATTTATTTCATAAATGCAATCAACAAAGTATGTAAATTCTATGTCATAACGACTTTCTATAGTCTGCGCATGCGTCCGGAAATAAAAAAAGCTTACTTCCCCCCTTTTTTTAAATTCACAACTTCTAGAAGGTTTACATGATTTCTTAAAAAACACGAGTTTGTAGAAAATGTGATTTATTTCATAAATGGAATCAACAAAGTATGCACATTCTACGTCATAACGACTTTCTATAGTTTGCGCATGTGTCCGGAAATAAGAAAAGCTTATTCCCCCCTTTATTTAAAATCACAGCTTCTAGAAGGTTTACATGATTTCTTAAAAAACACAAATTTTTAAAAAATGTTATTTATTTCATCAATGGAATCAATAAACTATGCACATTCTATGTAATAACGACTTTTTATAGTTTGCGCATGTGTCCGGAAATAAGAAAATCTTACTTACCCCGTTTTTTAAAATCACAGCTTCTAGAAGGTTTACATGATTTCTTAAAAAACACGAGTTTTTAGAAAATGTCATTTATTTCATAAATGGAATCAACAAAGTATGAACATTCTATGTCATGACGACTTTGTATAGTTCGCGCATGCGCACACTGTGCACATTCTACATAATAAGGACTTTCTATAGTCTGCACATGCGTCCGGAAATAAGAAAAGCTAACTTCCCCCCTTTTTTTAAATTCACAGCTTCTAGAAGGTTTACATGATTTCTTTAAAAACATGAGTTTTTAGAAAATGTGATTTATTTCATAAATGGAATCAACAAATATGCACATTCTACATCATAACGACTTTCTATAGTTTGCGCATGCGTACGGAAATAAGAAAAGCTTATTCCCCCCGTTTTTTAAAATCACAGCTTCTAGAAGGTTTACATGATTTCTCAAAAAACACAAATTTTTAAAAAATGTGACTTATTTCATCAATGGAATCAACAAACTATGCACATTCTATGTAATAACGACTTTTTATAGTTTGCACATGCGTCCGGAAATAAGAAAATCTTACTTACCCCGTGTTTTAAAATCACAGCTTCTAGAAGGTTTACATGATTTCTTAAAAAACAAAATTTTTTTAAAAATGTGATTTATTTCACCAATGGAATCAACAAACTATGCACATTCTATGTAATAACGAATTTTTATAGTTTGCGCATGTGTCCGGAAAAAAGAAAATCTTACTTACCCCGTTTTTAAAAATCACAGCTTCTAGAAGGTTTACATGATTTCTTAAAAAACACGAGTTTTTGGAAAATGTCATTTATTTCGTAAATGGAATAAAAAAAGTATGAAAATGCGCAAACTATGCACATTCTACGTAATAACGACTTTCTATAGTTTGCGCATGCATCCGGAAATAAGAAAACCTTACTTCCCCCCTTTTTTTAATGTCACAGCTTCTAGAATGTCTACATGATTTCTTAAAAACACGAGTTTTTAGAAAATGTCATTTATTTCATAAATGTAATCAACAAAGTATAAACATTCTACGTCATAACGACTTTCTATAGTTTGTGTATGCGTCTGGAAATAAGAAAAGCTTACTTCCGCCCGTTTTTTCAAATCACAGCTTCTAGAAAGTTTACATGATTTCTTAAAAAATACGAGTTTGTAGAAAATGTGATTTAATTCATAAATGGAATCAACAAAGTATGCACATTCTACGTAATAACGACTTTCTATAGTTTGCGCATGCGTTCGGAAATAAGAAAAGCTTACTTCTGCCAGTTTTTTAAAATCACAGCTTCTAGAAGGTTTACATGATTTGTTAAAAAACACGAGTTTTTAGAAAATGTCATTTATTTCATAAATGGAATCAACAAAATATGAGCATTCTATGTCATAACCACTTTGTATAGTTTCCGCATGCGCAAACTATGCACATTCTACGTAATAACGACTTTCTATAGTTTGCGCATGAGTCCGCAAATAAGAAAAGCTTACTTCCCCCCTTTTTTTTAAATTCACAGATTCTAGAAGGTTTACATGATTTCTTAAAAAACAGGGGTTTTTAGAAAATGTGATTTATTTCATAAATGGAATCAACAAATTATGCACATTCTACGTCATAACGACTTTCTATAGTTTGCGCATGCGTCTCGATATAAGAAAAGCTTACTTCTCCCCGTTTTTTAAAATCACACCTTCTAGAAGGTTTACATGATTTCTTAAAAAACATGAGTTTTTAGAAAATATCATTTATTTCATAAATGGAATCAACAAAGTATGAACATTCTATGTCATAACGACTTTGTATAGTTCGCGCATGCGCAAACTATGCACATGCTACGTAATAACGACTTTCTATAGTTTGCACATGCGTCCGCAAATAAGAAAAGCTTACTTCCCCCCTTTTTTTGAATTCACAGATTCTAGAAGGTTTACATGATTTCTTAAAAAACAGGGGTTTTTAGAAAATGTGATTTATTTCATAAATGGAATCAAGAAACTATGCACATTCTACGTAATAACGACTTTCTATAGTTTGCGCATGCGTCCCGAAATAAGAAAAGCTTACTTCTCCTCGTTTTTTAAAATCACAGCTTCTAGAAGGTTTACATGATTTCTTAAAAAACACGAGTTTTTAAAAAATGTGGTTTATTTCATCAATGGAATCAACAAACTATGCACATTCTATGTAATAACGACTTTCTATAGTTTACGCATGCGTCCACCAATAAGAAAAGCTTACTTACCCCGTTTTTTAAAATCACAGCTTCTAGAAGGTTTACATGATTTCTTAAAATACACGAGTTTTTAGAAAATGTCATTTATTTCATAAATGGAATCAACAAAGTATGAAAATTCTATGTCATAACGACTTTGTATAGTTTGCGCATGCGCAAACTATGCACATTCTACGTAATAACGACTTTCTATAGTTTGCGCATGCGTCCGGAAAAAAAAAAATCTTACTTCCCCCCCTTTTTTTTAAATTCACAGATTCTAGAAGGTTTACATGATTTCTTAAAAAACATGAGTTTTTGGAAAATTTGATTTATTTCATAATTGGAATCAACAAAGTATGCACATTCTACATCATAACGACTTTCTATAGTTTGCGCATGCGTCCCGAAATAAGAAAAGCTTACTTCTCCTCGTTTTTTAAAATCACAGCTTCTAGAAGGTTTACATGATTTCTTAAAAAACACGAATTTTTAAAAAATGTGATTTATTTCATCAATGGAATCAATAAACTATGCATATTCTACGTAATAACGACTTTCTATAGTTTACGCATGCGTCCGGAAATAAGAAAAGCTTACTTACCCCGTTTTTTAAAATCACAGCTTCTAGAAGGTTTACATGATTTCTTAAACAACACGAGTTTTAAGAAAATGTCATTTATTTCATAAATGGAATCAACAAAGTATAAACATTCTATGTCATAACAACATTGTATAGTTCGCGCATGCGCAAACTATGCACATTCTACGTAATAATGACTTTCTATAGTTTGCGCATGCGTCCGGAAATAAGAAAAGCTTACTTCCCCCCTTTTTTTAAATTCATAGCTTCTAGAAGGTTTACATGATTTCTTAAAAACACGAGTTTTTAGAAAATGTGATTTATTTCATAAATGGAATCAACAAAGTATGCACATTCTACGTCATAACGACTTTCTATATTTTGCGCATGCGTCCGGAAATAAGAAAGTCTTACTTCCCCCCGTTTTTTAAAATCACAACTTCTAGAAGGTTTACATGATTTTTTAAAAAACACGAGTTTTTAGAAAATGTGATTTATTTCATGAATGGAATCAACAAACTATGCACATTGTACGTATTAACGACTTTCTATAGTTTGTGCATGCATCCGGAAATAAGAAAAGCTTACTTCCCCCCCGTTTTTTAAAATCACGGCTTCGAGAAGGTTTACATGATTTCTTAAAATACACGAGTTTTTAGAAAATGTCATTTATTTCATAAATGGAATCAACACAGTATGAAAATTCTATGTCATAACGACTTTGTATAGTTTTCTCATGCGCAAACTGTGCACATTCTACATAATAACAACTTTCTATAGTTTGCGCTTGCGTCCGGAAATAAGAAAAGCTTACTTTCCCCCCTTTTCTAAATTAACAGATTCTAGAAGGTTTACATGATTTCTTAAAAAACACGAGTTTTTGGAAAATTTTATTTATTTCATAAATGGAATCAACAAAGTATGCACATTCTACGTGATAACGACTTTCTATAGTTTGCGCATGCATTCGGAAATAAGAAAAGCTTACTTCCGCCCGTTTTTTAAAATCACAGCTTCTAGAAGGTTTACATGATTTCTAAAAAAACATGAGTTTGTAGAAAATGTTATTTAATTCATAAATGGAATCAACAAAGTATGCATATTCTACGTAATAAAAACTTTCTATAGTATGCGCATGCGTCCGGATATAAGAAAAGTTTACTTCCCCCCTTTTTTTAAATTCACAGCTTCCAGAAGGTTTACATGTTTTCTTAAAAAACACGAGTTTTTAGAAAATGTGATTTATTTCATAAATGGAATCAACAAAGTATGCACATTCTACGTCATAATGACTTTCGATAATTTGCGCATGCGTCCGGAAATAAGAAAAGCTTACTTCCCCCCGTTTTTTAAAATCACAGCTTCTAGAAGGTTTACATGATTTCTTTAAAAACACGAGTTTTTAGAAAATGTGATTTATTTCATCAATGGAATAAACAAACTATGTACATTCTACATAATAACGACTTTCTATAGTTTGCGCATGAGTTTGGAAATAAGAAAAGCTTACTTCCCCCAGTTTTTTAAAATCACAGCTTCTAGAAGGTTTACATGATTTCTTAAAAAACACGAGTTTTATAAAATGTGATTTATTTAATCAATGGAATCAACAAACTATGCACATTCTACGTAATAACGACTTTCTATAGTTTGCGCATGCATCTGCAAATAAGAAAAGCTTACTTCCCCCCTTTTTTTAAATTCGCAGCTTCTAGAAGGTTTACATGATTTCTTAAATAACACGAGATTTTAGAAAATGTGATTTATTTCATAAACGGAATCAACAAAGTATACACATTCTACATCATAATGATTTTCTATAGTTTCCGCATGCCCAAACTATGCACATTCTATGTAATAACTACTTTCTTTAGTTTGCGCATGCGTCCGGAAATAAGAAAAGCTTACTTACCACGTTTTTTAAAATCACAGCTTCTAAAAGGTTTACATGATTTCTTAAAAAACACGAGTTTTTAGAAAATGTCAGTTATTTCATAAATGGAATCAACAAAGTATGAACATTCTATGTCATAACAGCTTTGTATAGTTTCCACAAACTATGCACATTCTACGTCATAACGACTTTCTGTAGTTTGAACATGCGTCCCGAAATAAGAAAAGCTTACTTCCCCTCGTTATTTAAAATCACAGCTTCTAGAAGGTTTACATGATTTTATAAAAAAAAATGAGTTTTTAGAAAATGTGATTTATTTCATAAAAGGAATCAACAAAGTATGGACATTCTACATCATAACGACTTTCTATAGTTTGCGCATTCGTCTGGAAATAAGAAAAGCTTACTTCCGCCCGTTTTTTAAAATCACAGCTACTAGAAGGTATACATGATTTCTTAAAAAAACGAGTTTGTAGAAAATGTGATTTAATTCATCAATGGAATCAACAAAGTATGCACATTCTACGTAATAACCACTTTCTATAGTTTGCGCATGCATCCGGAAATAAGAAAAGCTTGCTTCTGCCAGTTTTTTAAAATCATAGTTTCTAGAAGGTTTACATGATTTCTTAAAAAACACGAGTTTTTAGAAAATGTCATTTATTTCATAAATGGAATCAACAAAGTATGAACATCCTATGTCATAACGACTTTGTATAGTTTGCGCGTGCGCAAACTATGCACATTCTACATAATAACGACTTTCTATAGTTTGCGCATTCGTCCGGAAATAAGAAAAGCTTACTTCCCCCCTTTTTTTAAATTCACAGCTTCTAGAAGGTTTACATGATTTCTTAAAAAATATGAGTGTTTAGAAAATGTGATTTATTTCATAAATAGAATGAACAAAGTATGCACATTCAACGTCATAACGACTTTCTATAGTTTGCGCATGCGTCCGGAAATAAGAAAAGCTTACTTCCCCCCATTTTTTAAAATCACAGCTTCTAGAAGCTTTACATGATTTCTTAAAAAAAATGAATTCGTAGAAAATGTGATTTAATTCATCAATGGAATCAACAAAGTATGCACATTCTACGTAATAACCACTTTCTATAGTTTGCGCATGCGTCCGGAAATAAGAAAAGCTTGCTTCCGCAAGTTTTTTAAAATCACAGCTTCTCGAAGGTTTACATGGTTTCTTAAAAAACACGAGTTTTTAGAAAATGTCATTTATTTCATAAATGGAATCAACAAAGTATGAACATCCTATGTCATAACAACATTGCATAATTTTCGCATGCGCAAACTATGCATATTCTAGGTAATAACAAATTTCTATAGTTTGCGCATGCGTCCGGAAATAAGAAAAGCTTACTTCCCCCCTTTTTTTAAATTCACAGCTTCTAGAAGGTTTACATGATTTCTTAAAAAACATGAGTTTTTAGAAATTGTGATTTATTTCATAAATGGAATGAACAAAGTATCCACATTCTACATCATAACGACTTTCTATATTTTGCGAATGCGTTCGGAAATAAGAAAAGCTTACTTCCCCCCCGTTTCTTTAAATCACAGTTTCTAGAAGGTTTACATGATTTCTTAAAAAACACGAGTTTTTAGAAAATGTGATTTATTTCGTAAATGGAATCAACAAACTATGCACATTCTACGTAATAACGACATTCTATAGTTTGCAAATGCGTCCGGAAATAAGAAAACCTTAATTCCACCAGTTTTTTAAAATCACAGCTTATAGAAGTATTACATGATTTCTTAAAAAACATGAGTTTTTAGAAAATGTGATCTATTTAATCAATGCAATCAACAAACTATGCACATTCTACGTAATAACTACTTTCTATAGTTTGTGGATGCGTCTGGAAATAAAAAAAGCTTACTTCCCCCCGTTTTTTAAAATCACAGCTTCGAGAAGATTTACATGATTTATTAAAAAACACAAGTTTTTAGAAAATGTGATTTATTTCATCAACGGAATCAACAAACTATGCACATTCTATGTAATAACGAATTTCTATAGTTTGCTCATGCGCACGGAAATAAGAAAAGCTAAATTCCGCCAGTTTTTTAAAATCACAGCTTCTAGAAGGTTTACATGATTTCTTGAAAAACACGAGTTTTTAGAGAATGTGATTTATTTAATCAATTGAATCAAGAAACTATGCACATTCTATGTAATAACGATTTTCTATAGTTTTCGCATGTGTCCGGAAATAAGAAAAGCTTACTTCCCCCCGTTTTTTAAAATCACAGCTTCTAGAATGTTGGAGAGAACTTCCGCAGCATTTAGGAAGCTGCTAATTTTGGGAAAGATAACCATTTTTGGGGAGAATGAACCAATTTTGGCGACAAGACAAAGATATCGCCGTAGCGCAAATTCCGACGGGAATTGCGGCGATATGTACAGAAAAGTCAAAGCATGTGGTACAAGGAAGAGGCCGAAGGGAGAGCTCAACCACCATAATAAAGGCGCCGAAGATGAAGAGAGGGTTCAGCTACCCTCATTAAGAAGAAGGACCACAGTCAGCGTCGCTGGAACCAAGAAGAAGCAACGGGCCGATGCATTAAAGACTAAGGACTGCAGGAAGCGGCGACGAGACAGGAGGCGGCTATGGAAGTACAGCTAGTTGACTGTAAGTGGTTAGGGTTGAGTCACTGTTGGGATAAGGCCCACAGTTTTGTAACTGCGATGAGACCTTCGGGCCATCTATATATAGGAGTCTTTTTATATGAAAAGGGGTTGGCCACATAGTGACAGAAGTAGAGGGTAGTCGATTCTTTGTAATACAGAGTCTGAACATTCCCCAGAGGCAGGGGCCGACCCATTAAGAGATTGTGCAATCCACTGGGATTGAAAAAGAAAGAGAATGCATTGTAAGAGGCAGGAGAAGAAGGGAGGTCTATAGAGAAGGGCTCCCAAGGGGGTGGAGTTTCCCAGAAGACCTCTGTTGCAAAGAGTTGTGACAGAACTGCGTTTTACTCTCCGAGTTGTTAACAGGAAACACAGTTCCCGTGAATGTAGCTCCTCTCCTGGGAATGACGACGTGCTTATCTAAGTAGCGCGATTGTAGTTGTGTAGTTGTTGCTCTTATTTACTTATCTCTATTATACATGAATGCTTCCTTCAGTCTATGAGTAATGTGTATGGTCATCAGTTTAGTTCTGGTTGATGTGTAACCATTGCGAGAATCATAGCTAAATCCTAGCGAACTAGATCTTTGTTTAATAAAGGATAATGCTCGGGTACGGAATGAATGTAATGCATGAAGAGTGTAATTAGAACAATGCTCAAAGTAATACTCTATACAGTCACATCGTTGCAGAACATCAGGGGTCAAGCTCATTACTGAGGGTTATGCTTAGAGATTAAATAATATTACTATCTTCAGTAATAAGATAAGGGTGGTTGAGACCGCGTATTAATCCAGGAAGCGGCTAAGAATAACATACCGCAGGGACAGAAAGGGGGAAGATATCGCACCCTGCGATATCTTAGGTATCGTTAGACGGGTTCATAGAAGGGGAAGACTTATCGCACTTCCTGCGTGATGCGATAAGACAGGGGTATAGCCGGAGTAATAGAATGAGATAAGTCAGCCTATGAGGAGAGAGCACGGGTGGGGTTAAGCACCCTGGATGCCTCGGAACCTGGCTGAGGACGCTTGAGTCTTCTGCCACCCATTAGAATCACTTCAGGTGAGACTTCAGGTTGCTTTTGCGACCTGTTGCCGAAAGGGCCAGTGAGCTAAGGGTTCTGTTTGTCTAGAAAATACAGCTAACCCGGGTCTACCCAGGGAAGATAACCAACAAATGGTTCCATTGCCGGTTTGAACACATTAAGCTGATGTTCTGTTGGCATCCTACCAAGGAAGAACTTAACCAATGGGTTGAGTCAAAAGAAAGAGAGTTTGCTGTAAAAGAAAACCAGAATCCTAGACTGAGCACTGAGGCTTGGCTACAGAAGCACATTTTTACAGATCTCCATGAGATATTCTTCGTAACCTATGCTATTGAGTTATATGATTGGTTATCAAAGCTTGCTGACAACAGCGGTCTCAAGAAGAATCGAGAAGTTATCTGGACAGCAGGGCTGATTCAGACCTTGAAAGGTGTCGATAATCCCATCTCACGCGCAGTAGATTTCTGGCTCTCGATTTTGCTGGAAGGCTTCATCACCGAGTTCGCGGTTGATCAGATAAAGAGTTTCAGCGCAGCAGAACAGTACTTCTTCAAGGGTTATCGCGGTAAGTACATAAATTCTCTAAATCTGTCCATTAAGCAATTACTATATGAAAAAGGAGTACTGGATATGACCTCAGA
Organism: Larix kaempferi; assembly: GCA_027924585.1. Lineage (NCBI taxonomy): Eukaryota > Viridiplantae > Streptophyta > Pinopsida > Pinales > Pinaceae > Larix > Larix kaempferi. The sequence goes on from BSBM01001611.1 coordinate 11,717,102, forward strand.
TGAATAGTAGTATGATATTGTAATGTCAGTAGACTCTGAGAGTGATTACGAGCATCTTGGACATACACGTAGTCGTAAAAGATATAGAGTCAACGATTCATCTTCTTCTGAAGAAAACAGCTCAGGTAACCCTAGACAGCAGATTCAGAACCCTAGGACTCCTCAAAAACTAGTCGGAACTCAGAGTAATCCCGTAGGAACCCCGTCCAGTAGCTCTCATACAGTGCATACTACCGCTACACCCTCTACATCTACACCGCCGAGTGGTAGTAATACAGCAAACCAGAACCCACCACCTAGAAACAGAATGGGAGATGATATGAAGTTACCAACATTCAAAGGTACAGGGTCGGAGGACCCTGAGAAGCACTGGTTCCTATGCGAAGCCATATGGACCATTAAGAAAATACAAGATGATAATGTCAAGCTTGTCCAGCTGGCCACCACATTCAGAGAAAGAGCATTAACTTGGTATATGAAGTATACCACTGGACATAACAGAACGCTTGCACAGGTTAGAACTGCTATGATCAAAGAGTTTAAAAAACCTAAATCCGAGTCACAGTGCATAGTAGAACTTAAAGATATTAAGCAATTGCCTACGGAGACTGTTTGGGATTTTGACCAGAGATTCAAAACCCTCATTGATCAGGTAAGCTTTGAGCTTGCGCCTCAACAGCATAAAGAGTGGTTTATCGCAGCAATGTTACCACACATCAGACTTCCACTAATGCAACAGAAATTAAATACACAAGATGAAGCATTAGAAATGGAAATGAAACTAGAGGCTTCAACCCTAGCAGAGACTAACACAGGTATCACTAATCTGCAAAATCAGCTAGCTAACCTCACCTTACAGATGCATGAAATTAAGAAAGGAAAGGAGGTTGCGCATGAAATTTGGTGTACTAAGTGTAAAGCGCAGGGACACAGTAAGGATAACTGCCCTGTCTTTGTTGACTATCTCGCCAGCGGAGCTCCTAACCCGTTGATGCAGAATCAGGGGCCATGGTGTGAGATTTGTAGAACTAGAGGACACAGGCCTCAAGAATGTCCACTATTTCAGAAATATGTGCAGACACCAAAGAACCTATATTGCAATTTTTGTAAATCTGTTGGACATGACGAAAACAACTGCAGAGCTTATGAGTTAATGATAGAAAGAAAGCATGACCTTTACAGAGTCCAATCAGAAGCATCTGGACCATCAGTACGTCCACAAATTGATCCGGCTCAGGGAGGCCGTGGAGGAAATTTCAGAGGTCGAGGACGTGGAGGAGGCTATGAATCTGGCCGTGGCCGTGGACCTATTACCTGTTATAATTGTGGAGGCACAGGACATTACGCTAGGGACTTCCAGAACCCTACTACAACATGCAAGTATTGTAAATCTTATGATCATACAATAGAGGAGTGTCCCATATTGATAGCTAAGATCAAGGACGCCAAGCCAGCAACCAATCAGACTATTCAGTTTATCGCTGCTGAGCAGAAAGAAACAGAACCACGAGTTAATATTGTAACTCGCAGTGGTCTTTCTACAAGTATTATATCGCAGGATGAAGAAAAAACGACAGGAACGCAGTGGGTGCGCAAAGCTCCAGAAAAACCTATCCCACTTGATCTACAGAAGAATAAGGAGGCATTTCAACAAACTAAGACCTCCTTTGCTGAACAGACACATTCCAGATCACTATTATTACCATCTCAGGGTATACCGCGGAAGCTACCACATGATGTTAGTACTATACAGATACCGCAGGCTAGCACATCTGGAAGATGCGACGAAGAGGTATTGACAGGAAGTGTACAGTCCTTCCTGCAGAGTTGTTTGAAACTTCTGAGAAATGGGAAAGCTGTAGAGGAACTTCAGAAAGTTATCGATCAATGTCAACAGAGCCCTTCCTTGAGCAACACACAGCGAACTATTCACCATATAATGGGCCATACAAGGACAGGAAGAGAGATGAGGCTCACAGCGCAGATCGGACTATTTGAAATGGATGAGGTTATCCTAGATTTAGGATCAGAATTAAATGTCTTGACTAAGCAGACATGGGAACAGATGGGTAGTCCAAAACTAAGCAGATCCCCTATCCATATGAGACTAGCCAATCAGCAGAGAATATCATCGATGGGTCGCCTATCGCATGTCCCAGTGAACATCGATGGAGTTCACACGTATGCAGATTTTGAGGTCATAGAAATTATTGGTGATACCAAACCCTATCCAGCTCTATTAGGTATTGATTGGGCTTTTGATAACAAGGCTGTTATCAACTTGAAGAAAAGGCAGATGACATTTGAAGATGCTCAAGTCCGGGTTATCGCACCACTAGACCCCCTACAAGGTCCTCGCTACATTGAGCCGATCAAAGCGGAAGAGGAGGTGCATAACATGGAAAATTTGTACCAGATGACTTCTAATCAGACAGATTACATTGATCCTAGAGCCGATGGACATATTAGCTAGAGATGCGATAGCTCATGCACATCAGATTCAGATGTCGGCTTCGAGAATTGGAAAAATAGACTCCACGAAGTTTCTACTCGCAGATGCGCATTCATGACTAAATCACTGCGATGGATTGGGGCAGAAAACAGGTATATTCCAACTTTTGATGGATTAGTGGACGTCAATGATTTTTTACAGCAGTTTGAACAAGAGATTCCTCAAGAGCATAGGATGGAGGTTTTTGATCTCGCAGTTAGAGCCACACCTGCAAGATGGTGGTACACACACAAGGAACATATCACATCGTGGTATGATTGTAAGAGACTGATGCGTATCAGATTCTCTAAAGAAAGAGACTGTACACAGCAGAAATACACAGGAGAAAGTGATCCCAGAACACACATTATGATCTGTGAACAGAGTTGGCTAAAAATTCCAGCAGATGAGTGGGTTCATTTGTTTATCCACACACTGGATACAGTTCCAAGGAACTGGTATACAGAAACAGAGCTAAGAAAAGGAACTATCTCATGGCCTATTATGATTGAAAACTTTTTGCTTACTTTCAGTTTTGAATCTGAGTATCCAAGCATTGATCGGGCCTTGAAGATCATAAAGACTAAAATATATGAGGATTGCACATTACCAGCGGATTCGCAACCCGAGTGGGCTATTCAGATGGAACATGTGTTGGAGTGTTACAACTTCGCACAGGATTCAGGCGATGAGGATGAAGATCCTCGCAGTATCAATATCGCAGAAACCGAAGGTACGCATGAAGTTGAAGGTCCACACCTAGAAATCCCAGCTGTAACAGAACCAATCAAGATTAAAATGAGCAATATTGGCACAGAAACAGAACCTAAGTTTGCCTCTATTGGAGATTATTGGGATGATGAGACAATTGGCCAAATCACAGACCTACTACATGAGTATCAGGACCTATTTCCTACCAACTTTATAGAAATGAAAGGAATAGTGGGTGACTTAGGAGTCATGAGGATACCGCTTAAGGAGGATGCTAAGCCGGTTAAGCAACGTCCATACAGGTTGAACCCGCGGTATAAAGCAAAAGTAAAAGATGAAATAGATAAGATGCTAGCAGCAGGCATCATTGAGCCTCTTGAAGAAAGTGAGTGGGTTAGTCCCATGGTAGTACAAGAAAAGAAAACAAAAGGAGACATCAGGATCTGTGTCGACTTGCGCAAACTGAATGATGCATCGCTGCATGACCCATTTCTGACACCCTTCACTGATGAAGTCTTAGACAATGTTGGAGGACAAGAAATATATTCATTCATTGATGGCTTTTCAGGCTATCACCAGATAAGAATCCATCCAGACGACAGGAACAAGACCACGTTTGCGACAGAATGGGGCTCCTTTCAGTATACGGTAATGCCCTTTGGTCTTAAGAATGCCCCAGCAATTTTTTCTAGAGTAGTTGTTGGTGTCTTTAAGGAATACATCCATCGATTTCTAGAAGTTTATTTTGATGATTGGACTGTATTTGGACTACTCAAGAAGCACATAGGAAATCTGAGATTAATGTTTGAAAAATGTAGACAGCACCAGATTTTCCCTTAACTTAAAAAAATGTATATTTTGTGCGCCTTTTGGTACGTTGTTGGGTCACATTGTGTGCAGACAAGGCTTGATGGTAGACCCTGGGAAGATTGCCATCATTGTCAATTTACCAGCACCTAACTCAGTAAAGCAACTGAGAACTACACTTGGTCACACCGGGTACTACAGAAAGTTTATTAAAGGTTATGCCAAGATTATCGCACCAATGGAGAAATTATTGAAGAAGGATATCAGATTTCAGTGGAATGAGGAATGTCAGAAGAGTCTCGATGCTCTTAAAGAAAAAATGGTTACAGCACCTATTTTGGTATTTCCATATTGGAACAAGCCTTTTCATGTTCATGTGGATGCATCTGGCATCGCACTAGGCATTATTCTCACGCAACCAGGAGAAGGGGGTATTGATCACCCTATCGCATACTCGAGCAGGAGATTATCGACAGCTGAGAAGAATTACACCACCACAGAGAGGGAAGGGTTAGCAATGGTGTATGCTCTACAGAAATTTCGGCACTATCTGTTGGGTGCCCCGTTCAAGATGTTCACTGACCATTCTGCATTAAAGTACTTGGTCAATAAGCCAGTGTTAGGGGGAAGAATATGCAGATGGCTATTGTTGTTTCAGGAATATGATTTCGAAATCATTGTCAAGCCAGGAAGACTAAATGCAGGACCTGATCACCTGTCAAGGATAGACTCAGGCGAAGAACCAAGTAACTTAGAGGACAACTTGCCTGATGCGCAATTGTTCTCTATTCAGGTCGCAGACGAATATTATGAAGACATACTTCAATTTCTCACTACAAGGTGGGCACCGTCTGAGTTTACTAAGCAACAAAAGAAACAATTAGTGGTGAAAGCAGCAGACTTCACCTTGATTGTAGGACATCTCTATAAGCTGGGCCCAGATGAAATTTTGCACAGATGCGTTATGCCCCACGAGAAACAGACCATTCTTAAGGAAGCACATTCGGGCATCGCAGGAGGTCATTTCGCAGGGAAGCCTACTGCTCAGAAAATCCTATCAGCCGGATTATGGTGGCCTACATTACATTAAGACAATAAAGAGTTTTGCAGATCATGCGATATCTGCCAGAGGACAGGAAAGCCCTCCAGAAGAGATGAAATGCCGTTGCGACCACAGATAACGCTATGCGCATTCGATAAGTGGGCTATAGACTTCGTGGGTCCTATTAACCCCCCAGGAAAACAAACTGGTGCGAGATATATTATTACAGCAACAGAATACCTCACCAGGTGGGCTGAGGCAAAACCAGTCAGGAATTGTGATGCTGCTACAGCAGCACAATTTATTTTTGAAAACATCATCACTAGATTTGGATGCCCAGTGACTTTGATGAGTGATCAAGGCACACATTTTTTGAATTGCACCATAGAAGCCTTGACAGAGGAATTTGAAATCTAGCACCATAAGAGTACACCTTACCACCCTCAAGCTAATGGTACGGTGGAGGCTTTCAACAAGATACTAGAACATGCTCTTACAAAGATTTGTAACAGTCAAAGAGATGATTGGGACCTTAGAGTTAATGTTGTATTATGGGCTTACAGGACCACGTGCAAGAAATTAACAGGACACACACCTTTCAGCCTAGTATATGGACAAGAGGCTGTTATGCCTATGGAATACATCTTACCCAGTCTAAGGATTGCTCAACTTACAGAGATGGCTGATTCTGATACTTTAGAGGAGAGATTGGCTCAGCTGCTCAATTTGGAGGAAGACAGATTTATCGCAGGATTCCATCAGAAAGTGCAGAAAGCACGAGAAAACGCTTGGCATGATAGGCATATCAAGAACAAAACCTTTCAGCTTGGAGACTTGGTACTCCTTTATGATAGTAAGTTTATAAAGTTCCCTGGAAAATTCAAGACTCATTGGTTAGGGCCATATCAAATTCAGCACATAACAGATGGAGGTGCTATCCAGCTTCGTACTATGAGTGGGGAGTCTCTTCCTACCTTGATCAATGGCAGTAGGCTTAAGCTGTATTGTGAAGGCCATGCTACCTCCTAGTCCTATCCCAGAAAAGAAGCAAATGGTGTAGATGTCCAGTGTAGTTGAAATGAGGCATCGCACCCTAAGAAGTCTACACCGAGAAATACTTTAGGTAAGAATTCGCAGCAAGCTTTTCTGGTTGTTGCGATAATTTTGATACGATGCGAGTTTTTTGCACTTTGCATTTCCAGGCGCCGCGATATCGTATCGCAGAAGACAGAAAACAGATCGATGCGATACCAATTTTTGAATTGATCAGAGGGCTAGTCACTTCGCCTTCTGACAAGCATTAAGTGTACGACTGACAAGTATCTGTTGTACTAAGATTTGGCAGCAGTACGACGATTCTTCTAGATTTGGAAAATCTGATGCGACACCACTCCAGCGCACAGTTTCCCAGCGAAATTTCAAATGGCGTTTTCAATAAATGGGCGCGGGGTGCTGTCTTGTCTATGCATTAAATGCCGCCAACGGGTCCAGTTTACTGGTCCGTTGTCGTTTGAAGTTCCCGCATTATGATAAATACATGTCTTATGCAAAGAACAGGGCTACTTGGTCATTTTTACCGAAAGAGTTGAGCGCATTTGAAACGAGCCAAGCGTATTCTCAGTAGAAGTTCTTAGCAGGGAAGCCAAAAACAGTTGCAGACTTTGATTTGTATCATATTAGCAATCATAGGAAGTCCAGAGTACCACAGGGGAAGGTTCCTCGCGCCAGACGAGCCTCTCGAAGACGTCTTGCAGAGATTCCAAAGGGGTGGAATTGAGTGTGCTATGACTTCAGCTGTGGCTAAGAAAGGAAAGAAAGTTACTGCTGGTTCTCCATCCACATGACAGTCACCAAGAACCTTAGCTAATATGGAGCATAGCGAGACCCCGAGTAGCACAGAGTCAGAAGAACCGGAGCAGGAACTTCCGGAAGAAGTCACAGTCGCTACCGTATACTTTCCACCAAGGATAGAAAATGCACCAACAATTGTCCTTCCGAAAGACTTTAGATATGAACTCGTACTCCCACCACTGGATAAGCGAGTGAAGGAAGAAGGTAACCTGTGGGGGAACATGCATGCTATTAAGTTCACTGATTATAATCTGAGAGATTATAAGCTTTACCCACACTTTCATCACGATCGTTATATGACGATTCAGAGGAACCCAAGGACAGAGCGCGATGAGTTCGTCCCCATGGACCATGCAAGCCATTTAGCACCGTCGGGACTGCTCAATCTCCTGGACATTCCACACTTTGGACGAGGCTCAGAGGTAAATGCTGTAGTGCGGATGCTACTCTCATGTGTGCATGGTGGTTACTTATGGTTGGGTAACCGAATAGATGTTAATGTTGACCTTATTCACCGCATTATCGCTCGGTCGAAGACTGGCTTCGACCCCCAGATAAATATTGATGGCTCCACAAAGGATACCAGGCTCTCAACCAAGCAGGTTGCGGAGTATAAGCTGCAAAGAGGAGGTCGCGCCTACGATGTCAACTCAATACAGGATGATGCCTTGCGATTTACTGTTAGTCTGTTGGCAGGAAAGCTCCTCCTCAAGGTGAGGCCAAAGGAAGTCACAGGCTCAGTTATCCGCCTAGCGATTGAAGTCATAAAAGGTAAACCTTACAACTGGAGTTTATTTTTGTTGAATAGTTTCTTTCAAGACTGTGCGCAAGCGCAGCAGGATCCTCTTCACAGCTTCCACTTCTCGTGGCTGCTGATCCTTATGGCTTTTATTGGATGGAAAGAGCCGCCCAATTCGCAGTTTCCACAACTGGCACCAGGGGCGTGCAGAGGCACGAGGTATTCAAATCTATGGGCGAGTAGTCACCAAGAGAAGCACAAGAATAATGCAATGGTATTCCATGACTATTATATGCTATTGCTTGAGTCCGTAGCAACGATTCCGCGTGTCGACTCGCCGGTCGTTGATCTTTATCAGTCCAAGCTGGAATTTAAAGTCGACAGGGATAAAACATATATCAGACCCAAGGGATTCAGGAAACATAAGGAATGGGCCCCTGGCCCATATCGCATGGAAATCCAGCAGGTTGAAGACACCATTAAGAACTGTTTTGATGAGGAAATGAAGCAGATGTATGATGATCTATCCTCTGGCCTAGTTCCAGTTGATGCCCCAGTTGAGGATCCAGAAGATGTTCCAGAGATAGATCCCAAAGATAAAGTGAAAGAACCAATAGGTTCTAAGAGAAAGGGTACTGAAGGGCCTTCTCCACTGCGAGCAAATAAGAAGAGAACAAAGGAAGTTACTTTCGAAGAACCGCAGGCACCGATCATGACAGAGGATGAGTATGATCTCATCGCCAGCCGAATACATGAGAAGATGCGGGATAAATTCGCTGCGATTCAGTCATCGTAGGATCTGATGCGCATAAGCCTTGACAAGAAATTGCGAGAGCTGAAGGAAATAACTGAGAAGACTGCTTCCATGCAGATTCAGCCAGCTCCAACCACAGTAGCAGAAAGTTCGCAGCCCCCTTTACAGACCAGAGAAGAAAGTATTGCAAGGGACCGCACGAACATTGTCCGTATACCGCCGGGAAGCATTAAGGTCCCTGTTCCTATGGAAGTACAGATGGTTCATCCTCTTGAGGTGAACCTCCCAGAAGTACCTGTGGACCAGTTGTACGAAATTTTCCAGCAGATAGGCACGGAGCTGAGGCACAGAGAACAAGTCACATATGAGCATAATGTTTTCCTTTCTAACGAAAACGTGCAGCTCATTGCACAGCATGAGGAAGAGAGTGCCCAGTTGACGCAATATGTTCAGCGGGTGCAGGATGTCTCTCTTGTTTTAAAGAATATCGCAGCAGAACTTCCGTAGTGCGATATCAGGCCTGAGTTAGAAATAACTCAAAAGATCAGAAAAATAGCGGAAAGAGCAAAGGCTCTAGATGAAGAGAAGAAAAAGATGGAGGAAGAATATGAAGCACGGATTGCTGCACTGGAAGTGAATAGGCCGCTTACTCCAGAGGAAATCCAAGAAGCAAGAGTGCAAGCTATCAGAATTGTACAGACACAGATGCAGTGTCGAGTGGAAGCAACAGAGGCTATCCTAGAGGATGCATCAAAAACATGGCTGGAGCTCGAGGAGCTCCCACAGAAAGCCGAGCTCAATCAGCATATTAAGCACTTTGAAGATGCGATATCAAGAGCTGAAGAAGAGTACAAGGGCTTGAGTGCTCTTGCGAAGATAAAGAAGAAAGGAGAAATCATGCAATTTCAACAGCAAGTACAGAAGTACAGAGAACAACAGATCAACCTGGCTAACGAAGTTAGCCCGCACGAAAGCAAAGTCGCACATCTGGTTGATGAACTGGAGAAAAAGGTGAAAAGCTTCACCTCAAGTAAAGGAGTCATTGAGAGCACCGAAGACTCCTTGGTAACAGCTGAGCTGCTAAGCGCAGCGCAGGAAGAAGTAACAAGCATGGATGAAAGTATTAAAGCGCTTAAGGCACAATTCGCAACAATCTCACGGGCAGCAAAGGATAAGCTTAGGCAGATGAAGCAGGCTGATGTTGCGAGTGGCTCGGGGACGAGCCACAAGTAAGTGTTAGGGGAGTTGTTGGAGAGAACTTCCGCAGCATTTAGGAAGCTGCTAATTTTGGGAAAGATAACCATTTTTGGGGAGAAAGCACCAATTTTGGCGACAAGACAAAGATATCGCCGTAGCGCAAATTCCGACGGGAATTGCGGCGATATGTACAGAAAAGTCAAAGCATGTGGTACAAGGAAGAGGCCGAAGGGAGAGCTCAACCACCATAATAAAGGTGCCGAAGATGAAGAGAGGGTTCAGCTACCCTCATTAAGAAGAAGGACCACAGTCAGCGTCGCTGGAACCAAGAAGAAGCAACGGGCCGATGCATTAAAGACTAAGGACTGCAGGAAGCGGCGACGAGATAGGAGGCGGCTATGGAAGTACAGCTAGTTTACTGTAAGTGGTTAGGGTTGAGTCACTGTTGGGATAAGGCCCACAGTTTTGTAACTGCGATGAGACCTTCGGGCCATCTATATATAGGAGTCTTTTTATATGAAAAGGGGTTGGCCACATAGTGACAGAAGTAGAGGGTAGTCGAGTCTTTGTAATACAGAGTCTGAACATTCCCCAGAGGCAGGGGCCGACCCATGAAGAGATTGTGCAATCCACTGGGATTGAAAAAGAAAGAGAATGCATTGTAAGAGGCAGGAGAAGAAGGGAGGTCTATAGAGAAGGGCTCCCAAGGGGGTGGAGTTTCCCAGAAGACCTCTGTTGCAAAGAGTTGTGACAGAACTGCGTTTTACTCTCCGAGTTGTTAACAGGAAACACAGTTCTCGTGAATGTAGCTCCTCTCCTGGGAATGACGACGTGCTTATCTAAGTAGCGCGATTGTAGTTGTGTAGCTGTTGCTCTTATTTACTTATCTCTATTATACATGAATGCTTCCTTCAGTCTATGAGTAATGTGTATGGTCATCAGTTTAGTTCTGGTTGATGTGTAACCATTGCGAGAATCATAGCTAAATCCTAGCGAACTAGATCTTTGTTTAATAAAGGATAATGCTCGGGTACGGAATGAATGTAATGCATGAAGAGTGTAATTAGAACAATGCTCAAAGTAATACTCTATACAGTCACATCGTTGCAGAACATCAGGGGTCAAGCTCATTACTGAGGGTTATGCTTAGAGATTAAATAATATTACTATCTTCAGTAATAAGATAAGGGTGGGTGAGACCGCGTATTAATCCAGGAAGCGGCTAAGAATAACATACCGCAGGGACAGAAAGGGGGAAGATATCGCACCCTGCGATATCTTAGGTATCGTTAGACGGGTTCATAGAAGGGGAAGACTTATCGCACTTCCTGCGTGATGCGATAAGACAGGGGTATAGCCGGAATAATAGAATGAGATAAGTCAGCCTATGAGGAGAGAGTACGGGTGGGGTTAAGCACCCTGGATGCCTCGGAACCTGGATGAGGATGCTTGAGTCTTCTGCCACCCATTAGAATCACTTCGGGTGAGACTTCAGGTTGCTTTTGCGACCTGTTGCCGAAAGGGCCAGTGAGCTAAGGGTTCTGTTGGTCTAGAAAATACAGCTAACCCGGGTCTACCCAGGGAAGATAACCAACATAGAAGGTTTACATCATTTCTTAAAAAAAATGAGTTTTTAGAAAATATGATTTATTTCATAAATTGAATCAACAAAGTATACAAATTCTACGTCATAACGACTTTGTATAGTTTGCGCATTCGAAAACTATGCACATTCTACGTAATAACGACTTTCTAGAGTTTGCGCATGCGTCCGGAAATAAGAAAAACTTACTTCCCCCCTTTTTTTAAATTCACAAGTTCTAGAAGGTTTACATGATTTCTTAAAAAACACGAGTTTTTAGAAAATGTGATTTATTTCATAAATGGAATCAACAAAGTATGCACATTCTACGTCATAACTACTTTCTATAGTTTGCGCATGCGTCCGGAAATAAGAAAAGCTTACTTCTCCCCGTTTTTTGAAATCACAGCTTCTAGAAGATTTACATGATTTCTTAAAAAAAACAAGTTTTTAGAAAATGTGATTCTTTTCATCAATGGAATCAACAAAATATGCACATTCTACGTAATAACGACTTTCTATAGTTTGCGCATGCGTCCGGAAATAAGAAAAGGTTACTTACCCCGTTTTTTAAAATCACAGCTTCTAGAAGATTTACACGATTTCTTAAAAAACACACGTTTTTAGAAAATGTCATTTATTTCATAAATGGAATCAACAAAGTATGAACATTCTATGTCATAACGACTTTGTATAGTTTGCGCATGCGAAAACTATGCACATTCTACGTAATAACGACTTTCTATAGTTTGCGCATGCGTCCGGAAATAAGAAAAACTTACTTCCCCCCTTTTTTTTAAATTCACATATTCTAGAAGGTTTACATGATTTCTTAAAAAACACGAGTTTTTAGAAAATGTGATTTATTTCATAAATGGAATCAACAAAGTATGCACATTCTACATCATAATGAGTTTCTATAGTTTGCACATGCGTCCCGAAATAAGAAAAGCTTACTTCTCCTCGTTTTTTAAAATCACAGCTTCTAGAAGGTTTACATGATTTCTTAAAAAACACGAGTTTTTAAAAAATCTGATTTATTTCATCAATGGAATCAACAAACTATGCACATTCTACGTAATAACGACTTTCTATAGTTTACGCATGCGTCCGGAAATAAGAAAAGCTTACTTACCTCATTTTTTAAAATCACAGCTTCTAGAAGGTTTACATTATTTCTTAAAAAACACGAGTTTTTAGAAAATGTCATTTATTTCATGAATGGAATCAACAAAGTATGAACATTCTATGTCATAACAACTATGTATAGTTCGTGCATGCGCAAACTAAGCACATTCTACCAAATAACTACTTTCTATAGTTTGCGCATGCATCTGGAAATATGAAAAGCTTACTTCCCCCCTTTTTTTAAATTCACAGCTTCTAGAAGGTTTACATGATTTCTTAAAAACACGAGTTTTTAGAAAATGTGATTTATTTCATAAATGGAATCAACAAAGTATGCCCATTCTACGTCATAACGACTTTCTATAGTTTGTGCATGCGTCCGGAAATAAGAAAGGCTTACTTCCCCCCGTTTTTTAAAATCACAACTTCTAGAAGGTTTACATGATTTCTTAAAAAACATGAGTTTTTAGAAAATGTGATTTATTTCATGAATGGAATCAACAAACTACGCACATTCTACGTATTAACGACTTTCTATAGTTTGCGCATTCGTCCGGAAATAAGAAAAGCTTACTTCCCCCCGTTTTTTAAAATCACAGCTTCTAGAAGGTTTACATGATTTCTTAAAAAACACGTGTTTTTAGAAAATGACATTTATTTCATAAGGGGAATCAACAAAGTATGAACATTCTATGTCATAATGACTTTGTATAGTTTGTGCATTGGCAAACTATGCACATTCTACGTAATAACGACTTTCTATAGTTTGCGCATGCGTCCGGAAATAAGAAAAACTTACTTCCCCCCTTTTTTTAAATTCACAGATTCTAGAAGGTTTACATGATTTCTTAAAAAACATGAGTTTTTAGAAACTGTGATTTTTTTCATAAATGGAATCAACAAAGTATGCACATTCTACGTCATAACGACTTTCTATAGTTTGTGCATGCGTCCGGAAATAAGAAAAGCTTACTCTTCCCCGTTTTTTAAAATCACAGCTTCTAGAAGGTTAATATGATTTCTTAGAAAACACGAGTTTGTAGAAAATGTGATTTAATTCATAAATGGAATCAACAAAGTATGCACATTCTACGTAATAACAACTTTCTATAGTTTGTGCATGCATCCGGAAATAAGAACAGCTTACTTCCGCCATTTTTTTAAAATCACAGCTTCTAGAAGGTTTACATGATTTGTTAAAAAACACGAGTTTTTAGAAAATGTCATTTATTTCATAAATGGAATCAACAAAGTATGAGAATTCTATGTCATAACGACTTTGTATAGTTTGCGCATGCGCAAACTAAGCACATTCTACGTAATAATGACTTTCTATAGTTTGCACATGCGTCCGGAAATAAGAAAAGCTTACTTCCCCCCTTTTTTTTAAATTCATAGATTCTAGAAAGTTTACATGATTTCTTAAAAAACAGGGGTTTTTAGAAAATGTGATTTATTTCATAAATGGAATCAAAAAATTATGCACATTCTACGTCATAACGACTTTCTATAGTTTGTGCATGCGTGCCGAAATAAGAAAAGCTTACTTGTCCCCGTTTTTTAAAATCACACCTTCTAGAAGGTTTACATGATTTCTTAAAAAAGACGAGTTTTTAGAAAATGTCATTTATTTCATAAATGGAATCAACAAAGTATGAACATTCTATGTCATAACGACTTTGTATAGTTCGCGCATGCGCAAACTATGCACATTCTACGTAATAACGACTTTGTATAGTTTGCGCATGCGTCCGGAAATAAGAAAAACTTACTTCTCCCCTTTTTTTAAATTCACAGCTTCTAGAAGGTTTACATGATTTCTAAAAAACGTGAGTTTTTAGAAAATGTGATTTATTTCATAAATGGAATCAACAACGTATGCACATTCTACGTCATAATGAATTTCTATAGTTTGTTTATGCGTCCGGAAATAAGAAAAGCTTACTTCCGTCCATTTTTTCAAATCACAGCTTCTAGAAGGTTTACATGATTTCTTAAAAAATACGAGTTTGTAGAAAATGTGATTTAATTCATAAATGGAATCAATAAAGTATGCACATTCTACGTAATAACGACTTTCTATAGTTTACGCATGCGTCCGGAAATAAGAAAAGCTTACTTCCACCAGTTTTTTAAAATCACAGCTTCTAGAAGGTTTACATGATTTGATAAAAAAGACGAGTTTTTAGAAAATGTCATTTATTTCATAAATGGAATCAACAAAGTATGAGAATTCTATGTCATAACGACTTTGTATAGTTTGCGCATCCGCAAACTATGCACATTCTACGTAATAACGACTTTCTATAGTTTGCGCATGCGTCGGGAAATAAGAAAAGTTTACTTCCCCCCTTTTTTTAAATTCACAGCTTCTAGAAGGTTTACATGATTTCTTAAAAAACATGAGTTTTTAGAAAATGTGATTTATTTCATAAATGGAATCAACAAAGTATGCAAATTCTACGTCATAACGACTTTCTATAGATTGTGCATGCGTCCGGAAATAAGAAAAGCTTACTTCCCCCCGTTTTTAAAAATCACAGCTTCTAGAAGGTTTACATGATTTCTTAAAAAACACGAGTTTGTAGAAAATGTGATTTAATTCATAAATAGATTCAACAAAGTATGCACATTCTACGTAATAACGACTTTCTATAGTTTGCAAATGCGTCCGGAAATAAGAAAAGCTTACTTCCGCCAGTTTTTTAAAATCACGGATTCTAGAAGGTTTACATCATTTCTTAAAAAACACGAGTTTTTAGAAAATGTCATTTATTTCATAAATGGAATCAACAAAGTATGAACATTCTATGTCATAATGACTTTGTATAGTTTGAGCATGCGCAAACTATGCACATTCTACGTAATAATGACTTTCTATAGTTTGTGCATGCATCCGGAAATAAGAAAATCTTACTTCCACCCTTTTTTTAAATTCACAGCTTCTAGAAGGTTTACATAATTTCTTAAAAAACATGAATATTTAGAAAATGTGATTTATTTCATAAATGAAATCAACAAAGTATGCACATTCTACGTGATAACGACTTTCTATAGTTTGTGCATGTGTCCGGAAATAAGAAAAGCTTACTTCCGCCAGTATTTTAAAATCAGAGCTTCTAGAAGGTTTACATGATTTCATAAAAAACACGAGTTCTTAGAAAATGTGATTTATTTCATAAATGGAATCAACAAAGTATGCACATTCTACGTCATAACGACTTTCTATAGTTTGTGCATGCGTCCGTAAATAAGAAAAGCTTACTTCCCCCTGTTTTTAAAAATCACAGATTCTAGAAGGTTTACATGATTTCTTAAAAAACACGAGTTTTTAGAAAATGTGATTTATTTCATCAATGGAATTAACAAACTATGCACATTCTACGTAATAACGACTTTCTATAGTTTGCGCATGCGTCCAGAAATAAGAAAAGCTTACTTCCGCCAGTTTTTTAAAATCACAGCTTCTAGAAGGTTTACATGATTTCTTAAAAAACATGAGTTCTTACAAAATGTGATTTATTTCATAAATGGAATCAACAAAGTATGCACATTCTACGTCATAACGACTTTCTATAGTTTGCGCATGCGTCTGGAAATAAGAAAAGCTTATTTCCCCCGTTTTTTTAAATCATAGCTTCTAGAAGGTTTACATGATTTCTTAAAAAACATGACTTTTTAGAAAATGTGATTTATTTCATAAATGGAATCAACAAAGTACGAACATTCTATGTCATAACGACTTTGTATAGTTTGCGCATGCGCAAACTAAGCACAATCTATGTAATAACGACATTTTATAGTTTGTGCATGCATCCGCAAATAAAAAAGCTTACTTCCACCCTTTTTTTAAATTCACAGCTTCTAGAAGGTTTACATGATTTCTTAAAAAACACGAGTTTTTAGAAAATGTGATTTATTTCATAAATTGAATCAACAAATTATGCACATTCTACGTCATAACGACTTTCTATAGTTTGCGCATGCGTATGGAAATAAGAAAATCTTACTTCCGCCCGTTTTTTAAAATCACAGCTTCGAGAAGGTTTGCATGATTTCTTAAAAAACACGAGTTTGTAGAAAATGTGATTTAATTCATAAATGGATTCAACAAAGTATGCACATTCTATCTAATAACGACTTTCTATAGTTTGTGCATGCGTCTGGAAATAAGAAAAGCTTACTTCCTTCAGTTTTTTAGAATCACAGCTTCTAGAAGGTTTACTATGTGATTTCTTTCATCAATGGAATCAACAAACTATGCCCATTCTACGTAATCACGACTTTCTATAGTTTGCGCATGCATCCGGAAATAAGAAAAGCTTACTTCCCCCCTTTTTTTAAATTCACAGCTTCTAGAAGGTTTACATGATTTCTTAAAAAACACGAGTTTTTAGAAAATGTGATTTATTTCATAAATGGAATCAACAAAGTATGCACATTCTACGTCATAATGACTTTCTGTAGTTTGTACATGCGTCCGGAAATAAGAAAAGCTTACTTCCGCCTGTTTTTTAAAATCACAGCCTCGAGAAGGTTTACATGATTTCTTAAAAAACACGAGTTTTTACAAAATGTCATTTATTTCATAAATGGAATCAACAAAGTATGAACATTCTATGTCATAACGACTTTGTATAATTTGCGCATGCGCAAAAATATGCACATTCTACATAATAACAACTTTCTATAGTTTGCGCATGCGTCCGGAAATAAGAAAAGCCACATTCCCCCCTTTCTTTAAATTCACAGCTTCTAGAAGCTTTACATGATTTCTTAAAAAACACGAGTTTTTAGAAAATGTGATTTATTTCATAAATGGAATCAACAAAGTATGCACATTCTACGTCATAACGACTTTCTATAGTTTGCGCATGCGTCCGGAAATAAGAAAAGCTTACTTCCCCCCGTTTTTAAAAATCACAGCTTCTAGAAGGTTTACATGATTTCTTAAAAAACACGAGTTTGTAGAAAATGTGATTTAATTCATAAATGGATTCAACAAAGTATGCACATTCTACGTAATAACGACTTTCTATAGTTTGCGCATGCGTCCGGAAATAAGAAAAGCTTACTTCCGCGAGTTTTTTAAAATCACAGCTTCTAGAAGGTTTACATCATTTCTTAAAAAACACGAGTTTTTAGAAAATGTCATTTATTTCATAAATGGAATCAACAAAGTATGAACATTCTATGTCATAACGACTTTGTATAGTTTGAGCATGCGCAAACTATGCACGTTCTACGTAATAACGACTTTCTATTGTTTGTGCATGCGTCCGGAAATAAGAAAATCTTACTTCCACCCTTTTTTTAAATTCAAAGCTTCTAGAAGGTTTACATGATCTCTTAAAAAACATGAGTTTTTAGAAAATGTGATTTATTTCATAAATGAAATCAACAAAGTATGCACATTCTACATAATAACGACTTTCTATAGTTTGCGCATGCGTCCGGAAATAAGAAAAGCTTACTTCCCCCCATTTTTTAAAATCAGAGCTTCTAGAAGGTTTACATGATTTCTTAAAAAACTATGTGATTTATTTCATCAACGGAATCAACAAACTATGCTCATCCTACGTAATCACGACTTTCTATAGTTTGCGCATGCATCCGGAAATAAGAAAATCTTACTTCCCCCCTTTTTTTAAATTCACAGCTTCTAGAAGGTTTACATGATTTCTTAAAAAACACGAGTTTTTAGAAAATGTGATTTTGAATTAATGGAATCAACAAAGTATGCACATTCTACGTAATAATGAATTTCTATAGTTTTCACATTCGTCCGGAAATAAGAAAAGCTTACTTCCTCCAGTTTTTTAAAATCACAGCTTCTAGAAGGTTTACATGATTTCTTCAAAAACACGAGTTTTTAGAAAATGTCATTTATTTCATAAATTGAATCAACAAAGTATGCACATTCTACGTAATAACGACTTTCTATAGTTTGCGCATGCGTCCGGAAATAAGAAAAGATTACTTCCGCCAGTATTTTAAAATCACAGCTTCTAGAAGGTTTACATGATTTCTTAAAAAACACGAGTTTTTAGAAAATGTCATTTATTTCATAAATGGAATCAACAAAGTATGAACATTCTATGTCATAACGACTTTGTATAGTTTGCCCATGCCCAAAATATGCACATTCTACGTAATAACGACTTTCTCTAGTTTGTGCATGCGTCCAGAAATAAGAAAAGCTTACTTCCCCCCTTTTTTTAAATTCACAGCTTCTAGAAGGTTTACATGATTTCTTAAAAAACACGAGTTGGTAGAAAATGTGATTTAATTCATAAATGGATTCAACAAAGTATGCACATTCTACGTAATAACGACTTTCTATAGTTTGCGCATGCGTCCGGAAATAAGAAAAGCTTACTTCCTCCAGTTTTTTAAAATCACAGCTTCTATAAGGTTTACATCATATCTTAAAAAACACGAGTTTTTAGAAAATGTCATTTATTTCATAAATGGAATCAACAAAGTATGAACATTCTATGTCATAACGACTTTGTATAGTTTGTTCATGCGCAAACTATGCACATTCTATGTAAAAATGACTTTCTATAGTTTGCGCATGCGTCCGGAAATAAGAAAAGCTTAGTTCCCCCCTCTTTTTAAATTCATAGCTTCAAGAAGGTTTACATGATTTCTTAAGAAACACGAGTTTTTAGAAAATGTTATATATTTCATAAATGGAATAAAAAAAGTATGCACATTCTACGTCATAACGACTTTCTATAGTTTGCGCATGCGTCCATAAAAAAGAAAAGCTTACTTCCCCCCGTTTTTTAAAATCACAGCTTCTAGAAGGTTTACATGATTTCTTAAAAAACACGAGTTTTTAGAAAATGTGATTTATTTCATAAATGGAATCAAAAACGTATGCACATTCTACGTAATAACGACTTTCTATAGTTTGCGAATGCGTCCGGAAATAAGAAAAGCTTACTTCATCCCGTTTTTTAAAATCACAACTTCTATAAAGTTTACATGATTTCTAAAAAAACACGATTTTTTAGAAAATGTGATTTATTTCATAAATGGAATCAACAAAGTATGCACATTCTATGTCATAACGACTTTGTATGGTTTGCGCATGCGCAAACTATGCACATTCTACAAAATAACGACTTTCTATAGTTTGTGCATGTGTCCGGAAATAAGAAAAGCTTACTTCCGCCAGTTTTTTAAAATCACAGCTTCTAGAAGGTTTACATGATTTCTTAAAAAACACGAGTTTTTAGAAAATGTGATTTATTTCATAAATGGAATCAACAAAGTATGCACATTCTCTATCATAACGACTTTCTAAATTTTGCGCATGAGTCCGGAAATAAGAAAAGCTTACTTCCGCCAGTTTTTTAAAATCACAGCTTCTAGAAGGTTTACATGATTTCTTAAAAACCACGAGTATTTAGAAAATGTCATTTATTTCATAAATGTAATAAACAAAGTATGAACATTCTATGTCATAAGAAAATAAGAAAGTATGTAATAAAAATAAGAAAGTATGTAATAAAAATGACTTTCTATAGTTTGCGCATGCGTCCGGAAATAAGAAAAGCTTAGTTCCACCCTCTTTTTAAATTCACATCTTCTAGAAGGTTTACATGATTTCTTAAAAAACACGAGTTTTTAGAAAATGTGATATATTTCATAAATGGAATCAAAAAAGTATGCACATTCTACGTCATAACGACTTTCTATAGTTTGCGCATGCGTCCATAAATAAGAATGGCTTACTTCCACCCTTTTTTTAAATTCACAGCTTCTAGAAGGTTTACATGATTTCTTAAGAAACACGAGTTTTTAGAAAATGTGATTTATTTCATAAATGGAATCAACAAAGTATGCACATTCTATGTCATAACGAATTTCTAAAGTTTGCGCATGCGTCCGGAAATAAGAAAAGCTTACTTCCGCCAGTTTTTTAAAATCACAGCTACTAGAAGGTTTACATGATTTCTTAAAAACCACGAGTATTTAGAAAATGTGATTTATTTCATAAATGGAATCAACAAAGTATGCACATTCTACGTCATAGCGACTTTCTATAGTTTGCGCATGCTTCCGGAAATAAGAAAAGCTTACTTCCCCCCTTTTTTTAAAGTCACAGCTTCTAGACGGTTTACATGATTTCTTAAAAAACACGAGTTTTTAGAAAATGTGATTTATTTCATCAATGGACTCAACAAACTATGCACATTATACGTAATAACGACTTTATATAGTTTGCGAATGCGTCCGGAAATAAGAAAAGCTTAATTCCGCCAGTTTTTTAAAATCACAGCTTCTAGAAGGTTTACATGATTTCTTAAAAAACATGACTTTTTAGAAAATGTGATTTATTTCATAAATGGAATCAACAGAGTATGCACATTCTACATCATAACTACTTTCTATAGTTTGCGCATGCATCCGGAAATAAGAAAAGCTTACTTCCCCCCTTTTTTTAAATCACAGCTTCTAGAAGGTTTACATGATATCTTAACAAAAACGTGTTTTTAGAAAATGTGATTTATTTCATAAAAGGAATCAACAAAGTATACACATTCTACGTCATAACGACTTTCTATAGTCTGCGCATGCGTTCGGAAATAAGAAAAGCTTACTTCTGCCCGTTTTTAAAAATCACAGCTTCTAGAAGGTTTACATGATTTCTTAAAAAAAACGAGTTTGTAGAAAATGTGATTTAATTCATCAATGGAATCAACAAAGTATGCACATTCTATGTCATAACGACTTTCTATAGTTTGCATATGCGTCCAGAAATAAGAAAAGCTTACTTCACCCCATTTTTTAAAATCACAACTTCCAGAAAGTTTACATGATTTTTAAAAAAACACGAGTTTTTAGAAAATGTGATTTAATTCATCAATGGAATCAACAAAGTATGCACATTCTATGTCATAACGACTTTCTATAGTTTGCATATGCGTCCAGAAATAAGAAAAGCTTACTTCACCCCATTTTTTAAAATCACAACTTCCAGAAAGTTTACATGATTTTTAAAAAAACACGAGTTTTTAGAAAATGTGATTTATTTCATAAATGGAATCAAAAAAGTATGCACATTCTATGTCATACCAACTTTGTATGGTTTGCACATTCTACAAAATAACGACTTTCTATAGTTTGCGCATGTGTCCGGAAATAAGAAAAGCTTACTTCCGCCAGTTTTTTAAAATCACAGCTTCTAGAAGGTTTACATGATTTCTTAAAAAACCAGAGTTTTTAGAAAAGGTGATTTATTTCATAAATGGAATCAACAAAGTATGCACATTCTACGTCATAACGACTTTCTAAAGTTTGCGCATGCGTCCGGAAATAAGAAAAGCTTACTTCCGCCAGTTTTTTAAAATCATAGTTTCTAGAAGGTTTACATGATTTCTTAAAAACCACGAGTATTTAGAAAATGTGATTTATTTCATAAATTGAATCAACAAAGTATGCACATTCTAAGTCATAACGACTTTCTATAGTTTGCGCATGCGTCCGGAAATAAGAAAAGCTTACTTCCCCCCGTTTTTTAAAGTCACAGCTTCTAGAAGGTTTACATGATTTCTTAAAAAACACGAGCTTTTAGAAAATGTGATTTATTTCATCAATGGAATAAACAAACTATGCACATTCTATGTAATAACGACTTTCTATAGTTTGCGAATGCGTCCGGAAATAAGAAAAGCTTACTTCCCCCCCGGTTTTTAAAATCACAGCTTCTAGAAGATTTACATGATTTCATAAAAAACACGAGTTTTTAGAAAATGTGATTTATTTCATAAATGGAATCAAAAAAGTATGAACATTCTATGTCATAACGACTTTGTATAGTTTGCGCATGCGCAAACTATGCACATTCGAGGTAATAACTACTTTCTATAGTTTGTGCATGCGTCCGGAAATAAAAAAAGCTTACTTCCCCCCTTTTTTTAAATTCAAAGCTTCTAGAAGGTTTACATGATTTCTTAAAAAACACGAGTTTTTAGAAAATGTGATTTATTTCATAAATGGAATCAACAAAGTATGCGCATTCTACGTCATAACGACTTTCTATAGTTTGCGCATGCGTCCAAAAATAAGAAAAGCTTACTTCCCCCTGTTTTCTAAAATCACAGCTTCTAGAAGGTTTACATGATTTCTTAACAAACACGAGTTTTTAGAAAATGTCATTTATTTCATAAATGGAATCAACAAAGTATGAACATTCTATGTCATAATGACTTTGTATAGTTTGAGCATGCGGAAACTATGCACATTCTACGTCATAACGACTTTCTATAGTTTGCGCATGCGTCTTGAAATAAGAAAAGCTTACTTCCTCCAATTTTTTAAAATCACAGCTTCTAGAAGGTTTACATGATTTCTTAAAAAACATGAGTTTTTAGAAAATGTGATTTATTTCATAAATGGAATCAACAAAGTATGCACATTCTACGTCATAACGACTTTCTAAAGTTTGCGCATCCGTCCGGAAATAAGAAAAGCTTACTTCCGCCAGTTTTTTAAAATCACAGCTTCTAGACGTTTTACATGATTTCTTAAAAAACACGAGTTTTTAGAAAATGTCATTTATTTCATCAATGGAATCAACAAAGTATGCACATTCTAAGTCTTAACGACTTTATATAGTTTGCGCATGCGTCCGGAAATAAGAAAAGCTTACTTCCCCCCGTTTTTTTAAAATCACAGGCTCTAGAAGGTTTACATGATTTCTTAAAAAACACGAGTTTTTAGAAAATGTTATTTATTTCATAAATGGAATCAACAAAGTATTCATCTTCTACGTAATAACGACTTTCTATAGTTTGCGAATGCGTCCGGAAATAAGAAAAGCTTACTTCCTCCCATTTTTTAAAATCACAGCTTCTAGAATGTTTACATGATTTCTTAAAGAACATGAGTTTTTAGAAAATGTCATTTATTTCATAAATGGAATCAACAGAGTATGAACATTCGATGTCATAACGACTTTGTATAGTTTGCGCATGCACAAACTATGCACATTCTATGTAATAACGATTTCTATAGTTTGCGCATGCGTCTGGAAATAAGAAAAGCTTACTTCCCCCCTTTTTTTAAATTCACAGCTTCTAGAAGGTTTACATGATTTCTTAAAAAACATGAGTTTTTAGAAAATGTGATATATTTCATAAATGGAATAAAAAAAGTATGCACTTTCTATGTCATAATGACTTTCTATAGTTTGCACATGTGTCCGGAAATAAGAAAAGCTTACTTCCCCCCGTTTTTTAAAATCACAGCTTCTAGAAGGTTTACATGATTTCTTAAAAAACAAGAGTTTTTAGAAAATGTGATTTATTTGATCAATGGAATCAACAAACTATGCACATTCTACATAATAATGACTTTCTATAGTTTGCGCATGCGTCCGAAAATAAGAAAAGCTTACTTCCCCTCGTTTTTTATAATCATAGCTTCTAGAAGGTTTACATGATTTCTTAAAAAACACGAGTTTTTAGAAAATGTCATTTGTTTCATAAATGGAATCAATAAAGTATGAACAAACTATGTCATAACGACTTTGTATTGTTTGTGCATGGGCAAACTATGCACATTCTACGTAATAACGACTTGCTATAGTTTGCACATGCGTTCGGAAATAAGAAAAGCTTACTTTCCCCCTCTTTTTAAATTCACAGCTTCTAGAAGGTTTACATGATTTCTTAAAAAACACGAGTTTTTAGAAAATGTGATTTATTTCATAAATGGAATCAACAAAGTATGCACATTCTACGTCATAACGACTTTCTATAGTTTGCGCATGCGTGTGGAAATAAGAAAAGCTTACTTCCCTCCGTTTATTAAAATCACAGCTTCTAGAAGGATTACATGATTTTTTTAAAAACATGAGTTTTATGAACATGTGATTTATTTCATAAATGGAATCAACAAAGTATGCACATTCTATGTCATAACGACTTTCTATAGTTTGCGCAAGCGCAAACTAAGCACATTCTACATACTAACGACTTTCTATAGTTTGCGTATGCGTCCAGAAATAAGAAAAGCTTACTTCACCCCATTTTTTAAAATCACAACTTCTAGAAGGTTTACATGATTTCTTAAAAAACACGAGTTTTTAGAAAATGTCATTTATTTCATAAATGGAATAAACAAAGTATGAACATTCTATGTCATGACGACTTTCTAAAGTTTGCGCATGCGTCCGGAAATAAGAAAAGCTTACTTCCTCCAGTTTTTTAAAATCACAGCTTCTAGAAGGTTTACATCATTTCTTAAAAACCACGAGTATTTAGAAAATGTGTTTTATTTCATAAATGGAATCAACAAAGTATGCACATTCTAAGTCATAATGACTTTCTATAGTTTGCGCATGCGTCCAGAAATAAGAAAAGCGTACTTTCCCTCGTTTTTGAAGGTCACAGCTTCTAGAAGGTTTACATGATTTCTTAAAAAACACGAGTTTTTAAAAAATGTGATTTATTTCGTCAATGGAATCAACAAACTATGCACATTCTACGTAATAACGACTTTCTATAGTTTGCGAATGTGTCCGGAAATAAGAAAAGCTTACTTCTGTTAAATATTGTAACTTCAAAGAATATTATATTTTGTACTTTATTATTCCCGAGATGTTTCATCCCTCCGAGGTAACCCTATTATATATCCGGAGATGTTTATTCCTCCGAGGGTTTGTATTAACTAGGGTTATTAGACCCACCATTTGGGGGTCGGCCTTGTTGTTATATTTTTGGGGTTATTAGACTTCTCCAGGAGAGGTCGGCCCCATTAGGTCTTTTAGTCAGTTGGGAGTCAGTATAAATAAGAGAGGTGAACTCGTCATTAGATCACTCACTCACTTGTGGAAGAGTGCGCACTTGTCTGGGAGATCTGCTAAGGAGACAAAGAAGGAAGGAGCACATCTTGTATTTTGGTTGATCATCTTATTGGGGAAAGCTTTGCTGGGTTTTCTACCCCATGAGGGTTTCTTAGGGTATATTCTGTGTCTATCTTGTGATTATGTTTCTTTCAGTGATCTTGCTTGTCTATTTGATTTAAACTTAACATGGTATCAGAGCTACACTTAATAGGACATCTTTCACAAGGTAAGAATACCTCTCTCTCTCTCTCCGGTGAAGTTAGGGTTTCAGCCCAAAGTTGGTATTATTGATTTTTGGTTGCATGGATGGATAGCGCTTTTCAATACCTTTTGTTTTGAGCTATAGATCGAACTTTTTTGTTGGGTAGAACTCCGGGAAATCCAAACCCTAATTCTACCAAAAGTGCGATACATCAGAATTTGGTTTCAGAAAAAAGTTGGAATTTTTGAATTCTGATTACATGGCTGGATAGCCCTTCTCAAGATCATTCGTTTGAGCTATAGATCGAACTTTTTGGTTGGGTAGAACTCCAGGAAAGTCAAACCCTAATTCTACCCAAAGTGCGATAAAATTCTGTTCTAGATTCCGGAAAAGTGAAAAGTAACTTTCCAGGTAAGTCTACTCTGTCTCTTGGACTCCCCCAAGAGAATATGGCTACAAACACTAAGCTTGAAGACAAGCTAGAAGGTATAGAAAATTTTCGGGCATGGAAATACAGAATTGGTCTCATTCTTGAGGAGAATGATCTTGCTCATTATATCAAGGAGGAAGTTGCAGAACCAGAAGAAGATGAAGCCAAAGAAAAACACAGGAAGGATTTGATTAGGGCAAAGAGAATCATAGTTGATTCTATTAAAGACCACTTGATTCCCCAAGTGGCTTCCAAGAAGACTCCAAAGGAAATGTATGATGCCCTAGGAAGAATGTATGAAGGAAAGAACATCAATAGGAAGATGAATGTAAGGACTCAGTTGAAGAATACCAAGATGCACAAAGGAGAATCCATTCAATACTACTTCTCAAGAGTCTCTCTAATCAAGGAGCAACTAGATTCCATTGGTGATACTCTTGATGAAGATGAACTTGTGATGACAGCTCTAAATGGTCTCACTAGACCTTGGGAGTCATTCATTCAAACTATGTGTGCCAGAAAAGAAAGTATGAAGTTTGATGTAGTTTGGGAGGATTGTGTACAAGAGGAGGATAGGGTTGCAAATCAAGAAGCCTTGCTCAAAGAAGATGAACAAGCCTTGGCCACCCACACCAAAAGAAGAAGGAATCAATCCTACTCTAAAAAGGGTAGTCACAAGGAGTCTCATCCTCCACACAGATTTCAGAAGAAAAGAGGAACTACTCAAAGAAGAGATTACTCTTCTTTCCAGTGCTTCTCTTGTCACAAAATAGGACACATTGCTAGAGATTGCCCTCTACAAAAGAAAAAGGGTACTCACTACAAAAGACACCAAGCAGATCTTGCAGAAGATGATAGTGAAGAAGAAGAAGTAGAGGAAGAAAGGTCTCACAATAAAAGACCTAGAAATGAAGAGGAAGAAGAAGAAAGGACCTTCTTCAAAAGAAGGTCAAGGAGAAATACAGAAGAAGATGCAGAAGAATATGTTCTCTTCTCCACACTCTCTGGATCTATAACCCCTGGAGAAGGTACATGGCTTATTGACAGTGGTGCTTCAAAGCACATGACAGGTCAGAAAAGGACTCTCTCAAATCTTGAAGAAAAGACTTCTCCCCAAAAGGTATCTCTAGGATATGACTATCAATATCCCATTAAGGGAATTGGTGAAGCAAACTACAAACTCGATTCTGGAACCCCCATGAAGATGAAGGAAGTTTTGTATGTTCCAGGATTGAAGAGGAATTTGCTTTCAATCTCAGCATTAGACAAGAAAGGCTACAGAGTTGCATTCATTGATGGACAAGTGTTAATGTGGTCCAAAGGCAAATCTATTAAGGATGCAATTGTTATTGGTGAAGAGGAAGGAGGTTTGTATAAACTCAAGGGTCATCCAGAAGCTGCCTTTGTTCATGAAACCTCTAGTCCCAGTGAGCTATGGCATAGAAGACTAGCTCACATTAACTACAAAGCCTTACCCTATGTAAGCAAGGTGGTCATAGGACTACCAGATTTGAAGGTTGATCATGATGGCTCATGTAAAGGATGTAAGAAAGGGAAGAATATCAAGAACCCCTTTCCAAAGAGTTAAACAAAGACTAAGGGTATCTTGGAGCTAATACACTCAGATGTATGTGCTCCAATGCCCACCACCTCTCTGAGTGGATTTGAATACTATCCTCTCATTCATTGATGATCATTCCAGGAAAACCTGGATATACTTTCTAAAAGGAAAGAATGAGGTTTTTGGAAAGTTCAAAGAGTTCAAGGCTCTAATAGAAAATCTCTCAGAAAAGAAAATCAAGATTCTCAGAATAGACAATGGTGGAGAATATACTTCAAAAGAGTTTGAAGAATTTTGTAAAGAAGTTGGAATCAAGAGAGAACTAACCACTCCCTACAATCCCCAACAAAATGGGGTTGCAGAAAGGAAAAATAGAACTATCATGGAAGCTGTGAAGACTATGACACATGACCAGGATCTTCCCATGTATCTATGGGCTGAAGCAGGCAAGACAGCAGTATATGTTCAAAACAGATTATCTCATAGTGCTCTTGATTTCAAAACTCCAGAAGAAGTGTTTACTGGAAAGAAGCCCGAGGTAAGCCATCTTAAAATATTTGGGTGTCGTGTGTACATCCACATTCCAAAAGAAAAGAGAACCAAGTTGGATCCTTCTGGTAAGAAAGGAATATTTGTTGGTTACTGTGAATCATCCAAAGCTTTTAGGATTTACATACCAGGCTTTCATCATATAGAAATCAGTAGAGATGTAACTTTTGATGAAGAAGTAGCTCTCAAGAAATCAAGAAAATGCCAACTTGAAAAAATCTATTAAGAAGATCCTTCTTCTAGAAACTCAGAGGCTATTCACATCCCTGAAGACAATCCACCAGAGGATCATGACATGTTGGAACCACAAGAACCTCCTATATCAGATTTATCAAAGAAAAGAAGGCCAGCATGGGCTAGAGACATTATCCAAGGGGCTGAAAGATATGGTGCTCCTGAAGGCTCCATTAGAGAAAGAAAGAAACCAAAGCTAGTGTCCAACTATATGGCCTTGATGTGTGATCTTGTGGATCAACTACCTACCAGCTATGAAGAGGCAGCTCAAAAGAAAGAATGGGTAGAAGCAATGACAGAAGAATATCAGTCGATAATGAAAAATGATGTTTGGGATATAGTCCCCAAACCAAGATATAAAAGTGTGGTTTCTTCAAAATGGATTTTCAAGATAAAACATGCTGCAGATGGTAGCATTGAAAAATACAAGGCAAGGTTTGTAGCCAGAGGATTCTCTCAAAAGGAGGGAATTGACTATGAAGAAACATTTGCACCCGTTGCTAGGTATACTTCAATTAGAACTATCATGGCACTTGCATCCATGATGAAACGGAAATTGCATCAAATGGATGTTAAGACAGCTTTTCTGAATGGTGTAATTGAAGAAGAAGTATACATAGAACAACCTCAAGGTTTTGAGGTCAAAGACGGAAGAACCCATGTATGCAAACTGAAAAAGGAATTATATGGATTGAAGCAAGCTCCCAGGGCTTGGTACAGAAGGATTGACAGTTTCTTAACAAGCATGGGCTTTACCAAAAGTAAAGCTGACCCCAATCTTTATCTTAAAGTGATGGATGATGAACCTATTATTTTGCTATTATATGTAGATGATCTATTTCTAACCGGAAATGAGAATCAAATTATTGAAAGCAAGAAGAAGCTTTCTTCAGAATTCGAAATGAAAGATCTCGGATTAATGCACTACTTCTTAGGCCTATAAGTGTGGCAAGAGCCAAAAGGAATCTTTCTAAATCAAGGTAAGTATACTGTGGATATTCTCAAAAGATTTGATATGTTGGAGTGTAAAGCCATGGCCACTCCCATGGACTCCAACTTGAAACTATTAGTTAATGATTCTTCAGAACTAGTGGACATAACCCTATATAGACAAATTATTGGATCATTGATGTATTTGACAAATACTAGGCCGAATATATGCTTTGCCGTAAATACCCTAAGTCAGTATCTAGTAGAACCTAGAAAGGTTCACCTTATAGCTGCAAAGCACATAATGAGGTACCTAAAAGGTACAGTGGACTTTGGCCTATACTATCTTGGAGGTAATGAACTCAAGTTACATGGTTACTCAGATTCTGATTGGGCAGAAAAAGTACTTCAGGCGGATGTTATGGTCTTGGATCTGCCATGATCTCCTGGTTCAACAAGAAACAATCTAGTGTGGCCCTCAGTACTGCTGAAGCAGAATATATAGCCGCTTGCTCTGCCAGCTGTGAAGCAGTGTGGCTTCAGAAACTTTTATCTGGAATTTTTGACTTAGAAATGGATCCCACTGTGATTATGTGTGATAATCAAAGTTGCATTAAGATGACTGAAAATCCTGTGTTCCATGATAAGTCAAAACACATTGAGATCCGTTACTTCTATATACGATACATGGTGCAGAGAGGAGCCATCAAGCTCGAGTATATAAGCACTGAGGATCAGATTGCCGATATCCTGACTAAACCTCTGTCTCGAGTAAAGTTTGAATACTTCCGAGACATGCTTGGTATAGTCCAGAAGGACCCCCCTCGAAAGGGGGAGTAGTATAGTATCTGATAACAATTTTGTTTTGTTGCACTTAGCTACTTACAATTATTTAGATTTAGAACTCTTATATATCTTTTATTTTTTTTATGGATACATGTTTTGATGATTAGATGTATTAGTAAGAATACATGCTAGATGTATACATGTTTTGGTGTGATGTATACATGTTTTGATGATTAGATGTATTAGTAAGAATACATGCTAGATGTATACATGTTTTGGTGTGATGTATACATGCTTTGATGATTAGATGTATTAGTAAGAATACATGCTTTTGTGATTAGATGTATTAGTAAGAATACATGCTTTGGTGATTAGATGTATTAGTAAGAATACATGCTAGATGTATACATGTTTTGGTGTGATGTATACATGTTTTGATTAATGATGTATACATGTTTTGATGTGATACATGCTCTTGGATATTTGTACCTGTATAGATGAGAATACAGATGGGGATTGGATCATCCCTGGACTTTCAGTCCTAAAGAGAGCCGTAGACGTGAGGTCTCCGAGAATGAAGTCCTTAGTGGACAGTTGAGGGGATTGGATCATCCCTGGACTTTCATTCCTAAAGAGAGACGTAGACGTGAGGTCTCCGAGAATGAAGTCCTTAGTGGACAGTTGAGGGGATTGGATCATCCTAGGACTTTCAGTCCTAAAGAGAGCCGTAGACGTGAGGTCTCCGAGAATGAAGTCCTTAGTGGACAGTTGAGGGGATTGGATCATCCCTGGACTTTCAGTCCTAAAGAGAGCTGTAGACGTGAGGTCTCCGAGAAGTGGAGATTGTATCATCCCCTGACTTCGGTCCCTGAATTGATCCGTAGACGTTGGTATCCGAGAAGTGGGGATTGTATCATCCCTGGACTTCGGTCCCTGAATTGATCCGTAGACGTGTGGTCTCCGAGAAGTGGGGATTGTATCATCCCCGGACTTCGGTCCCTGAATTGATCCGTAGACGTGTGGTCTCCGAGAAGTGGGGATTGTATCATCCCCGGACTTCGGTCCCTGAATTGATCTGTAGACGTATGGTCTCCGAGAAAGTGATTTTTGATGTGGTTACTTGTATCGGTAGGATACTTGTATTGATGATGTGGTTACTTGTATCGGTAGGATACCTGTATTGATGATGTGGTTACTTGTATCGGTAGGATACCTGTATTGATGATGTGGTTACTTGTATCGGTAGGATACTTGTATTGATGATGTGGTTACTTGTATCGGTAGGATACCTGTATTGATGATGTGGTTACTTGTATCGGTAGGATACTTGTATTGATGATGTGGTTACTTGTATCGGTAGGATACTTGTATTGATGATGTGATTACTTGTATCGGTATGGATACTTGTATTGATGATGTGACTACTTGTATCGGTAGGATACTCATATTATTGATATGATCACCTGTATTGGCATGAATACTTGTACTAATGATGATCATGTGATGACGATTGTGTGATGACGATGCTGATGATCGTGTGATGACGATGCTGCTGATCATGTTGCTGATCGTGTGATGATGATGCTGCTGATCGTGTGATGACGATGCTGCTAATCGTGTGATGACGATGCTGCTGATCGTATGATGACGATGTTGCTGATCGTGTGATGACGATGCTGCTGATTGTGTGATGATGATACTACTGATCGTGTGATGACGATGCTGCTGATCGTGTGATGACGATACTGCTGATCGTGTGATGACGATGCTGCTAATCGTGTGATGACGATACTGCTGATCGTGTGATGACGATGCTGCTGATCGTGTGATGACGATGTTGCTGATCATGTGATGTCGATGCTGATGATCATAATATTGATGTTGACATTGTTGTACCAGTAACTATTTGAGTTACTGATGAAGACAAATTGAAGAAAGCTTCCAATGATTTATAGATGTATCATGTATAGTGACTCCTTGCTCCTGCAGATGCTGTTATAATATCCTTCTTGTTAAGGGGGAGTGTTAAATATTGTAACTTCAAAGAATATTATATTTTGTACTTTATTATTCCGGAGATGTTTCATCCCTCCGAGGTAACCCTATTATATATCCGGAGATGTTTATTCCTCCGAGGGTTTGTATTAACTAGGGTTATTAGACCCACCATGTGGGGGTCGGCCCTGTGGTTATATTTTTGGGGTTATTAGACTTCTCCAGGAGAGGTCGGCCCCATTAGGTATTTTAGTCAGTTGGGAGTCAGTATAAATAAGAGAGGTGAACTCCTCATTAGATCACTCACTCACTTGTGGAAGAGTGCGCACTTGTCTGGGAGATCTGCTAAGTGTTAAGATTTAATATGCTAAGACAGAAAATAGCAGCATTACATTCCATTTCACAATAATAGCATATACAGGATCACTGAAGAAACAACAAGCACAACATAAACACAAGAGACAGAGATTTATCCTGGGAAACCCTCATGGGGTAGAAAACCCAGCAAAGCTTCCTCAATATAGATGACCAGCAATATACAAAGATGAAACCCTGAGACATGATCTCCTCCTCCACAATAGCAGACCTCTCCTCCACAAGTGTGCTATCCTCAAGTGAGTGAATGTATATCAAATGAGGAACACACCTCCTCTATTTATAAACTACTCTGATATGTATTTTACACAAGTACATGTAGGCTCGTATTTAACCATTAGGTTAAATACCCCATTATAACTGACTGGGCCGACCCCTCTAGGGTGGTCTAATAACCCTTTGACCCACATAACACATTTAGGGCCGACCCCCACTAGGGAAGTCTAATAACCCGAGTTACCACATTCCGACGGAGGAATAAACATCTCCGGATATACAATAAGATCTTCACGGAGGAATGAAACATCTCCGGAATGATAAAGTACAAATATAATATTCTTTGAAGTTACAATATCTCAACACTCCCCCTTACCGAGAAGGATATTATAACAACATCTGCACGAGCAAGGAGTCATCAACATCATACATGATACATATATAAATCATTGGAAGCTTTCTTCAATTTGTCTTCATCAGTAACTCAAACAGTTACTGGTACATCAATGTCAACATTAACATCAACATTACGATTATCAGCATCGTAATCACACGATCAGCAGCATCATCATCACACGATCAGCAGCATCGTCATCACACGATCAGTAACATCGTCATCACACGATCAGCAACATCGTCATCACACGATCATCAGCATCGTCATCACACGATCATCAGTATCGTCATCACACGATCAGCAGCATCGTCATCACATAATCAGCAACATCGTCATCACACGATCAACAGCATCGTCATCATATGATCATCAGCAGTACAAGTATTCATGCCAATACAAGTGACCATATCAACAATATGAGTATCCTACCGACTCAAGTAGCCACATCATCAATACAAGTATCCTACCGATACAAGTAACCACATCATCAATACAAGTATCCTACCGATACAAGTAACCACATCATAAATACAAGTATCCTACCGATACAAGTAACCACATCATCAATACAAGTATCCTACCGATACAAGTAACCACATCATCAATACAAGTGTCCTACCGATACAAGTAACCACATCATCAATACAAGTATCCTACCGATACAAGTAACCACATCAAAAATCACTTTCTCGGAGACCATACGTCTACGGATCAATTCAGGGACCTAAGTCTAGGGATGATACAATCCCCATTTCTCGGAGACCTCAAGTCTACGGATCAATTCAGGGACCTGAGTCTGGGGATGATACAATCCCCACTTCTCGGAGACCTCACGTCTACGGATCAATTCAGGGACCGCAGTCCGGGGATGATACAATCCCCACTTCTCGAAGACCTCACGTCTACGGATCAATTCAGGGACCTAAGTCTGGGGATGATACAATCCCCACTTCTTGGAGACCTCACGTCTACGGATCAATTCAGGGACCGCAGTCCGGGGATGATACAATCCCCACTTCTCAGAGACCATACGTCTACGGCTCTCTTTAGGACTGAAAGTCCAGGGATGATCCAATCCCCTCAACTATCCACTAAGGACTTCATTCTTGGAGACCTCAAGTCTACGACTCTCTTTAGGACTGAAAGTCCAGGGATGATCCAATCCCCTCAACTGTCCACTAAGGACTTCATTCTCAGAGACCTCACATCTACGGCTCTCTTTAGGACTGAAAGTCCAGGGATGATCCAATCCCCTCAACTGTCCACTAAGGACTTCATTCTCGGAGACCTCAAGTCTACGGCTCTCTTTAAGACTGAAAGTCCAGGGATGATCCAATCCCCTCAACTGTCCACTAAGGATTTCATTCTTGGAGACCTCACGTCTACGGCTCTCTTTAGGACTGAAAGTCCAGGGATGATCCAATCCCCTCAACTGTCCACTAAGGACTTCATTTTCGGAGACCATACGTCTACGGATCAATTCAGGGACCGAAGTCCAGGGATGATACAATCCCTTTTCTTTCTCGGAGACACCTGTCTACGGCTCACTTTAGAACAAGTGTTCAAGGATGATACAATCCCCACATGTATTCTCATCAATACAAGTACAAGTATCCTCAACCATACGAGTACATTAATCAATACACGTGTCATCAAAATTATGTATTCTTACCAATACATCTTATCATCAAAAGCATGTATTCTCACCAATACATCTATCATCAAAAGCATGTAAAACAAAGTATTCTAAGCATAAGAGTCCTAAATCTAAATATTTCTAAGTATCTAGGTGTAGAGAGCAGGTTACCTCATCATCGACCTTGTTGTTCGATGAGACAATCTCATCAT
Source organism: Larix kaempferi (assembly GCA_027924585.1). Taxonomy (NCBI): domain Eukaryota; kingdom Viridiplantae; phylum Streptophyta; class Pinopsida; order Pinales; family Pinaceae; genus Larix; species Larix kaempferi. The sequence goes on from BSBM01001611.1 coordinate 11,751,792, forward strand.
CAGTGACTATACTACTCCCCCTTTCGAGGAGGGTCCTTTTGAGCTACACCAATCTTGTCTCGGAAGTATTCAAATTTCACTCGAGACAGAGGTTTGGTTAGTATGTTGGTAACTTCTTCACTTGAGGTAGAGATTTGGTTAGTACATTGGTAACCTGTTACAAATTCAAACTTTAGTTCCTTCTGCATCATATCTTATTAGATCCCTATGTTCTTTGACTTATTATGGAACACTAGATTGTTTTTCATCTTCATACAACTCTATTTGTCACATAGGATCACAGTTGGTTCTGTCTCTAATTCAAATCAATCCTGAAGCCAAGCTTCTTCACAACTAGCAGAGCAAGCATCCATATATTCTGCTTGTGCTAAGAGCCACACTAGACTGCTTCCAGCTAAACCACGAGATCATGGTTAATCCCAGACAATAACATCCTCTTGATGTGTTCTTCCTGCCTGATACACTTTCTTCCCAACCAGCATCTGATTAGCCATCTAAAGTCATGATCTCCAAGATAGCATAGATCAAAGTCTATCGTATCCTTTATGTACCTCATCACATGCTTTGCAACTATCGGGTGAACACATCTAGTTTCCACTAGATACTGACTCAAGGTGTTCACAACAAAGCATATATCTAACCTAGTATATGTTAGATACATCAATGACCCAATAATTTGACTGTACAGAGTTATATCCACTAACTCTGATGAGTCATCTCCTAACAGCTTCAAGTTGGAATCCATAAGAGTGGCCATTCCAACATATCAAGTCTTCTCAAGATTTCTCAGCATACTTTATCTAGTTGAGAGAGATTCCTTCTGAGACTTTCCATACTTTTAGACCTAGAAAGTAATGCATCAATCTAAGATCTTTCAATTTCATTTCTACAGTCATCTATCTGTTCCATCTCTCATCAGATGGGTCTATTGATATGAGCCTCAACATCATTCAAACTCTGTGGTGAGTTCCTTCTTGCATCCATGTCATATGTGTATAGAAGCCATATTCAACCTTGTAGCAAAGGTTGAGATCCATATCACCCATGGTGATCATTAAGCTCATCAATTGATTATCGATCATGGGAACCTTATAGAACCTGATTCACACTTCTTCTTTAATTACACCATTAAGAGAATGGTCTTATTTTAGCCACTTGGAGCAAACATCTCATCATGATTCTCTTCCTCTTTCTAAGAGAATCTTCTAGCCATGGGCCTTCTATATTTTGTTTGATTTGTAAATCTTCTTGTTGGACATCCATTGCTTGTTCAGTGTTCATCATTCATCATGATCTTTCCTACAAATCAAAATTAAGTACAGGATTAGTAATACTTTATAATCATCAAATCATATTGACATGGTAACCTATTATGCATACAGATATCATTTATATACTTATGCAACTAATTTGACCAATACTTTGGCACACCACTTTCCCATATCCTGTATGCATACAGTGGCTATCTAGATGCCTTCCATCTCTACCAGAACATACTATCGAGAGTGTGCACAGCTCTCGGCATGTCAGCAAAGAGGTTTCATTCTAGACAAGCAACAATGGAATATTTGTCCAACTTAACAAACATATGCACATTAGTTGTATACTATTCAATGCTCTATGAATGTTTACACTCAGCATTATATATTCTAGGAATACAAATATGCATACAACCTATTACAGGCAATATCATTACTATTTCAAATAACAACTCAAATACTTATCTTTTATGTTTGTGTGGCTGCCTCCCGCTTGATCTTCTGTATGTCTTTTGAACTTCTATTCATTCTGTACCACTGTGCATGCTCAAGAGTCATCCTCATGATCTCATACAAACATACACTCATTAGTATATTCTAAATGCTATCAAAACATTATAGTACTAAATAATCTTGAAAATGTATATTCATGATTATAGTTAATAAACATTAGTATTCAAGATTTCAGGGAAGTCTTCTTTTACTCATGCATATCATCAATCAAGATAAAAGATATAATATGCATAATCCCTTGATTACTAACTTTATGAATAAGCATAACCAATCATTCCAAGTATACTTATATAAGGCATCCTAACACAAGGTAAGATTCATGGGAAACATACCTGGATTAGTATACCTACTTGGTTATGTACAACATACCTAAACAATCTCTTCAATGATTTAGAGATCCTGAGCTAGAACCTGCATGTCTCATAGGTTAAGCATAATATAATAAAGTCATACATACCTCGTAAGTAGAACAAAGATTATGGATGAGTATTTGTCTTCATGTTTTCATGGTCATGGAGCCTGATTTGTCTTTTGTGATGTACCTGTATCTTGTTAGTAGACAACATCAACCTCACACAACATCATAATGCATTAGTACAATCATAAGTGTCAACACCCTAACCAATGAATATTTTCTATCATGCATTCATAATTTTGTTAAGGTGATACAACAAATCTAAAATCAAGATTGTACTAACCGTAATAACATGAAGACAAACATACCATAAACTTAATCATGAACAAATCTCAAAACATACCTCGATGAGTCATACCTGTCGAGATCGCTTGTAATATCCTTATGTAAAGCCTTAGCCTCATCTCCCTCTGAAACAGGAACTCCTTCACTTATGCAAGTGACCAATCCATCTTCTTCTAGGATTAACCCTATCCACTTGATTTGCAAGAACTGGACCTGGAGCTGGATATGGGTTTGTCAGAGAAACCCCAAAAATTCAAACTTTGAATTTCAAACTTCTGAAAGGATAGAAATATGCGCCTTGATTTGCTGATCAAACTGATATATTCAGAATTTGAAAATTGCAAAGTTTCACTCCTCAATTTTACCTTTGAAACTTCTGGATTCACTAGACATGAACCTAAACTGGGGTTTGATGAATCCCACTCTTCTACCCAATCAAAATGTTTGATCCAAAGCTCTAAGCTTCTATTTTTCTGAGGAGCTTCCAGCCATGGTCACAAATTTCAAAAATTCCCATTTTTACAGAAGCCCTAATTTTCCACTTTTCTGATCAAAGTCCCGAACTAGGGTTTGATCAAGCCTGGCCTTCTGCCCAACCAGAAAAATCTGATATTGGTCTCTAAATTTCTATTTTGATGAGTAGCATTCAGCCGTGGTCTCTGTTTACAAAAATTCCAACTTTCTTCAAAGCCCTAAATTCTGGAAGCCATGAATGAAGGTACTCAAAAGTAATAATGTTTTGACAGAAATATGTACCTGATTGTTTCTGGTGTAACTCTAAACTTTTCAATCCACAGGGTTTGAAAACGTTTTCTGAGATATCCTGACCTGTTATCTTTCCATCCTGATAGGTCTGACCTCAATTGGATTCTCTGAGAGAGAGTTATGTCAAATGTCGCAACGTGACCTGTTTTGGGATAAAACAGAAGAGCGAACTTGTACGGCGTGCCATGTGTCACTGTTTGAACTTCGGCCTCTGAAAAAATTTCCTGAGGTATCTCGGCCTGTTATCTTTCCATCCTAATAGGTCTGACCTCAATTGGACTCTCTGAGAGAGAGTTATGCCAAGTGTCGCAACATGCCCTATTTATGGGATAATACAGAAGGGTGAACTTGTACTGAGTGCCACGTGTCACTGGTTCAACTTCGGCCTCTGAAAACGTTTTCTGAGATAGTAAAGACTGTGTACTACCTGTCACTTTTTACGAAATTTCATTTGGAGCTTCCTAGCCCAAGATATGACCTTTTTCCCAAGGTCACCTGATTTTGACTCAGATCTGGAAGAGGCAGAAACCCTATATTGTACAGATCATAAATCACAAAGTATAACGAATTAAAGGTTGTCCTTTGGATACAAGGTACCTGGAGATTTAATATTCGTCTTGTAACAATTTCATATCCGAAAACTTCACCAAAACGGATTTATAGCGAAAGTGCTACGATGACTGGTTTTTGCTATGTAAAACCCTAACCTTCAAATTGTCGTAAGTAAAGGAAATGTCGTTAGTGCCATACCTTGTCTTCCTTCAGGTTAGCTCTGATACCATGTTAAGATTTAATATGCTAATATAGAAAATAGCAGCATTACATTGCATTTCACAATAATAGCATATACATGATCACTGAAGAAACAACAAGCACAGCATAAACACAAGAGACAAAGATTTATCATGGGATACCCTCATGGGGTAGAAAACCCAGCAAAGCTTCCTCAATATAGATGACCAGCAATATACAAAGATGAAACCCTGAGACATGATCTCCTTCTCCACAATAGCAGACCTCTCCTCCACAAGTGCGCTATCCTCAAGTGAGTGAATGTATATCAAATGAGGAACACACCTCCTCTATTTATACACTACTCTGATATGTATTTTACACAAGTACATGTAGGCTCGTATTTAACCATTAGGTTAAATACCCCATTATAACTGACTGGGCTGACCCCTCTAGGGTGGTCTAATAACCCTTTGACCCACATAACACATTTAGGGCCGACCCCCACTAGGGAAGTCTAATAACCCGAGTTACCACATTCCGACGGAGGAATAAACATCTCCGGATATACAATAAGATCTTCACGAAGGAATGAAACATCTCCGGAATGATAAAGTACAAATATAATATTCTTTGAAGTTACAATATCTCAACACTAAGGAGACAAAGAAGGAAGGAGCACATCTTGTATTTTGGTTGATCATCTTATTGAGGAAATATTTGTTGGGTTTTCTACCCCATGAGGGTTTCCCATGGTATATTCTGTGTCTATCTTGTGATTATGTTTCTTTCAATGATCTTTCTTGTCTATTTGATTTAAACTTAACAACTTCCCCCTGGTTTTTAAAATCACAGCTTCTAGAAGATTTACATGATTTCATAAAAAACACGAGTTTTTAGAAAATGTCATTTATTTCAAAAATGGAATAAAAAAAGTATGAACATTCTATGTCATAACAACTTTGTATAGTTTGCACATGCGCAAACTATGCACATTCTAGGTAATAACGACTTTCTATAGTTTGCGCATGCGTCCGGAAATAAGAAAAGCTTACTTCCCCCCTTTTTTTAAATTCACAGCTTCTAGAAGGTTTACATGATTTCTTAAAAAACACGAGTTTTTACAAAATATGATTTATTTAATAAATGGAATCATCAAAGTATGCACATTCTACGTCATAACGACTTTCTATAGTTTGCGCATGCGTCCGGAAATAGGAAAAGCTTACTTCCCCCCGTTTTTTAAAATCACAGCTTCTAGAAGGTTTACATGATTTCTTTAAAAAAATGAGTTTTCAGAAAATGTGATTTATTTCATAAAAGGAATCAACAAAGTATGCACATTCTATGTCATAACGACTTTCTATAGTTTGCGCATGCGTATGGAAATAAGAAAAGCTTACTTCCCCCCATTTTTTAAAATCACAGCTTCTAGAAGGTTTACATGATTTCTTAAAAACCACGAGTTTTTAGAAAATGTGATTTATTTCATAAATGGAATCAAAAACGTATGCACATTCTAAGTCATAACGACTTTCTATAGTTTGCGCATGCGTCCGGAAATAAGAAAAGCTTATTTCCCCCCGTTTTTTAAAATCACAGCTTCTAGAAGGTTTACATGATTTCTTAAAAAACACGAGTTTTTAGAAAATGTGATTTATTTCATAAATGGAATCAACAAAGTATGCACATTCTAAGTCATAACGACTTTCTATAGTTTGCGCATGCGTCCGGAAATAAGAAAAGCTTACTTCCCCCCATTTTTTAAAATCACAGCTTCTAGAAGGTTTACATGATTTCTCAAAAAACATGAGTTTTTAGAAAATGTGATTTATTTCATCAATGCAATAAGCAAACTATGCACATTCTACATAATAACAACTTTCTATAGTTTGAGAATGCGTCCGGAAATAAGTAAAGCTTACTTCCCCCCGGTTTTTAAAATCACAACTTCTCGAAGGTTTACATGATTTCTTAAAAAACACGAGTTTTTAGAAAATGTCATTTATTTCACAAATGGAAGCAAAAAAGTATGCACATTCTAAGTCATAACGACTTTCTATAGTTTGCGCATGCGTCCGGAAATAAGAAAAGCTTACTTCGCCCGGTTTTTTAAAATCACAGCTTCTAGAAGGATTACATGATTTCTTAAAAAAGATGAGTTTTACGAACATGTGATTTATTTCATAAATGGAATCAACAAAGTATGCACATTCTATGTCATAACGACTTTCTATAGTTTGTGCATGCGCAAACTAAGCACATTCTACGTACTAACGACTTTCTATAGTTTGCGTATGCGTCCAAAAATAAGAAAAGCTTACTTCACCCCGTTTTTTAAAATCACAACTTCTAGAAGGTTTACATGATTTCTTAAAAAACACGAGTTTTTAGAAAATGTGATTTATTTCATAAATGGAATCAACAAAGTATGCACATTCTATGTCATAACGACTTCATATTGTTTGCGCATGCGCAAACTATGCACATTCTACGTAATAATGACTTTCTATAGTTTGTGCATGTGTCCGGAAATAAGAAAAGCTTACTTCCGCCAGTTTTTTAAAATCACAGCTTCTAGAAGGTTTAAATGATCTCTTAAAAAACACGAGTTTTTAGAAAATGTTATTTATTTCATAAATGGAATCAACAAAGTATGCACATTCTAAGTCATAACGACTTTCTATAGTTTGCGCATGCGTCCGGAAATAAGAAAAGCTTACTTCCCCCCATTTTTTAAAATCACAGCTTCTAGAAGGTTTACATGATTTCTCAAAAAACATGAGTTTTTAGAAAATGTGATTTATTTCATCAATGCAATAAGCAAACTATGCACATTCTACGTAATAACAACTTTCTATAGTTTGCGAATGCGTCCGGAAATAAGTAAAGCTTACTTCCCCCCGGTTTTTAAAATCACAACTTCTCGAAGGTTTACATGATTTCTTAAAAAACACGAGTTTTTAGAAAATGTCATTTATTTCACAAATGGAAGCAAAAAAGTATGCACATTCTAAGTCATAACGACTTTCTATAGTTTGCGCATGCGTCCGGAAATAAGAAAAGCTTACTTCGCCCCGTTTTTTAAAATCACAGCTTCTAGAAGGATTACATGATTTCTTAAAAAAGATGAGTTTTACGAACATGTGATTTATTTCATAAACGGAATCAACAAAGTATGCACATTCTATGTCATAACGACTTTCTATAGTTTGTGCATGCGCAAACTAAGCACATTCTACGTACTAACGACTTTCTATAGTTTGCGTATGCGTCCAAAAATAAGAAAAGCTTATTTCCGCCAGTTTTTTAAAATCAGAACTTCTAGAAGGATTACATGATTTCTTAAAAACCACGAGTATTTAGAAAATGTGATTTATTTCATAAATGGAATCAACAAAGTATGCACATTCTAAGTCATAATGACTTTCTATAGTTTGCACATGCGTCCAGAAATAAGAAAAGCGTACTTCCCCTCGTTTTTTAAAGTCACAGCTTCTAGAAGGTTTTCATGATTTCTTAAAAAACACGAGTTTTTAGAAAATGTGATTTATTTCATCAATGGAATCAATAAACTATGCACATTTTATGTAATAACGACTTTCTATAGTTTGCGAATGCGTCCAGAAATAAGAAAAGCTTACTTCCCCCCGATTTTTAAAATCACAGCTTCTAGATGATTTACATGATTTCATAAAAAACACGAGTTTTTAGAAAATGTCATTTATTTCATAAATGGAATCAAAAAAGTATGAACATTCTATTTCATAGCAACTTTGTATAGTTTGCGCATGCGCAAACTATGCACATTCTAGGTAATAACGACTTTCTATAGTTTGTGCATGCGTCCGGAAATAAGAAAAGCTTACTTCCCCCCTTTTTTTAAATTCACAGCTTCTAGAAGGTTTACATGATTTCTTAAAAGACACGAGTTTTTAGAGAATGTGATTTATTTCATCAATGGAATCATCAAAGTATGCACATTCTATGTCATAACGACTTTCTATAGTTTGCACATGCGTCCGGAAATAAGAAAAGCTTACTTCCTCCCGTTTTTTAAAATCACAGCTTCTAGAAGGTTTGCATGATTTCTTTAAAAAAATGAGCTTTTAGAAAATGTGATTTATTTCATAAAAGGAATCAACAAAGTATGCACATTCTATGTCATAACAACTTTCTATAGTTTGTGCATGCGTTTGGAAATAAGAAAAGCTTACTTCCCCAAGTTTTTAGAAAATGTGATTTATTTCATAAATGGAATCAACAAAGTATGCACATTCTAAGTCATAATGACTTTCTATAGTTTGCGCATGCGTCCGGAAACAAGAAAAGCTTAATTCCGCCCATTTTTTAAAGTCACGGCTTCTAGAAGGTTTACATGATTTCTTAAAAAACACGAGTTTTTAGAAAATGCGATTTATGTCATCAATGGAATCAAAAAACTATGCACATTCTACGTAATAACGACTTTCTATAGTTTGCGAATGCGTCCGGAAATAAGAAAAGCTTACTTCCCTCCGGTTTACATGATTTCTTAAAAAACACGAGTTTTTAGAAAACTTCATTTATTTCATAAATGGAATAAAAAAAGAATGAACATTCTATGTCATAACGACTTTGTATATTTTGTGCATGCGCAAACTATGCACATTCTAGGTAATAACGACTTTCTATAGTTTGCGCATGGGTCCGAAAATAAGAAAAGCTTACTTCCCCCCTTTTTTTAAATTCACAGCTTCTAGAAGGTTTACATGATTTCTTAAAAAACATGAGTTTTTAGAAAATGTGATTTATTTCATAAATGGAATCAACAAAGTATGCACATTCTATGTCATAACGACTTTCTATAGTTTGTGCATGCGTTCGGAAATAAGACAAGCTTACTTCCCCCCGTTTTTTAAAATCACAGCTTCTAGAAGGATTACATGATTTCTTAAAAAACATGAGTTTTACGAACATATGATTTATTTCATAAATGGAATCAACAAAGTATGCACATTCTATGTCATAACGAATTTCTATAGTTTGTGCATGCGAAAACTAAGCACATTCTACGTACTAACGACTTTCTATAGTTTGCGTATGTGTCCAGAAATAAGAAAAGCTTACTTCACCCCGTTTTTTAAAATCACAGCTTCTAGAAGGTTTACATGATTTCTTAGAAAACACGAGTTTTTAGAAAATGTGATTTATTTCATAAATAGAATCAACAAAGTATTCACATTCTATGTCATAACGACTTTGTATTGTTTGCGCATGCGCAAACTATGCACATTCTACGTAATAACGACTTTCTATAGTTTGCGCATGTGTCCGGAAATAAGAGAAGCTTACTTCCGCCAGTTTTTTAAAATCACAGCTTCTAGAAGTTTTAAATGATCTCTTAAAAAACACGAGTTTTTAGAAAATGTTATTTATTTCATAAATGGAATCAACAAAGTATGCACATTCTATGTCATAACGACTTTCTAAAGTTTGCGCATGCGGCCGGAAATAAGAAAAGCTTACTTCCGCCAGTTTTTTAAAATCACAGCTTCAAGAAGGTTTACATGATTTCTTAAAAACCACGAGTATTTAGAAAATGTGATTTATTTCATAAATGGAATCAACAAAGTATGCACATTCTAAGTCATAACGACTTTCTATATTTTGCGCATGCGTCCGAAAATAAGAAAAGCTTACTTCCCTCCGTTTTTTAAAATCACAGCTTCTAGAAGGTTTACATGATTTCTTAAAAAACACGAGTTTTTAGAAAATGTGATTTATTTCAGCAATGGAATCAACAAACTATGCACATTCTACGTAATAACGACTTTCTATAGTTTGCAAATGCGTCCGGAAATAAGAAAAGCTTACTTCCCCCTAATTTTTAAAATCACAGATTCTAGAAGGTTTACATGATTTCCTAGAAAACATGAGTTTTTAGAAAATTTGATTTATTTCATAAATGGAATCAACAAAGTATGCACATTCTAAGTCATAACGACTTTCAATAGTTTGCGCATGCGTCCGGAAATAAGAAAAGCTTACTTCCGGAAATAAGAAAAGCTTACGAACATGTGATTTATTTCATAAATGGAATTAACAAAGTATGCACATTCTATGTCATAATTACTTTCTATAGTTTGCGCATGCGCAAACTAAGCACATTCTACGTACTAACGACTTTCTATAGTTTGCGAATGCGTCCAGAAATAAGAAAAGCTTACTTCACCCCGTTTTTTAAAATCACAACTTCTAGAAGGTTTACATGATTTCTTAAAAAACATGAGTTTTTAGAAAATGTGACTTATTCCATAAATGGAATCAACAAACTATGCACATTCTATGTCATAATGACTTTGTATGGTTTGCGCATGCGCAAACTATGCACATTCTACGTAGTAACGACTTTCTCTAGTTTGCGCATGTGTCTGGAAATAAGAAAAGCTTACTTCCGCCAGTTTTTTAAAATCACAGCTTCTAGAAGGCTTACATGATTTCTTAAAAAACACGAGTTTTTAGAAAATGTGATTTATTTCAAAAATGGAATCAAGAAATTATGCACATTCTACGTCATAACGACTTTCTAAAGTTTGCGCATGCGTCCGGAAATAAGAAAAGCTTATTTCCGTCAGTTTTTTAAAATCACAACTTCTAGAAGGATTACATGATTTCTTAAAAACCATGAGTATTTAGAAAATGTGATTTATTTCATAAATGGAATCAACAAAGTATGCACATTCGAAGTCATAATGACTTTCTATAGTTTGCACATGCGTCCAGAAATAAGAGAAGCGTACTTCCCCTCGTTTTTTAAAGTCACTGCTTCTAGAAGGTTTACATGATTTCTTAAAAAACACAAGTTTCTAGAAAATGTGATTTATTTCATCAATGGAATCAACAAACTATGCACATTCTATGTAATAACGACTTTCTATAGTTTGCGAATGCGTCCGGAAATAAGAAAAGCTTACTTCCCCCCCGTTTTTAAAATCACAGCTTCTAGAAGATTTACATGATTTCATAAAAAACACGAGTTTTTAGAAAATGTCATTTATTTCATAAATGGAATCAAAAAAGTATGAACATTCTATGTCATAACAACTTTCTATAGTTTGCGCATGTGCAAACTATGCACATTCTAGGTAATAACGACTTTCTATAGTTTGCGCATGCGTCCGGAAATAAGAAAAGCTTACTTCCCCCCTTTTTTTAAATTCACAGCTTCTAGAAGGTCTACATGATTTCTTAAAAAACACGAGTTTTTAGAGAATGTGATTTATTTCATCAATGGAATCATCAAAGTATGCACATTCTACGTCATAACGACTTTCTATAGTTTGCGCATGCGTCCGGAAATAAGAAAAGCTTACTTCCCCCCGTTTTTTAAAATCACAGCTTCTAGAAGGTTTGCATGATTTCTTTAAAAAAATGAGCTTTTAGAAAATGTGATTTATTTCATAAAAGGAATCATAAAAGTATGCACATTCTATGTCATAACAACTTTCTATAGTTTGCGCATGCGTATGGAAATAAGAAAAGCTTACTTCCCCCCTTTTCTTAAAATCACAGCTCTTAGAAGGTTTACATGATTTCTTAAAAAACAGGAGTTTTTAGAAAATGTGATTTATTTCATAAATGGAAATAATGAAGTATGCACATTCTACGTAATAACGACTTTCTATAGTTTGCGAATGCATCCGGAAATAAGAAAAGCTTACATCCCCCCCGGTTTTTAATATCACAGCTTCTAGAAGGTTTACATGATTTCTCAAAAAACACGAGTTTTTAGAAAATGTGATTTATTTCATAAATGGAATAAAAAAAGTATGAACATTCTATGTCATAACGACTTTGTATAGTTTGCGCATGCGCAAACTATGCACATTCTAGGTAATAACAACTTTCTATAGTTTGCGCATGCGTCCAGAAATAAGAAAAGTTTACTTCCCCCCTTTTTTTAAATTCACAGCTTCTAGAAGGTTTACATGATTTCTTAGAAAACACGAGCTTTTAGAAAATGTGATTTATTTTATAAATGGAATGAACAAAGTATGCACATTCTACGTCATAACGACTTTCTATAGTTTGCGCATGCGTCCGGAAATAAGAAAAGCTTACTTCCCCCCGTTTTTTAAAATCACAGCTTCTAGAAGGTTTACATGATTTCTTAAAAAAACCGAGTTTTTAGAAAATATGATTTATTTCATAAAAGGAATCAAGAAAGTATTCACATTATACGTCATAATGACTTTCTATAGTTTGCGCATGCGTATGGAAATAAGAAAAGCTTACTTCCCACCGTTTTTTAAAATCACGGCTTCTAGAAGGTTTACATGATTTCTTAAAAAACACGAGTTTTTAGAAAATGTCATTTATTTAATAAATGGAATCAAAAAAGTATGCACATTCTATGTAATAACGAATTTCTATAGTTTGCGCATGTGTCCGAAAATAAGAAAAGCTAACTTCCCCCTGTTTGTTAGAATCACAGCTTCTAGAAGGTTTACAAGATTTCTTAACAAACATGAGTTTTTAGAAAATGTCATTTATTTCATAAATGGAATGAAAAAAGTATGCACATTCTATGTCATAACGACTTTCTATAGTTTGCGCATGCGTCCGGAAATAAGAAAAGCTTACTTCCCCCCGTTTTTTAAAATCACAGCTTCTAGAGGGACTACATGATTTCTTAAAAATTAGGAGTTTTACGAACATGTGATTTATTTCATAAATGGAATCAACGAAGTATGCACATTCTACGTAATAACGACTTTCTATAGTTTGCGAATGCGTCCGGAAATAAGAAAAGCTTACTTCCCCCCGGTCTTTAAAATCACAGCTTCTAGAAGGTTTACATGATTTCTCAAAAAACACGAGTTTTTAGAAAATGTGATTTATTTCATAAATGGAATCAACAAAGTATGCACATTTTACGTCATAACGACTTTCTATAGTTTGCGCATGCGTATGGAAATAAGAAAAGCTTACTTCCCCCCGTTTTTTAAAATCACAGCTTCTAGAAGGTTTACATGATTTCTTAAAAAACACGAGTTTTTAGAAAATGTGATTTATTTCATCAATGGAATCAACAAACTATGCGCATTCTACGTAATAACGACTTTCTATAGTTTGCGAATGCGTCCGGAAATAAGAAAAGCTTACTTCCCCCCGGTTTTTAAAATCACAGCTTGTAGCAGGTTTACATGATTTGTTAAAAAACATGAGTGTTTAGAAAATGTGATTTATTTCATAAATGGAATCAACAAATTATGCACATTCTAAGTCATAACGAATTTCTATAGTTTGCGCATGCGTCCGGAAATAAGAAAAGCTTACTTCCCCCCGTTTTTTAAAATCACAGCTTCTAGAAGGATTACATGATTTCCTAAAAAACATGAGTTTTACGAACATGTGATTTATTTCATAAATGGAATCAACAAAGTATGCACATTTTATGTAATAACGAATTTCTATAGTTTGCGCATGCGCAAACTAAGCACATTCTACGTACTAACGACTTTCTATAGTTTGCGTATGCGTCCATAAATAAGAAAAGCTTACTTCACCCAGTTTTTTAAAATCATAGCTTCTTAGAAGGTTTACATGATTTCTTAGAAAACACGAGTTTTTATAAAATGTGATTTATTTCATAAATGGAAAGAACAAAGTATGCACATTCTATGTCATAACGACTTTCTAAAGTTTGTGCATGCGTCCAGAAATAAGAAAAGCTTACTTCCGCCAGTTTTTTAAAATCACAGCTTCTAGAAGGTTTACATGATTTCTTAAAAACCACGAGTTTTTGGAAAATGTGATTTATTTCATAAATGGAATCAACAAAGTATGCACATTCTAAGTCATAACGACTTTCTATAGTTTGCGCATGCGTGCAGAAATAAGAAAAGCTTACTTCCCCTCGTTTTTTAAAGTCACTGTCTTCTAGAAGGTTTACATGATTTCTTAAAAAACACGAGTTTTTAGAAAATGCGATTTATTTCATCAATGGAATCAAAAAACTATGCACATTCTACGTAATAACGACTTTCTATAGTTTGCGAATGCGTCCGGAAATAAGAAAAGCTTACTTCCCTCCGGTTTACATGATTTCTTAAAAAACACGAGTTTTTAGAAAACTTCATTTATTTCATAAATGGAATAAAAAAAGAATGAACATTCTATGTCATAACGACTTTGTATATTTTGTGCATGCGCAAACTATGCACATTCTAGGTAATAACAACTTTCTATAGTTTGCGCATGGGTCCGAAAATAAGAAAAGCTTACTTCCCCCCTTTTTTTAAATTCACAGCTTCTAGAAGGTTTACATGATTTCTTAAAAAACACGAGTTTTTAGAAAATGTGATTTATTTCATAAATGGAATCAACAAAGTATGCACATTCTATGTCATAACGAATTTCTATAGTTTGTGCATGCGTTCGGAAATAAGAAAAGCTTACTTCCCCCCGTTTTTTAAAATCACAGCTTCTAGAAGGATTACATGATTTCTTAAAAAACATGAGTTTTACGAACATATGATTTATTTCATAAATGGAATCAACAAAGTATGCACATTCTATGTCATAACGAATTTCTATAGTTTGTGCATGCGAAAACTAAGCACATTCGACGTACTAACGACTTTCTATAGTTTGCGTATGTGTCCAGAAATAAGAAAAGCTTACTTCACCCCGTTTTTTAAAATCACAGCTTCTAGAAGGTTTACATGATTTCTTAGAAAACACGAGTTTTTAGAAAATGTGATTTATTTCATAAATGGAATCTAGAAAGTATGCACATTCTATGTCATAACGACTTTGTATTGTTTGCGCATGCGCAAACTATGCACATTCTACGTAATAACGACTTTCTATAGTTTGCGCATGTGTCCGGAAATAAGAAAAGCTTACTTCCGCCAGTTTTTTAAAATCACAGCTTCTAGAAGTTTTAAATGATCTCTTAAAAAACACGAGTTTTTAGAAAATGTTATTTATTTCATAAATGGAATCAACAAAGTATGCACATTCTATGTCATAACAGCTTTCTAAAGTTTGCGCATGCGGCCGGAAATAAGAAAAGCTTACTTCCGCCAGTTTTTTAAAATCACAGCTTCAAGAAGGTTTACATGATTTCTTAAAAACCACGAGTATTTAGAAAATGTGATTTATTTCATTAATGGAATCAACAAAGTATGCACATTCTAAGTCATAACGACTTTCTATATTTTGCGCATACGTCCGAAAATAAGAAAAGCTTACTTCCCTCCGTTTTTTAAAATCACAGCTTCTAGAAGGTTTACATGATTTCTTAAAAAACACGAGTTTTTAGAAAATGTGATTTATTTCAGCAATGGAATCAACAAACTATGCACATTCTACGTAATAACGACTTTCTATAGTTTGCAAATGCGTCCAGAAATAAGAAAAGCTTACTTCCCCCTGCTTTTTAAAATCACAGATTCTAGAAGGTTTACATGATTTCTTAAAAAACATGAGTTTTTAGAAAATGTGATTTATTTCATAAATGGAATCAACAAAGTATGCACATTCTAAGTCATAACGAATTTCAATAGTTTGCGCATGCGTCCGGAAATAAGAAAAGCTTACTTCCCCCCGTTTTTTAAAATCACAGCTTCTAGAGGGACTACATGATTTCTTAAAAAACAGGATTTTTACGAACATGTGATTTATTTCATAAATGGAATCAACAAAGTATGCACATTCTATGTCATAATTACTTTCTATAGTTTGCGCATGCGCAAACTAAGCACATTCTACGTACTAACGACTTTCTATAGTTTGCGAATGCGTCCAGAAATAAGAAAAGCTTACTTCACCCCGTTTTTTAAAATCACAACTTCTAGAAGGTTTACATGATTTCTTAAAAAACATGAGTTTTTAGAAAATGTGACTTATTCCATAAATGGAATCAACAAACTATGCACATTCTATGTCATAACGACTTTGTATGGTTTGCGCATGCGCAAACTATGCACATTCTACGTAGTAACGACTTTCTCTAGTTTGCGCATGTGTCCGGAAATAAGAAAAGCTTACTTCCGCCAGTTTTTTAAAATCACAGCTTCTAGAAGGTTTACATGATTTCTTAAAAAACACGAGTTTTTAGAAAATGTGATTTATTTCATAAATAGAATCAAGAAATTATGCACATTCTACATCATAACGATTTTCTAAAGTTTGCGCATGCGTCCGGAAATAAGAAAAGCTTATTTCCGCCAGTTTTTTAAAATCACAACTTCTAGAAGAATTACATGATTTCTTAAAAACCACGAGTATTTAGAAAATGTGATTTATTTCATAAATGGAATCAACAAAGTATGCACATTCTAAGTCATAACGACTTTCTATAGTTTGCACATGCGTCCAGAAATAAGAAAAGCGTACTTCCCCTCGTTTTTTAAAGTCACTGCTTCTAGAAGGTTTACATGATTTCTTAAAAAACACGAGTTTTTAGAAAATGTGATTTATTTCATCAATGGAATCAACAAACTATGCACATTCTATGTAATAACGACTTTCTATAGTTTGCGAATGCGTCCGGAAATAAGAAAAGATTACTTCCCCCCCGTTTTTAAAATCACAGCTTCTAGAAGATTTACATGATTTCATAAAAAACACGAGTTTTTAGAAAATGTCATTTATTTCATAAATGGAATCAAAAAAGTATGAACATTCTATGTCATAACAACTTTCTATAGTTTGCGCATGCGCAAATTATGCACATTCTAGGTAATAACGACTTTCTATAGTTTGCGCATGCGTCCGGAAATAAGAAAAGCTTACTTCCCACCTTTTTTTAAATTCACAGCTTCTAGAAGGTTTACATGATTTCTTAAAAAACAAGAGTTTTTAGAGAATGTAATTTATTTCATCATTGGAATCATCAAAGTATGCACATTCTACGTCATAACGACTTTCTATAGTTTGCGCATGCGTCCGGAAATAAGAAAAGCTTACTTTCCCCCATTTTTTAAAATCACAGCTTCTAGAGGGTTTGCATGATTTCTTTAAAAAAATGAGCTTTTAGAAAATGTGATTTATTTCATAAAAGGAATCAACAAAGTATGCACATTCTATGTCATAACAACTTTCTATAGTTTGCGCATGCGTATGGAAATAAGAAAAGCTTACTTCCCCCCTTTTCTTAAAATCACAGCTCTTAGAAGGTTTACATGATTTCTTAAAGAACAAGAGTTTTTAGAAAATGTGATTTATTTCATAAATGGAATCAACGAAGTATGCACATACTACGTAATAACGACTTTCTGTAGTTTGCGAATGCGTCCGGAAATAAGAAAAGCTTACTTCCCCCCGGTTTTTAAAATCACAGCTTCTAGAAGGTTTACATGATTTCTCAAAAAAGACGAGTTTTTAGAAAATGTGATTTATTTCATAAATGGAATAAAAAAAGTATGAACATTCTATGTCATAACGACTTTGTATAGTTTGCGCATGCGCAAACTATGCACATTCTAGGTAATAACAACTTTCTATAGTTTGCGCATGCGTCCAGAAATAAGAAAAGTTTACTTCCCCCCTTTTTTTAAATTCACAGCTTCTAGAAGGTTTACATGATTTCCTAGAAAACACGAGTTTTTAGAAAATGTGATTTATTTTATAAATGGAATCAACAAAGTATGCACATTCTACGTCATAACGACTTTCTATAGTTTGCGCATGCGTCCGGAAATAAGAAAAGCTTACTTCCCCCCGTTTTTTAAAATCACAGCTTCTAGAAGGTTTACATGATTTCTTAAAAAAACCGAGTTTTTAGAAAATATGATTTATTTCATAAAAGGAATCAACAAAGTATTCACATTATACGTCATAATGACTTTCTATAGTTTGCGCATGCGTATGGAAATAAGAAAAGCTTACTTCCCACTGTTTTTTAAAATCACAGCTTCTAGAAGGTTTACATGATTTCTTAAAAAACACGAGTTTTTAGAAAATGTCATTTATTTAATAAATGGAATCAAAAAAGTATGCACATTCTACGTAATAACGACTTTCTATAGTTTGCGCATGTGTCCGAAAATAAGAAAAGCTAACTTCCCCCTGTTTGTTAGAATCACAGCTTCTAGAAGGTTTACAAGATTTCTTAACAAACATGAGTTTTTAGAAAATTTCATTTATTTCATAAATGGAATCAACAAAGTATGCACATTCTATGTCATAACGACTTTCTATAGTTTGCGCATGCGTCCGGAAATAAGAAAAGCTTACTTCCCCCCGTTTTTTAAAATCACAGCTTCTAGAGGGACTACATGATTTCTTAAAAAACAGGAGTTTTACAAACATGTGATTTATTTCATAAATGGAATCAACAAAGTATGCACATTCTATGTCATAACGACTTTCTATAGTTTGCGCATGCGTCCAGAAATAAGAAAAGCTTACATCCCCCCGTTTTTTAAAATCACAGCTTCTAGAGGGACTACATGATTTCTTAAAAAACAGGAGTTTTACGAACATGTGATTTATTTCATAAATGGAATCAACAAAGTATGCACATTCTATGTCATAACGAATTTCTATAGTTTGCACATGCGCAAACTAAGCACATTCTACGTACTAACGACTTTCTATAGTTTGCTAATGCGTCCAGAAATAAGAAAAGCTTACTTCACCCCGTTTTTTAAAATCACAACTTCTAGAAGGTTTACATGATTTCTTAAAAAACATGAGTTTTTAGAAAATGTGACTTATTCCATAAATGGAATCAACAAACTATGCACATTCTATGTCATAATGACTTTGTATGGTTTGTGCATGCGCAAACTATGCACATTCTACGTAATGACGACTTTCTCTAGTTTGCGCATGTGTCCGGAAATAGGAAAAGCTTACTTCCGCCAGTTTTTTAAAATCACAGCTTCTAGAAGGTTTACATGATTTCTTAAAAAACACGAGTTTTTAGAGAATGTGATTTATTTCATAAATGGAATCAAGAAAGTATGCACATTCTACGTCATAACGACTTTCTAAAGTTTGCGCATGCGTCCGAAAATAAGAAAAGCTTATTTTTGCCAGTTTTTTAAAATCACAACTCTAGAAGGATTACATGATTTCTTAAAAACCACGAGTATTTAGAAAATGTGATTTATTTCATAAATGGAATCAACAAAGTAAGCACATTCTAAGTCATAACGACTTTCTATAGTTTGCACATGCGTCCAGAAATAAGAAAAGCGTACTTCCCCTCCTTTTTTAAAGTCACAGCTTCTAGAAGGTTTACATGATTTCTTAAAAAACACGAGTTTTTAGACAATGTGATTTATTTCATCAATGGAATCAACAAACTATGAACATTCTAGGTAATAACGACTTTCTATAGTTTGCGCATGCGTCCGGAAATAAGAAAAGCTTACTTCCCCCCTTTTTTTAAATTCACAGCTTTTAGAAGGTTTACATGATTTCTTAAAAAACACGAGTTTTTAGAGAATGTGATTTATTTCATCAATGGAATCATCAAAGTATGCACATTCTACGTCATAACGACTTTCTATAGTTTGCGCATGCGTCCGGAAATAAGAAAAGCTTACTTCCCCCCGTTTTTTAAAATCACAGCTTCTAGAAGGTTTGCATGATTTCTTTAAAAAAATGAGATTTTAGAAAATGTGATTTATTTGATAAAAGGAATCAACAAAGTATGCACATTCTATGTCATAACAACTTTCTATAGTTTGCGCATGCGTATGGAAATAAGAAAAGCTTACTTCCCCCCTTTTCTTAAAATCACAGCTTCTAGAAGGTTTACATGATTTCTTAAAAAACAGGAGTTTTTAGAAAATGTGATTTATTTCATAAATGGAATCAATGACGTATGCACATTCTACGTAATAACGACTTTCTATAGTTTGCGAATGCGTCCGGAAATAAGAAAATCTTACTTCCCCCCGGTTTTTAAAATCACAGCTTCTAGAAGGTTTACATGATTTCTCAAAAAACACGAGTTTTTAGAAAATGTGATTTATTTCATAAATGGAATAAAAAAAGTATAAACATTCTATGTCATAACGACTTTGTATAGTTTGCGCATGCGCAAACTATGCACATTCTAGATAATAACAACTTTCTAAAGTTTGCGCATGCGTCCAGAAATAAGAAAAGTTTACTTCCCCCCTTTTTTTAAATTCATAGCTTCTAGAAGGTTTACATGATTTCTTAGAAAACACGAGTTTTTAGAAAATGTGATTTATTTTGTAAATGAAATTAGCAAAGTATGCACATTCTACGTCATAACGACTTTCTATAGTTTGCACATGCGTCCGGAAATAAGAAAAGCTTACTTCCTGCCTTTTTTTAAATTCATAGCTTCTATAAGGTTTACATGATTTCTTAAAAAACATCAGTTTTTAGAAAATATGATTTATTTCAAAAATGGAATCAAAAAAGTATGCACTTTATACGTCATAACGACTTTCTATAGTTTGCGCATGCGTCCGGAAAAAAGAAAAGCTTACTTCCCCCCTTTTTTTAAATTCACAGCTTTTAGAAGGTTTACATGATTTCTTAAAAAACACGAGTTTTTAGAAAATGTGATTTATTTCATAAATGGAATCAAGAAAGTATGCACATTCTAAGTCATAATGACATTCTATAGTTTGCGCATGCATCCGGAAATAAGAAAAGCTTACTTCCCCCCGTTTTTTAAAATCACAGCTTCTAGAAGGATTACATGATTTCTTAAAAAACATGAGATTTACGAACATGTGATTTATTTCATAAATGGAATCAACAAAGTATGGACTTTCTATGTCCTATCGACTTTCTATAGTTTGCGCATTCGAAAACTAAGCACATTCTACGTACTAACGAATTTCTATAGTTTGCGTATGCGTCCATAAATAAGAAAACCTTACTTCACCCCGTTTTTTTAAAATCACAACTTCTAGAAGGTTTACATGATTTCTTAAAAAACACGAGTTTTTAGAAAATGTGATTTATTTCATAAATGGAATCAAGAAAGTATGCACATTCTAAGTCATAACGACATTCTATAGTTTGCGCATGCATCCGGAAATAAGAAAATCTTACTCCCCCCCATGTTTTAAAATCACAGCTTCTAGAAGGATTACATGATTTCTTAAAAAACATGATTTTTACGAACATGTGATTTAATTCATAAATGGAATCAACAAAGTATGAACTTTCTATGTCCTATTGAATTTCTATAGTTTGCGAATTCGAAAACTAAGCACATTCTACGTACTAACGAATTTCTATAGTTTGCGTATGCGTCCATAAATAAGAAAACCTTACTTCACCCCGTTTTTTTAAAATCACAACTTCTAGAAGGTTTACATGATTTCTTAAAAAACACGAGTTTTTAGAAAATGTGATTTATTTCATAAATGGAATCAACAAAGTATGCACATTCTATGTCATAACGACTTTGTATGGTTTGCGCATGCGCAAACTATGCACATTCTACGTAATAACGACTTTCTATAGTTTGCGCATGTGTCCGGAAATAAGAAAAGCTTACTTCCGCACGTTTTTTAAAATCACAGCTTCTAGAAGGTTTAAATGATTTCTTAAAATCCATGAGTACTTAGAAAATGTGATTTATTTCATAAATGGAATCAACAAAGTATGCACATTTTAAGTCATAACGCCTTTCTATAGTTTGCGCATGCGTCCGGAAATAAGAAAAGCTTACGTCCCCCCGTTTTTTAAAATCACAGCTTCTAGAAGGATTATATGATTTCTTAAAAAACATGAGTTTTACAAACATGTGATTTATTTCATAAATGGAATCAACAAAGTATGCACATTCTATGTCATAACGACTTTCTATAGTTTGCGCATGCGCAAACTAAGCACACTCTACGTACTAACGACTTTCTATAGTTTGCGCATGCGTCTAGAAATAAGAAAATCTTACTTCACCCCGTTTTTTAAAATCACAACTTCTAGAAGGTTTACATGGATTCTTAAAAAACACGAGTTTTTAGAAGATGTGATTTATTTCATAAATGGAATCAACAAAGTATGCCATTCTATGTCATAACGAATTTCTATAGTTTGTGCATGCGTCCGGAAATAAGAAAAGCTTAATTCCCCCCGTTTTTTAATGTCACGGCTTCTAGAAGGTTTACATGATTTCTTAAAAAACACAAGTTTTTAGAAAATGTGATTTATTTCATCAATGGAATCAACAAACTATGCACATTATACGTAATAATGACTTTCTATAGTTTTCGAGTGCATCCGGAAATAACAAAAGCTTACTTCCCTCCGGTCTTTAAAATCACAGCTCCTAGAAGGTTTACATGATTTCTTAAAAAACACGAGTTTTTAGAAAATTTCATTTATTTCATAAATGGAATCAAAAAAGTATGAACATTCTATGTCACAACGACTTTGTATAGTTTGCGCATGCACAAACTATGCACATTCTAGGTAATAACGACTTTCTATAGTTTGCGCATGCGTCCGGAAATAAGAAAAGCTTACTTCCCCCCTTTTTTTAAATTCACAGCTTCTAGAAGGTTTACATGATTTCTTAAAAAACACGAGTTTTTAGAAAATGTCATTTATTTCATAAATGGAATCAAAAAAGTATGAACATTCTATGTCATAACGACTTTGTATGGTTTGCGCATGCGCAAACTATGCACATTCTAGGTAATAACGACTTTCTATAGTTTGCGCATGCGTCCGGAAATAAGAAAAGCTTACTTATCCCCTTTTTTTAAATTCACAGCTTCTAGAAGGTTTACATGATTTCTTAAAAAACACGAGTTTTTAGAAAATGTGATTTATTTCGTAAATGGAATCAACAAAGCATGCACATTCTACATCATAACGACTTTCTATAGTTTGTGCATGCATCCGGAAATAAGAAAAGCTTACTTGCCCCCGTTTTTTAAAATCACAGCTTCTAGAAGGTTTACATGATTTTTAAAAAAAAACGAGTTTTTAGAAAATGTGATTTATTTCATAAAAGGAATCAAGAAAGTATGCACATGCTACGTCATAACGACTTTGTATAGTTTGCGCATGTGCAAACTATGCACATTCTAGGTAATAACGACTTTCTATAGTTTGCGCATGCGTCCGGAAAGAAGAAAAGCTTACTTCCTCCCTTTTTTTAAATTCACAGCTTCTAGAAGGTTTACATGATTTCTTAAAAAACACGAGTTTTTAGAAAATGTGATTTATTTCATAAATGGAATCAACAAAGTATGCACATTCTACGTCATAACAAATTTCTATAGTTTGCGCATGCGTCCGGAAATAAGAAAAGCTTACTTCCCCCTGTTTTTTAAAATCACAGCTTCTAGAAGGTTTACATGATTTCTTAAAAAAAACGAGTTTTCAGAAAATGTGATTTATTTCATAAAAGGAATCAACAAAGTATGCACATTCTACGTCATAACGACTTTCTATAGTTTGCGCATGCGTCCGGAAATAAGAAAAGCTTACTTCCCCCCTTTTTTTAAAATCACACCTTCTAGAAGGTTTCCATGATTTCTTAAAAAAAATGGGTTTTTAGAAAATGTCATTTATTTCATAAATGGAATCAACAAAGTATGCAAACTCTACGTCATAATGACTTTCTATAGTTTGTGCGTGCGTATGGAAATAAAAAAAGCTTACTTCCGCCCGTTTTTTAAAATCACAGCTTCTAGACAGTTTACATGATTTCTTAAAAAACATGAGTTTTTAGAAAATGTGATTTATTTCATCAATGGAATCAAAAAACTATGCACATTACACGTAATAACGACTTTCTATAGTTTGCGAATGCGTCCGGAAATAAGAAAAGCTTACTTCCTCCATTTTTTTAAATTCACAGCTTCTATAATGTTTACATGATTTCCTAAAAAACATGAGTTTTTAGAAAATATGATTTATTTCAAAAATGGAATCAACAAAGTATGCACTTTGTACGTCATAACGACTTTCTATAGTTTGCGCATGCGTCCGGAAAAAAGAAAAGCTTACTTCCCCCCGATTTTTAAAATCACAGCTTCCAGAAGGTTTACATGATTTCTTAAAAAACACGAGTTTTTAGAAAATGTGATTTATTTCATAAATGGAATCAACAAAGTATGCACATTCTAATTCATAACGACATTCTATAGTTTGCGCATGCGTCCGGAAATAAGAAAAGCTTACTTCCCCCCGTTTTTTTAAATCACAGCTTCTAGAAGGATTACATGATTTCTTAAAAAACATGAGTTTTACGAACATGTGATTTATTTCATAAATGGAATCAACAAAGTATGGACTTTCTATGTCCTATCGACTTTCTATAGTTTGCGCATTCGAAAACTAAGCACATTCTACGTACTAACGAATTTCTATAGTTTGCGATGCGTCCATAAATAAGAAAACCTTACTTCACCCCGTTTTTTTAAAATCACAACTTCTAGAAGGTTTACATGATTTCTTAAAAAACACGAGTTTTTAGAAAATGTGATTTATTTCATAAATGGAATCAACAAAGTATGCACATTCTATGTCATAACGACTTTGTATGGTTTGCGCATGCGCAAACTATGCACATTCTACGTAATAACGACTTTCTATAGTTTGCGCATGTGTCCGGAAATAAGAAAAGCTTACTTCCGCCCATTTTTTAAAATCACATCTTCTAGAAGGTTTAAATGATTTCTTAAAATCCACGAGTTTTTAGAAAATGTGATTTATTTCATAAATGGAATAAACAAAGTATGCACATTCTAAGTCATAACGCCTTTCTATAGTTTGCGCATGCGTCCGGAAATAAGAAAAGCTTACTTCCCCCCGTTTTTTAAAATCACAGCTTCTAGAAGGATTATATGATTTCTTAAAAAACATGAGTTTTACGAACATGTGATTTATTTCATAAATGGAATCAACAAAGTATGGACTTTCTATGTCCTATCGACTTTCTATAGTTTGCGTATGCGTCCATAAATAAGAAAACCTTACTTCACCCCGTTTTTTTAAAATCACAACTTCTAGAAGGTTTACATGATTTCTTAAAAAACACGAGTTTTTAGAAAATTTCATTTATTTCATAAATGGAATCAAAAAAGTATGAACATTCTATGTCATAACGACTTTGTATAGTTTGCGCATGCGCAAACTATGCACATTCTAGGTAATAACGAATTTCTATAGTTTGCGCATGCGTCCGAAAATAAGAAAAGCTTACTTCTCCCCTTTTTTTAAATTCACAGCTTCTAGAAGGTTTACATGATTTCTTAAAAAACACGAGTTTTTAGAAAATGTGATTTATTTCGTAAATGGAATCAACAAAGTATGCACATTCTACATCATAACGACTTTCTATAGTTTGCGCATGCATCCGGAAATAAGAAAAGCTTACTTGCCCCCGTTTTTCAAAATCACAGCTTCTAGAAGGTTTACATGATTTTTTTTTAAAAACGAGTTTTTAGAAAATGTGATTTATTTCATAAAAGGAATCAAGAAAGTATGCACATGCTACGTCATAACGACTTTGTATAGTTTGCGCATGTGCAAACTATGCACATTCTAGGTAATAACGACTTTCTATAGTTTGCGCATGCGTCCGGAAAGAAGAAAAGCTTACTTCCCCCCTTTTTTTAAATTCACAGCTTCTAGAAGGTCTACATGATTTCTTAAAAAACACGTGTTTTTAGAAAATGTGATTTATTTCATAAATGGAATCAACAAAGTATGCACATTCTACGTCATAACGAATTTCTATTGTTTGCGCATGCGTCCGGAAATAAGAAAAGCTTACTTCCCCCCGTTTTTTAAAATCACAGCTTCTAGAAGGTTTACATGAATTCTTAAAAAAAACGAGTTTTCAGAAAATGTGATTTATTTCATAAAAGGAATCAACAAAGTATGCACATTCTACGTCATAACGACTTTCTATAGTTTGCGCATGCGTCCGGAAATAAGAAAAGCTTACTTCCCCCCTTTTTTTAAAATCACACCTTCTAGAAGGTTTCCATGATTTCTTAAAAAAAATGGGTTTTTAGAAAATGTCATTTATTTCATAAATGGAATCAACAAAGTATGCACACTCTACGTCATAACGACTTTCTATAGTTTGCGCATGCGTATGGAAATAAAAAAATCTTACTTCCCCCCGTTTTTTAAAATCACAGCTTCTAGACAGTTTACATGATTTCTTAAAAAACACGAGTTTTTAGAAAATGTGATTTATTTCATCAATGGAATCAACAAACTATTCACATTCTACGTAATAACAACTTTGTATAGTTTGCGAATGCGTCCGGAAAGAAGAAAAGCTTATTTCCCCCCGGTTTTTAAAATCACAGCTTCTGGAAGGTTTCCATGATTTCTTAAAAAACATGAGTTTTTAGAAAATGTGATTTATTTCATCAATGGAATCAAAAAACTATGCACATTACACGTAATAACGACTTTCTATAGTTTGTGAATGCGTCCGGAAATAAGAAAAGCTTACTTCCTCCCTTTCTTTAAATTCACAGCTTCTAGAAGGTTTACATGATTTCTTAAAAAACATGAGTTTTTAGAAAATATGATTTATTTCAAAAATGGAATCAACAAAGTATGCACTTTCTACGTCATAACGACTTTCTATAGTTTGCGCATGCGTCCGGAAAAAAGAAAAGCTTAATTCCCCCCGATTTTTAAAATCACAGCTTCCAGAAGGTTTACATGATTTCTTAAAATCCACGAGTATTTAGAAAATGTGATTTATTTCATAAATGGAATAAACAAAGTATGCACATTCTAAGTCATAACGACTTTCTATAGTTTGCGCATGCGTCCGGAAATAAGAGAAGCTTAATTCCCCCAGTTTTTTAAAGTCACGGCTTCTAGAAGGTTTACATGATTTCTTAAAAAACATGAGTTTTTAGAAAATGTGATTTATTTCATCAATGGAATCAACAAACTATGCACATTCTACGTAATAATGACTTTCTATAGTTTGCGAATGCGTCTGGAAATAACAAAAGCTTACTTCCCTCCGGTTTTTAAAATCACAGCTCCTAGAAGGTTTACATGATTTCTTAAAAAACACGAGTTTTTAGAAAATTTCATTTATTTCATAACTGGAATAAAAAAAGTATGAACATTCTATGTCATAACGACTTTGTATAGTTTGCGCATGCGCAAACTATGCACATTCTAGGTAATAACGACTTTCTATAGTTTCCGCATGCGTCCGGAAATAAGAAAAGCTTACTTCCCCCCTTTTTTTAAATTCACCGCTTCTAGAAGGTTTACATGATTTCTCAAAAAACACGAGTTTTTAGAAAATATCATTTATTTCATAAATGGAATCAAAAAAGTATGAACATTCTATGTCATAATGACTTTGTATGGTTTGCGCATGCGCACACAATGCACATTCTAGGTAATAACGACTTTCTATAGTTTGCGCATGCGTCCGGAAATAAGAAAAGCTTACTTCCCCCCTTTTTTTAAATTCACAGCTTCTAGAAGGTTTACATGATTTCTTAAAAAACACGAGTTTTTAGAAAATGTGATTTTTTTCGTAAATGGAATCAACAAAGTATGCACATTCTACATCATAACGACTTTCTATAGTTTGCGCATGCGTCCGGAAATAAGAAAAGCTTACTTCCCCCCGTTTTTTAAAATCACAGCTTCTAGAAGGTTTACATGATTTAAAAAAAAAAACGAGTTTTTAGAAAATGTGATTTATTTCATAAAAGGAATAAAAAAAGTATGCACATGCTATGTCATAACGACTTTGTATGGTTTGCGCATGTGCAAACTATGCACATTCTAGGTAATAACGACTTTCTATAGTTTGCGCATGCGTCCGTAAAGAAGAAAAGCTTACTTCCCCCCTTTTTTTAAATTCACAGCTTCTAGAAGGTTTACATGATTTCTTAAAAAAAACGAGTTTTGAGAAAATGTGATTTATTTCATAAATGGAATCAACAAAGTATGCACATTCTACATCATAACGAATTTCTATAGTTTGCGCATGCGTCTGGAAATAAGAAAAGCTTACTTCCCCCCGTTTTTTAAAATCACAGCTTCTAGAAGGTTTACATGATTTCTTAAAAAAAAACGAGTTTTCAGAAAATGTGATTTATTTCATAAAAGGAATCAACAAAGTATGCACATTCTACGTCATAACGACTTTCTATAGTTTGCGCATGCGTCCGGAAATAAGAAAAGCTTACTTTCCCGCATTTTTTAAAATCATAGCTTCTAGAAGGTTTACATGATTTCTTAAAAAAAACGAGTTTTCAGAAAATGTGATTTATTCCATAAATGGAATAAAAAAAGTATGAACATTCTATGTCATAACGACTTTGTATAGTTTGCGCATGCGCAAACTATGCACATTCTAGGTAATAACGACTTTCTATAGTTTACGCATGCGTCCGGAAATAAGAAAAGCTTACTTCCCCCCTTTTTTTAAATTCACAGCTTCTAGAAGGTTTACATGATTTCTTAAAAAACATGAGTTTTTAGAAAATGTGATTTATTTCATAAATGGAATCAACAAAGTATGCACATTCTACGTCATAACGACTTTCTATAGTTTGCGCATGCATCTGGAAATAAGAAAAGCTTACTTCCCCCCGTTTTTTAAAATCACAGCTTCTAGAAGGTTTACATGATTTCTTAAAAAAAACGAGTTTTTAGAAAATGTGATTTATTTCATAAAAGGAATCAACAAAGTATGCACATTCTACGTCATAATGACTTTGTATAGTTTGCGCATGTGCAAACTATGCACATTCTAGGTAATAACAACTTTCTATAGTTTGCGCATGCGTCCCGAAATAAGAAAAGCTTACTTCCCCCCTTTTTTTAAATTCACTGCTTCTAGAAGCTTTACATGATTTCTTAAAAAACACGAGTTTTTAGAAAATGTGATTTATTTCATAAATGGAATCAACAAAGTATGCACATTCTACGTCATAACGACTTTCTATAGTTTGCGCATGCGTCCGGAAATAAGAAAAGCTTACTTCCCCCCTTTTTTAAAATCACACCTTCTAGAAGGTTTCCATGATTTCTTAAAAAAAATGGGTTTTTAGAAAATGTAATTTATTTCATAAATGGAATCAACAAAGTATGCACACTCTACGTCATAACGACTTTCTATAGTTTGTGCATGCGTATGGAAATAAGAAAAGCTTAGTTTCCCCCGTTTTTTTAAATCACTGCTTCTAGAAGGTTAACATGATTTCTTAAAAAACACGAGTTTTTAGAAAATGTGATTTATTTCATCAATGGAATCAACAAACTATGCACATTCTACGTAATAACAACTTTCTATAGTTTGCGAATGCGTCCGGAAATAAGAAAAGCTTACTTCCCCCCAGTTTTTAAAATCACAGCTTCTAGAAGGTTTACATGATTTCTTAAAAAACATGAGTTTTTAGAAAATGTGATTTATTTCATAAATGGAATCAAGAAAGTATGCACATTCTAAGTCATAACGCCTTTCTATAGTTTGCGCATGCATCCGGAAATAAGAAAAGCTTACTTCCCCCCGTTTTTTAAAATCACAGCTTCTAGAAGGTTTACATGATTTCTTAAAAAACACGAGTTTTTAGAAAATGTGATTTATTTCATAAATGGAATCAACAAAGTATGCACATTCTACGTCATAAGGAATTTCTATAGTTTGCGCATGCGTCCGGAAATAAGAAAAGCTTACTTCCCCCCATTTTTTTAAATCACAGCTTCTAGAAGGTTTACATGATTTCTTAAAAAAAATGAATTTTTAGAAAATGTGATTTATTTCATAAAAGGAATCAGCAAAGTATGCACATTCTACGTCATAACGACTTTCTATAGTTTGCGCATGCGTATGGAAATAAGAAAAGCTTACTTCCACTCATTTTTTAAAATCACAGCTTTTAGAAGGTTTACAAGATTTCTTAAAAAACATGAGTTTTTAGAAAATGTCATTTATTTAGTAAATGGAATCAACAAAGTATGCACATTCTATGTCATAAGGACTTTCTATAGTTTGTGCATGCGTATGGAAATCAGAAAAGGTTACTTCCCCTCGTTTTTTAAAATCACAGCTTCTAGAAGGTTCACATGATTTTTTTAAAAACACGAGTTTTTAGAAAATATGATTTATTTCAAAAATGGAATCAACAAAGTATACACTTTCTACGTCATAACGAATTTCTATAGTTTGCGAATGCGCCCGGAAATAAGAAAAGCTTACTTCCCCCCGTTTTTTAAAATCACAGCATCTAGAAGGTTTCCATGATTTCTTAAAAAACACGAGTTTTTAGAAAATGTGATTTATTTCATCAATGGAATCAACAAACTATGCACATCCTACGTAATAACGACTTTCTATAGTTTGCGAATGCGTCCGGAAATAAGAAAATCTTACTTCCCACCGTTTTTTAAAATCACATCTTCTAGAAGATTTACATGATTTCTTAAAAAACATGAGTTTTTAGAAAATGTGATTTATTTAATCAATGGAATCAACAAACTCTGCACATTATACGTAATAACGACTTTCTGTAGTTTGCGCATGCGTCCGAAAATAAGAAAAGCTTACTTCCCCCCGTTTTTTAAAATCATAGCTTCTAGAAGTTTTACATGATTTCTTAAAAAACACGAGTTTTTGGAAAATGTCATTTGTTTCATAAATGGAATCAACAAAGTATGAAAAAACTATGTCATAACGACTTTGCATCGTTTATGCATGCGCAAACTATGCACATTCTACATAATAACGACTTTCTATAGTTTGTGCATGCGTCCGGAAATAAGAAAAGCTTACTTTCCCCCTTTTTTTAAATTCACAGCTTCTAGAAGGTTTACATGATTTCTTAAAAAACACAAGTTTTTAGAAAATGTGATTTATTTCATAAATGGAATCAACAAACTATGCACATTCTACGTAATAACGACTTTCTATAGTTTGCGAATGCATCCGGAAATAATAAAAGCTTAATTCCCCTCGTTTTTTAAAATCATAGCTTCTAGAAGGTTTACATGATTTCTTAAAAAACACGATTTTTTAGAAAATGTCATTTATTTCATAAATGGAATCAACAAAGTATGGACATTCTATGTCATAACGACTTTGTATAGTTTGCGCATGCCGAAACTATGCACATTCTACGTCATAACGACTTTCTGTAGTTTGCGCATGCGTCTGAAAATAAGAAAAGCTTACTTCCCCCCGTTTTTTAAAATCATAGCTTCTAGAAGGTTTAGATGATTTCTTAAAAAACACGAGTTTTTAGAAAATGTCATTTGTTTCATAAATGGAATCAACAAAGTATGAAAAAACTATGTCATAACGACTTTGTATCGTTTGCGCATGCGCAAACTATGCACATTCTACGTAATAACGACTTTCTATAGTTTGTGCATGCGTCCGGAAATAAGAAAAGCTTACTTTCCCCCTTTTTTTAAATTCACAGCTTCTAGAAGGTTTACATGATTCCTTAAAAAACACGAGTTTTTAGAAAATGTGATTTATTTCATAAATGGAATCAACAAAGTATGCACATTCTACGTCATAACGACTTTCTATAGTATGCGCATGCGTCCGGAAATAAGAAAAGCTTACTTCCCCCCGTTTTTTAAAATCACAGCTTCTAGAAGGTTTACATGATTTCTTAAAAAAAACGAGTTTTTAGAAAATGTGATTTATTTCATAAAATGAATCAACAAAGTATGCACATTCTACGTCATAACGACTTTGTATAGTTTGTGCATGTGGAAACTATGCACATTCTAGGTAATAATGACTTTCTATAGTTTACGCATGCGTCCGGAAATAAGAAAAGCTTAGTTCCCCCCTTTTTTTAAATTCACAGCTTCTAGAAGGTTTACATGATTTCTTAAAAAACACGATTTTTTAGAAAATGTGATGTATTTCATAAATGGAATCAACAAAGTGTGCACATTCTACGTCATAACGGCTTTCTAAACTTTGCGCATGCGTCCGGAAATAAGAAAAGCTTACTTCCGCAAGTTTTTTAAAACCACAACTTCTAGAAGGTTTACATGATTTCTTAAAAACCAAAAGTTTTTAGAAAATGTGATTTATTTCATAAATGGAACCAACAAAGTATGCACATTCTAAGTCATAACGACTTTCTATAGTTTGCGCATGCATCCGGAAACAAGAAAAGCTTAATTCCCTCCGTTTTTTAAAGTCACGGCTTCTACAAGGTTTACATGATTTCTTAAAAAACACGAGTTTTTAGAAAATGTGATTTATTTCATCAATGGAATCAACAAACTATGCACATTCTACGTAATAACGACTTTCTATAGTTTGCGAATGCGTCCGGAAATAAGAAAAGCTTACTTCCCCCCGGTTTTTAAAATCACAGTTTCTAGAAGGTTTACAGGATTTCTTAAAAAACATGAGTGTTTAGAAAATGTGATTTATTTCATAAATGGAATCAACAAAGTATGCACATTCTAAGTCATAACAACTTTCTATAGTTTGCGCATGCATCCGGAAATAAGAAAAGCTTACTTCCCCCCGTTTTTTAAAATCACAGCTTCTAGAAGGTTTACATGATTTCTTAAAAATCACGAGTTTTTAGAAAATGTGTTTTATTTCATCAATGGAATCAAAAAACTATGCACATTCTACATAATAACGAGATTCTTTAGTTTGCGAATGCGTCCGGAAATAAGAAAAGCTTACTTCCCCTCGTTTTTTAAAATCACAGCTTCTAGAAGGTTTACATGATTTCTTAAAAAACCACGGGTTTTTAGAAAATGTCATTTATTTCATAAATGGAATCAACAAAGTATGAACATACGATGTCATAACGACTTTGTATAGTTTGCGCATGCGAAAACTATGCACATTCTATGTAATAACGACTTTCTATACTTTGCACATGCGTCCGGAAATAAGAAAAGCTTACTTCCCCCCTTTTTTTAAATTCACAGCTTCTAGAAGGTTTACATGATTTCTTAAAAAACACGAGTTTTTAGAAAATGTGATTTATTTCATAAATGGAATCAACAAAGTATGCACATTTTACGTCATAACGACTTTCTATAGTTTGCGCATGCGTTCGGAAATAAGAAAAGCTTACTTCCCCCCATTTTTTAAAATCACAGCGTCTAGAAGGTTTACATGATTTCTTAATAAACACGAGTTTTTAGAAAATGTGATTTATTTAATAAATGGAATCAACAAACTATGAACATTCTACGTAATAACGACTTTCTATAGTTTGCACATGCGTCCGGAAATAAGAAAAGCTTACCTCCCCCCGTTTTTTAAAATCACAGCTTCTAGAAGGTTTCATGCTTTTCTTAAAAAAACACGAGTTTTTAGAAAATGTCATTTGTTTCAAAAATGGAATCAAAAAAGAATGAACAAACTATGTCATAACGACTTTGTATCGTTTGCGCATGCGCAATCTATGCACATTCTACGTAATAACGACTTTCTATAGTTTGCGCATGCGTCCGGAAATGAGAAAAGCTTACCTCCCCCCATTTTTTAAATCACAGCTTCTAGAAGGTTTACATGATTTCTTAAAAAACAAGAGTTTTTAGAAAATGTGATTTATTTCATAAGTGGAGAAAACAAAGTATGCACATTCTACATCATAACGACTTTCTATAGTTTGCGCATGCGTCCAGAAATAAGAAAAGCTTAAAAAAAATGAGTTTTTAGAAAATGTGATTTATTTCATCAAAGTAATCAACAAACTATGCACATTCTACGTAATAACGACTTTCTATAGTTTGCAAATGCGTCCGGAAATAAGGAAAGCTTACTTCCCCCCGGTTTTTAAAATCACAGCTTCTAGAAGGTTTACATGATTTCTTAAAAAACATGAGTGTTTAGAAAATGTGATTTATTTCATAAATGGAACCAACAAAGTATGCACATTCTAAGTCATAACGACTTTCTATAGTTTGCGAATGCGTCCGGAAATAAGGAAAGCTTACTTCCCCCCGGTTTTTAAAATCACAGCTTCTAGAAGGTTTACATGATTTCTTAAAAAACATGAGTGTTTAGAAAATGTGATTTATTTCATAAATGGAACCAACAAAGTATGCACATTCTAAGTCATAACGACTTTCTATAGTTTGCATATGCGTCCAGAAATAAGAAAAGCTTACTTCACCTCGTTTTTTAAAATCACAACTTCTAGAAGGTTTACATGATTTCTTAAAAAACACGAGTTTTTAGAAAATGTGATTTATTTCAAAAATGGAATCAACAAAGTATGCACATTCTACATCATAACGAATTTTTATAGTTTGCGCATGTGTCCGGAAATAAGAGAAGCTTACTTCCCCCCCATTTTTTAAAATCACAGCTTCTAGAAGGTTTACATGATTTCTTAAAAAATCATGAGTTTTTAGAAAATGTGTTTTATTTCATCAATGGAATCAACAAACTATGCACATTCTACGTAATAACGACTTTCTTTAGTATGCGAATGCGTCCGGAAATAAGAAAAGCTTACTTCCCCTCGTTTTTTAAAATCACAGCTTCTAGAAGGTTTACATGATTTCTTAAAAAACCACGAGTTTTTATAAAATGTCATTTATTTCATAAATGGAATCAACAAAGTATGAACATACGATGTCATAACGTCTTTGTATAGTTTGCGCATGCGAAAACTATGCACATTCTATGTAATAATGACTTTCAATAGTTTGCACATGCATCCGGAAATAAGAAAAGCTTACTTCCCCCCTTTTTTTAAATTCACAACTTCTAGAAGGTTTACATGATTTCTTAAAAAACATGAGTTTTTAGAAAATGTTATTTATTTCATAAATGGAATCAACAAAGTATGCACATTCTAAGTCATAACGACTTTCTATAGTTTGCGCATGCGTCTGGAAATAAGAAAAGCTTACTTCCCCCCCATTTTTTAAAATCACAGCTTCTAGAAGGTTTACATGATTTCTTAATAAACACGAGTTTTTAGAAAATGTGATTTATTTAATCAATGGAATCAACAAACTATGCAAATTCTACGTAATAACGACTTTCTATTGTTTTTAGAAAATGTCATTTGTTTCATAAATGGAATCAAAAAAGTATGAACAAACTATGTCATAACGACTTTGTATCGTTTGCGCATGCACAAACTATGCACATTCTACGTAATAACGACTTTCTATAGTTTGCGAATGCGTCCGGAAATAAGAAAAGCTTACTTCCCCCCCGGTTTTTAAAATCACAACTTCTAGAAGGTTTACATGATTTCTTAAAAATCATGAGTGTTTAGAAAATGTGACTTATTTCATAAATTTTAACAACAAAGTATCCACATTCTAAGTCATAACGACTTTCTATAGTTTGCGCATGCGTCCGGAAATAAGAAAATCTTACTTCGCCCGCATTTTTTAAAATCACAGCTTCTAGAAGGATTACATGATTTCTTAAAAAACATGAGTTTTACGAACATGTGATTTTTTTCATAAATGGAATCAACAAAGTATGCACATTCTATGTCATAACGACTTTCTATAGTTTGCGCATTTGCGCATGCGCAAACTAAGCACATTCTACGTACTAACGACGTTCTATAGTTTGCGTATGCGTCCGGAAATAAGAGAAGCTTACTTCCCCCCGTTTTTTAAAATCACAGCTTCTAGAAGGTTTACATGATTTCTTAAAAATCACGAGTTTTTAGAAAATGTGTTTTATTTCATCAATGGAATCAACAAACTATGCACATTCTGCGTAACAACGACTTTCTTTAGTTTGCGAATGCGTCCGGAAATAAGAAAAGCTTACTTCCCCTCGTTTTTTAAAATCACAGCTTCTAGAAGGTTTACATGATTTCTTAAAAAACCACGAGTTTTTAGAAAATGTCATTTATTTCATAAATGGAATCAACAAAGTATGAACATACGATGTCATAACGACTTTGTATAGTTTGCGCATGCGAAAACTATGCACATTCAATGTAATAACGACTTTCTATAGTTTGCACATGTGTCCAGAAATAAGAAAAGCTTACTTCCCCCCTTTTTTTAAATTCACAGCTTCTAGAAGGTTTACATGATTTCTTAAAAAACACGAGTTTTTAGAAAATGTGATTTATTTCATAAATGGAATCAACAAAGTATGCACATTTTACGTCATAACGAATTTCTATAGTTTGCGCATGCGTCCAGAAATAAGAAAAGCTTACTTCCCCCCATTTTTTAAAATCACAGCTTCTAGAAGGTTTACATGATTTCTTAATAAACACGAGTTTTTAGAAAATGTGATTTATTTAATCAATGGAATCAACAAACTATGCACATTCTACGTAATAACGACTTTCTATTGTTAGCACATGCGTCCGGAAATAAGAAAAGCTTACTTCCCCCCCGTTTTTTAAAATCACAGCTTCCAGAAGGTTTACATGATTTCTTAAAAAAACACGGGTTTTTAGAAAATGTCATTTGTTTCATAAGTGGAATCAACAAAGTATGAACAAACTATGTCATAACGACTTTGTATCGTTTGCGCATGCGCAAGCTATGCACATTCTACGTAATAACGACTTTCTATAGTTTGCGCATGCGTCCGGAAATAAGAAAAGCTTACTTCCCCCCATTTTTTAAAATCACAGCTACTAGAAGGTTTACATGATTTCTTAATAAACATGCATTTTTAGAAAATGTGATTTATTTAATCAATGGAATCAACAAACTATGCACATTCTACTTAATAACGACTTTCTATAGTTTGCGAATGTTTCCGGAAATAAGAAAAGCTTACTTCCCCCCGGTTTTTAAAATCACGGCTTCTAGAAGGTTTACATGATTGCTTAAAAAAGATGAGTGTTTAGAAAATGTGATTTATTTCATAAATGGAATCAACAAAGTATGCACATTCTAAGTCATAACGACTTTCAATAGTTTACGCATGCGTCCGGAAATAAGAAAAGCTTATTTCCCCCCGTTTTTTTAAAATCACAGCCTGTAGAGGGATTACATGATTTCTTAAAAAACATGAGTTTTACGAACATGTGAATTATTTCATAAATGGAATGAACAAAGTATGCACATTCTATGTCATAATGTCTTTATATAGTTTGCGCATGCGCAAACTAAGCACATTCTATGTACTAACGACTTTCTATAGTTTGCGTATGCGTCCAGAAATAAGAATAGCTTACTTTACCCTGTTTTTTAAAATCACAATTTCTAGAAGGTTTCCATGATTTCTATGTCATAACGACTTTGTATGGTTTGCGCATGCGCAAACTATGCACATTCTACGGAATAACAACTTTCTATAGTTTGCGAATGCGTCCGGAAATAAGAAAATCTTACTTCCCCCCGTTTTTTAAAATCACAGCTTCTAAAAGATTTACATGATTTCATAAAAAACACGAGATTTTAGAAAATGTCATTTATTTCATAAATGGAATCAAAAAAGTATTAACATTCTATGTCATAACGACTTTGTATAGTTTGCGCATGCGCAAACTATGCACATTCTAGGTAATAACGACTTTCTATAGTTTCCGCATGCGTCCGGAAATAAGAAAAGCTTACTTCCCCCCTTTTTTTATATTCACAGCTTCTAGAAGGTTTACATGATTTCTTAAAAAACACGAGTTTTTAGAAAATATGATTTATTTCTTAAATGGAATCAACAAAGTATGCACATTCTACGTCATAACGACTTTCTATAGTTTGCGCATGCGTCCGGAAATAAGAAAAGCTTACTTCCCCCCGTTTTTTAAAATCACGGCTTCTAGAAGGTTTACATGATTTCTTAAAAAACATGAGTTTTTAGAAAATGTGATTTATTTAATCAATGGAATCAACAAACTATGCACATTATACGTAATAACAACTTTCTATAGTTTGCGCATGCGTCCGAAAATAACTAAAGCTTACTTCCCCCCGTTTTTTAAACTCATAGCTTCTAGAAGGTTTACATGATTTCTTAAAAAACATGAGTTTTTAGAAAATGTCATTTGTTTCATAAATGGAATCAACAAAGTATGAACAAACTATGTCATAACGACTTTTGTATCGTTTGCGCATGCGCGAACTATGCACATTCTACGTAATAACGACTTTCTATAGTTTGTGCATGCGTCCGTAAATAAGAAAAGCTTACTTCTGCCAGTGTTTTAAAATCACAGCTTCTAGAAGGTTTACATGATTTCTTAAAATCCACGAGTATTTAGAAAATGTGATTTATTTCATAAATGGAATCAACGAAGTATGCACATTCTAAGCCATAACGACTTTCTATAGTTTGCGCATGCGTCCGGAAATAAGAAAAGCTTACTTCCCCCCGTTTTTTAAAGTCACAGCTTCTAGAAGGTTTACGTGATTTCTTAAAAAAACACGAGTTTTTAGAAATTGTGATTTATTTCATCAATGGAATCAACAAACTATGCACATTCTGCGTAATAACGACTTTGTATAGTTTGCGAATGCGTCGGGAAAGAAGAAAAGCTTACTTTCCCCTCTTTGTTAAAATCACAGCTTCTAGAAGGTTTACATGATTTCTTAACAAACACGAGTTTTTTAGAAAATGTCATTTATTTAATAAATGGAATCAACAAAGTATGCACATTCTATGTCATAACGAGTTTCTATAGTTTGCGCATGCGCAAACTATCCACATTCTACGTACTAACGACTTTCTATAGTTTACGTATTCGTCCGTAAGTAAGAAAGGCTTACTTCCGCCAGTTTTTTTAAAATCACAGCTTCTAGAAGGTTTAAATGATTTCTTAAAAATCACAAGTTTTTAGAAAATGTGATTTATTTCATAAATGGAATCAACAAAGTATGCACATTCTAAGTCATAACGACTTTCTATAGTTTGTGCATGTGTCCGGAAATAAGGAAAAACTTAATTCCCACCGTTTTTTAAAGTCACGGCTTCTAGAAGGTTTACATGATTTCTTAAAAAACACGAGTTTTTAGAAAATGTGATTTATTTCATCAATGGAATCAACAAACTATGCACATTCTACGTAATAACGACTTTCTATAGTTTGCGAATGCATCTGGAAATAAGAAAAGCTTACTTCCCCCGGTTTTTAAAATCACAGCTTCTAGAAGGTTTACATGATTTCTTAAAAAACATGAGTGTTTAGAAAATTTGATTTATTTCACAAATGGTACCAACAAAGTATGCACATTCTAAGTCATAACGGCTTTCTATAGTTTGCGCATGTGTCCGGAAATAAGAAAAGCTTACTTCCCCCCGTTTTTTAAAATCACAGCTTGTAGAAGGATTACATGATCTCTTAAAAAACATCAGTTTTACGAACATGTGATTTATTTCATAAATGGAATCAACAAAGTATGCACATTCTATGTCATAACGACTTTCTATAGTTTGCGCATGTGCAAACAAAGCACATTCTACGTACTAACGACGTTCTATAGTTTGCGTATGCGTCCAAAAATAAGAAAAGCTTAGTTCACCCCGTTTTTTAAAATCACAACTTCTAGAAGGTTTACATGATTTCTTCAAAAACACGAGTTTTTAGAAAATGTGATTTATTTCATAAATGGAATCAACAAAGTATGCACATTTTATGTCATAACGACTTTGTATGGTTTGCGCATGCGCAAACTATGCACATTCTACGTAATAACGACTTTCTATAGTTTGCGCATGTGTCCGGAAATAACAAAAGCTTACTTCCACCCGTTTTCTAAAATCGCAGCTTCCAGAAGGTTTACATGATTTCTTAAAAAACACGAGTTTTAAGAAAATGTGATGTATTTCAAAAATGGAATGAACAAAGTATGCAAATTCTACATCATAACGACTTTTTATAGTTTGCAAATGCGTCCGGAAATAAGAAAAGCTTACCTCCCCCCATTTTTTAAAATCACAGCTTCTAGAAGGTTTACATGATTTCTTAATAAACACGAGTTTTTAGAAAATGTGATTTATTTAATACATGGAATCAACAAACTATGCACATTCTACGTAATAACGACTTTCTATAGTTTGCGAATGCGTCCGGAAATAAGAAAAGCTTACTTCCCCCCGGTTTTTAAAATCAAAGCTTCTAGAAGGTTTACATGATTTCTTAAAAAACATGAGTGTTTAGAAAATGTGATTTATTTCATAAATGGAATCAACAAAGTATGCACATTCTAAATCATAACGACTTTCTATAGTTTATGCATGCGTCCGGAAATAAGGAAAGCTTACTTCCCCTCGTTTTTTAAAGTCACAGCTTCTAGAAGGTTTACATGATTTCTTAAAAAACATCAGTTTTTAGAAAATGTGATTTATTTCATAAATGGAATCAACAAAGTATGCACATTCTATGTCATAACGACTTTGTGTGGTTTGCGCATGCGGAAACTATGCACATTCTATGTAATAACGACTTTCTATAGTTTGCGCATGTGTCCGAAAATAAGAAAAGCTTACTTCCGCCCGTTTTTTTAAAATCACAGCTTCTAGAAGGTTTACATGATTTCTTAAAAAACACGAGTTTTTAGAAAATGTGATTTATTTCATAAATCGAATCAACAAAGTATGCACATTCTACGTCATAACGACTTTCTATAGTTTGCGCATGCGTCCGGAAATAAGAAAAGCTTACTTCCCCCCATTTTTTAAAATCACAGCTTCTAAAAGGTTTACATGATTTCTTAATAAACACGAGCTTTTAGAAAATGTGATTTATTTAATCGATGGAATCAACAATCTATTCACATTCTACGTAATAACGACTTTCTATAGTTTGCACATGCGTCCTGAAATAAGAAAAGCTTACTTCCCCCCATTTTTTAAAATGACAGCTTCTAGAAGGTTTACATGATTTCTTAAAAAAACACGAGTTTTTAGAAAATGTCATTTGTTTCATAAATGGAATCAACAAAGTATGAACAAACTATGTCATAACGACTTTCTATCATTTGCGCCTGCGCAAACTATGCAAATTGTACATCATAACGACTTTCTATAGTTTGCACATGCGTCCGGAAATAAGAAAAGCTTACTTCCCCCCATTTGTTAAAATCACAGCTTCTAGAAGGTTTACATGATTTCTTAATAAACACGAGTTTTTAGAAAATGTGATTTATTTCATCAATAGAATCAACAAACTATG
This sequence comes from Larix kaempferi, assembly GCA_027924585.1. Classification (NCBI taxonomy): domain Eukaryota; kingdom Viridiplantae; phylum Streptophyta; class Pinopsida; order Pinales; family Pinaceae; genus Larix; species Larix kaempferi. Next base: position 11,792,777 of record BSBM01001611.1, read on the forward strand.
CACATTTTACGTAATAACGACTTTCTATAGTTTGCGAATGCGTCCGGAAATAAGAAAAGTTTACTTCCCCCCGGTTTTTAAAATCACAGCTTCTAGAAGGTTTACATGATTTCTTAAAAAACACGAGTTTTTAGAAAATGTCATTTATTTCATAAAAGGAATAAAAAAAGAATGAACATTCTATGTCATAAACGACTTTGTATAGTTTGGGCATGCGCAAACTATGCACATTCTAGGTAATAACGACATTCTATAGTTTGTGCATGTGTCCGGAAAGAAGAAAAGCTTACTTCCCCCCTTTTTTTAAATTCACAGCTTCTAGAAGGTTTACATGATTTCTTAAAAAACACGAGTTTTTAGAAAATGTGAGTTATTTTATCAATGGAATCAACAAAGTATGCACATTCTACGTCATAACGACTTTCTATAGTTTGCGCATGCATCCGGAAATAAGAAAAGCTTACTTCCCCCCGTTTTTTAAATTCACAGCTTCTAGAAGGTTTACATGATTTCTTAAAAAACACGAGTTTTTAGAAAATCTGATTTATTTCATAAATGGAATCAACAAAGTATGCACATTCTACGTCATAACGACTTTCTATAGTTTGCGCATGTGTCCGGAAATAAGAAAAGCTTACTTCCCCCCATTTTTTAAAATCACAGCTTCTAGAAGGTTTACATGATTTCTTAAAAAAAATGAGTTTTTAGAAAATGTGATTTATTTCATAAAAGGAATCAACAAAGTATGCACATTCTACATCACAACGACTTTCTATAGTTTGCGCATGCGTCCGGAAATAAGAAAAGCTTACTTCCCCCCTTTTTTAAAATCACAGCTTCTAGAAGGTTTCCATGATTTCTTAAAAAACACGAGTTTTTAGAAAATGTGATTTATTTCATCAATGGAATCAACAAAGTATGCACATTCTAAGTGATAATGACTTTCAATAGTTTGCGCATGCATCCGGAAATAAGAAAATCTTATTTCCCCCCGTTTTTTAAAATCACAGCTTCTAGAGGGATTACGTGATTTCTTAAAAAACATGAGTTTTACGAACATGTGATTTATTTCATAAATGGAATCAACAAAGTATGCACATTCTATGTCATAATGACTTTCTATAGTTTGCGCATGCGCAAACTAAGCACATTCTACGTACTAACGACTTTCTATAGTTTTCGTATGCGTCCAGAAATAAGAAAAGCTTACTTTACCTCGTTTCTTAAAATCACAACTTCTAGAAGGTTTACATGATTTCTTAAAAAACACGAGTTTTTAGAAAATGTGATTTATTTCATAAATGGAATCAACAAAGTATGCACATTCTATGTCATAACGACTTTGTATGGTTTGCGCATGCGCAAACTATGCACATTCTACGGAATAACGACTTTCTATAGTTTGCGCATGTGTCCGGAAATAAGAAAAGCTTACTTCCACCCGTTTTTTAAAATCACAGCTTCTAGACGGTTTACTTGATTTCTTAAAAAACACGAGTTTTTAGAAAATGTGATGTATTTCATAAATGGAATCAATAAAGTATGCACATTCTACGTCATAACGACTTTCTATAGTTCGCTCATGTGTCCGGAAATAAGAAAATCTTACTTCCCCCCATCTTTTAAAATCACAGCTTCTAGAAGGTTTACATGATTTCTTAATAAACACGAGTTTTTAGAAAATGTGATTTATTTAATCAATGGAATCAACAAACTATGCACATTCTACGTAATAACGACTTTCTATAGTTTGCGAATGCGTCCGGAAATAAGAAAAGCTTACTTCCCCCCGGTTTTTAAAATCACAGCTTCTAGAAGGTTTACATGATTTCTTAAAAAACACGAGTTTTTAGAAAATGTCATTTATTTCATAAAAGGAATAAAAAAAGAATGAACATTCTATGTCATAACGACTTTGTATAGTTTGCGCATGCGCAAACTATGCACATTCTAGGTAATAACGACTTTCTATAGTTTGCCCATGCGTCCGGAAATAAGAAAAGCTTACTTCCCCCCTTTTTTTAAATTCACAGCTTCTAGAAGGTTTACATGATTTCTTAAAAAACACGAGTTTTTAGAAAATGTGATTTATTTCATAAATGGAATCAACAAAGTATGCACATTCTACGTCATATCGACTTTCTATAGTTTGCGCATGCGTCCGGAAATAAGAAAAGCTTACTTGCCCCCGTTTTTTAAAATCACAACTTCTAGAAGGTTTACATGATTTCTTAAAAAAAATGAGTTTTTAGAAAATGTGATTTATTTCATAAAAGGAATAAAAAAAGTATGCACATTCTACGTCATAAGGACTTTCTATAGTTTGTGCATGTGCAAACTATGCACATTGTAGGTAATAATGACTTTCTATAGTTTGCACATGCGTCCGGAAATAAGAAAAGCTTACTTCCCCCCTTTTTTTAAATTCACAGCTTCTAGAAGGTTTACATGATTTCTTAAAAAACACGAGTTTTTAGAAAATGTGATTTATTTCATAAATGGAATCAACAAAGTATGCACATTCTATGTCATAACGACTTTCTATAGTTTGCGCATGCGTCCGGAAATAAGAAAAGCTTACTTCCCCCCATTTTTTAAATTCACGGCTTCTAGAAGGTTTACATGATTTCTTAAAAAACACGAGTTTTTAGAAAATGTGATTTATTTCATAAATGGAATCAACAAAATATGCACATTTTACGTCATAACGACTTTCTATAGTTTGTGCATGCGTCCGGAAATAAGAAAAGCTTGCTTCCCCCCATTTTTTAAAATCACAACTTCTAGAAGGTTTACATGATTTTTAATAAACACCAGTTTTTAGAAAGTGTGATTTATTTAATCAATCGAATCAAAAAACTATGCACATTCTACATAATAACGACATTCTATAGTTTGCACATGTGTTCGGAAATAAGAAAAGCTTACTTTCCCCCATTTTTTAAAACCACAGCTTCTAGATGTTTTACATGATTTTCTTAAAAAAACACGAGTTTTCAGAAAATGTCATTTGTTTCATAAATGGAATCAACAAAGTATGAAAAAACTATGTCATAACGACTTTGTATCGTTTGCGCATGCGCAAACTATGCACATTCTACGTAATAACAACTTTCTATAGTTTGCGCATGCGTCCGGAAATGAGAAAAGCTTACCTCCCCCCATTTTTTAAAATCACAGCTTCTAGAAGGTTTCCATGATTTCTTAATAAACACGAGTTTTTAGAAAATGTGATTTATTTAATCATTGGAATCAACAAACTATGCACATTCTACGTAATAACGACTTTCTATAGTTTGTGCATGCGTCCGGAAATAAGAAAAGCTTACTTCCCCCCTTTTTCTAAATTCACAGCTTCTAGAAGGTTTACATGATTTCTTAAAAAACACGAGTTTTTAGAAAATGTGATTTATTTCATAAATGGAATCAACAAAGTATGCACATTCTACGTCATAACGAGTTTCTATAGTTTGCGCATGCGTCCGGAAATAAGAAAAGCTTACTTGCCCCCGTTTTTTTAAAATCACAGCTTCTAGAAGGTTTACATGATTTCTTTAAAAAAATGAGTTTTTAGAAAGTGTGATTTATTTCATTAAAGGAATCAAAAAAGTATGCACATTCTACGTTATAATGACTTTCTATAGTTTGTGCATGTGCAAACTATGCACATTCCAGGTAATAATGACTTTCTATAGTTTGCATATGCGTCCGGAAATAAGAAAAGCTTACTTCCCCCCTTTTTTTAAATTCACAGCTTCTAGAAGGTTTACATGATTTCTTAAAAAACACGAGTTTTTATAAAATGTGATTTATTTCATAAATGGAATCAACAAAGTATGCACATTCTATGTCATAATGACTTTCTATAGTTTGCGCATGCGTTCGGAAATAAGAAAATCTTACTTCCCCCCATTTTTTAAATTCACGGCTTCTAGAAGGTTTACATGATTTCTTAAAAAACACTAGTTTTTAAAAAATGTGATTTATTTCATAAATGGAATCAACAAAGTATGCACATTTTACGTCATAAGGACTTTCTATAGTTTGCGCATGCGTCCCGAAATAAGAAAAGCTTACTTCCCCCCATTTTTTAAAATCACAACTTCTAGAAGGTTTACATGATTTCTTAATAAACACGAGTTTTTAGAAAATGTGATTTATTTAATCAATGGAATCAACAAACTATGCACATTCTAAGTAATAACGACATTCTATAGTTTGCACATGTGTCCGGAAATAAGAAAAGCTTACTTCCCCCCATTTTTTAAAATCACAGCTTCTAGAAGTTTTACATGATTTTCTTAAAAAAACATGAGTTTTTAGAAAATGTCATTTGTTTCGTAAATGGAATCAACAAAGTATATAAAACCTATGTCATAACGAATTTGTATCGTTTGCGCATGCGCAAACTATGCACATTCTACGTAATAACAACATTCTATAGTTTGCGCATGCGTCCGGAAATGAGAAAAGCTTACCTCCCCCCATTTTTTAAAATCACAGCTTCTAGAAGGTTTCCATGATTTCTTAATAAACACGAGTTCTTAGAAAATGTGATTTATTTAATCAATGGAATCAACAAACTATGCACATTCTACGTAATAACGACTTTCTATAGTTTGCACATGTGTCCGGAAATAAAAAAAGCTTACTTGCCCCCGTTTTTTAAAATCACAGCATCTAGAAGGTTTACATGATTTCTTAAAAAAAATGAGTTTTTAGAAAATGTGATTTATTTCATAAAAGGTATCAAAAAAGTATGCACATTCTACGTCATAACGACTTTCTATAGTTTGTGCATGTGAAACTATGCACATTGTAGGTAATAATGACTTTCTATAGTTTGCACATGCGTCCCGAAATAAGAAAAGCTTACTTCCCCCCTTTTTTTAAATTCACAGCTTCTAGAAGGTTTACATGATTTCTTAAAAAACACGAGTTTTTAGAAAATGTGATTTATTTCATAAATGGAATCAACAAAGTATGCACATTCTATGTCATAACGACTTTCTATAGTTTGCGCATGCGTCCGGAAATAAGAAAAGCTTACTTCCCACCGTTTTTTAAATTCACGGCTTCTAGAAGGTTTACATGATTTCTTAAAAAACACGAGTTTTTAGAAAATGTGATTTATTTCATAAATAGAATCAACAAAGTATGCACATTTTACATCATAACGACTTTCTATAGTTTGCGCATGCGTCCGGAAATAAGAAAAGCTTACTTCCCCCCATTTTTTAAAATCACAACTTCTAGAAGGTTTACATGATTTCTTAATTAACACGAGTTTTTAGAAAATGTGATTTATTTAATCAATGGAATCAACAAACTATGCACATTCTACGTAATAACGACATTCTATAGTTTGGACATGTGTCCAGAAATAAGAAAAGCTTACTTCCCCCCATTTTTTAAAATCACAGCTTCTAGAAGTTTTACATGATTTTCTTAAAAAAACACGAGTTTTTAGAAAATGTCATTTGTTTCATAAATGGAATCAACAAAGTATGAAAAAACTATGTCATAACGACGTTGTATCGTTTGCGCATGCGCAAACTATGCATATTCTACGTAATAACAACTTTCTATAGTTTGCGCATGCGTTCGGAAATGAGAAAAGCTTACCTCCCCCCATTTTTTAAAATCACAGCTTCTAGAAGGTTTACATGATTTCTTAATAAACACGAGTTTTTAGAAAATGTGATTTATTTCATAAGTGGAAACAAGAAAGTATGCATATTCTACGTCACAACGACTTTCTATAGTTTGCGCATGCGTCCGGAATCAACAAAGTATGCACATTCTACGTCATAACGACTTTGTATAGTTTGCAGATGTGCAAACTATGCACATTCTAGGTAATAACGACTTTCTATAGTTTGCACATGCGTCCCGAAATAAGAAAAGCTTACTTCCCCCCTTTTTTTAAATTCACAGCTTCTAGAAGGTTTACATGATTTCTTAAAAAACACGAGCTTTTAGAAAATGTGATTTATTTCATAAATGGAATCAACAAAGTATGCACATTCTACGTCATAACGACTTTCTATAGTTTGCGCATGCGTCCGGAAATAAGAAAATCTTACATCCCCCCATTTTTTGAAATCACAGCTTCTAGAAGGTTTACATGATTTCTTAAAAAAATGAGTTTTTAGAAAATGTGATTTATTTCATAAAAGGAATCAACGAAGTATGCACATTCTACGTCATAAGGACTTTCTATAGTTTGCGCATGCTTCCGGAAATAAGAAAAGCTTACTTCCCCCCATTTTTTAAAATCACAGCTTCTAGAAGGTTTACATGATTTCTTAATAAACACGAGTTTTTAGAAAATGTGATTTATTTAATCAATGGAATCAACAAACTATGCACATTCTACTTAATAACGACTTTCTATAGTTTGCGAATGCGTCCGGAAATAAGAAAAGCTTACTTCCCTCCGGTTTTTAAAATCACAGCTTCTAGAAGGTTTACATGATTTCTTAAAAAACACGAGTTTTTAGAAAATGTGATTTATTTAATCAATGGAATCAAAAAACTATTCAGATTCTACGTAATAACGACTTTCTATAGTTTGCGCATGCATCCGAAAATAAGAAAAGCTTACTTCCCCTCGTTTTTTAAAATCACAGCTTCTAGAAGGTTTACATGATTTCTCAAAAAACACGCGTTTTTAGAAAATGTGATTTATTTCATCAATGGAATCAACAAACTATGCACATTCTACGTAATAACGACTTTCTATAGTTTGCGCATGCGTCCGAAAATAAGAAAAGCTTACTTCCCCCCGTTTTTTAAAATCACAGCTTCTAGAATGTTTACATGATTTCTTAAAATACATGAGTTTTTAGAAAATATCATTTATTTCATAAATGGAATCAACAAAGTATGAACATTCTATGTCATAACGACTTTGTATAGTTTGCGCATGCGCAAACTATGCACATTCTATGTAATAACGACTTTCTATAGTTTGCTTATGCGTCTGGAAGGTTTACATGGTTTCTTAAAAAACACAAGCTTTTAGAAAATGTGATTTATTTAATAAATGGAATCAACAAAGTATGGACATTCTATGTCATAACGACTTTCTATAGTTTGCGCATGCGTCCGGAAATAAGAAAAGCTTACTTCCCCCCGTTTTTTAAAATCACAGCTTCTAGAAGGATTACATGATTTCTTAAAAAACATGAGTTTTACGAACATGTGATTTATTTTATAAAT